>OY856412.1:633321414-633791414 GCA_963693085.1 Alisma plantago-aquatica | reverse complement strand
AGATATTAATGATTTTCTTATCTTAAAGGCTATCAAAAGAAAAGAATACTTCTTACTAAAGTCATCAAATCCTTAATTTCAAACTTTATGCCTTTTGCTCTTTCTCTTTCATCTCTTTCAAACATTTTCAAAATAGGAGAGAGAAAAGGAAAACCAACTTGTATACTTTTGAGTTAATTGTAACACAATACACATATGGAAGAAAATGTATTTTGAGTCCTCATTTGGACCTCCAGAGCCAAAGTTATGAATTTTGGAAGCTTGGCTCAAACTATACCTGATTTAATCGATTTATCTTTCTTTTGAGCCTTATTGGGCCGAATCTCTGGAATGTGGACCATGTGCCTCTCATCTCCTCTATGATCAATATGGAGTGTTGGATTAGAATCCAACATTGCAAGAGTTACCTGCTAGCTTTGTACAGGCCCTGGCACAAGGAGCATTGCTCTGCTTTGCACCAGCCAATCAGCGGTCATTACTCCTCCTTTTCTCCCAAATAAAACCCCCCAACATCCTTGGTTCAACACCCCCTCTCTTTTACACTGTTGTTTATGCCCTAATTTCCCTTCTTCACCCCCTTCATATTGCATGATTTGTATGGCTCTGCCACCACCAGCCCTTTTAGGCGTATTTTCTTTGCCACCCTTCAGCATCAGTTGAGGATGTCATCCACTATGTGTCGATGAGACGGAGTCACACAACCCCTCAGAGAGGGCCCGAGAGCCCTATATTCTCATGTCTTGCTCATGCTAGTGAGCACGGGAGGCCATGGTTGTCACAATGCATGTAGGAGTGTTGTGAAGGGGGCGACCTAGAGTCAAGGCCTAGGTCAAATCATAGGACCCACGATGACCAACCAAGGGTGGACCCACCTCCCTTCACCCCTGCCTCACCTCTCACACAGGGTCCCTAGATATGGCATGGTCAGTGGTTGATTGCCTACTAATGGATGGAGACATTGCACCATGTACATTGATCAAAGTAACAATAAAGTGGATTTGATATAGTCCTCTTCAAAATCTTCTAAATTGCATAGCTCCCACGTTCTAAGTCCAAAATATATGATTTGAAAAGATCTGCAATCTAGGCATGGTTGCATGACCTAATTATGCTCCTCGTTCTCCTATTTTACTAAAGATGTGACCTTTGACTACTCTGACTAGGTTTAATGTATAATCATGACAAAGTTGGGATCTTTTATGCACCCTTGCATCCTTAATCATCAAATCAATATCTTTTGTGTACTTTTGATCTAATGTGGGTCTTAATTACCTTTTTCCCTATAGTAGATTCTAACACATATTTGTGGTTTGTAGGGAGACTTTAATGTTGAACTTGGTTCTTATTGGTTATTTTGCTACCTAAGGACACCAAATGTTTAATCTCACTACTACAGAAGTGCCTTTTAGTGTCGGTTGTTTAACCCCCTTTGGCGTCGGTTTCTGAACGACGCCTATGTGGGCGCCGCTAAAAGGGTGGACACTTCAGCGTCGGTTAAAAAACTGACGCCTATTTAATATAAAGGCGTCGGTGTTTTACAAAACACCGACGCCAAAAGGGTTCCCGCCACAGAAAACGGCGTCATCTAGGACGCTTTCTGCGTCGGTTATATACTAAACAACCGACGCAGAAAAGTGTCCTAGATGACTCCCATTTCCTGTAGCGCGAACACTTTTGGCGTCGGTGTTTTATAAAACACCGACGCTGTAAGTCTGTGCTGACGGTTATCGGTAAATAACCGACGCCTATATCTATTTTTTTTTTTATAAATCTGTTTGCAGGCCTGCTGTGGCTGGTCAACAGGATGAGAACCTGCAGTTCAGTTTTCTGAACTGCAGGTTTACGACATCCATTGATATCAGCCTACAAATAGGCCACAAACCTGCAAAATTAACATAAAAAGATTCACACAAGTAGATACATTCAGACATCAATTCAATTGTCACGTTCACACATATAGAATCATTCAAATACATGTTTTAACATTCAGAAACATTCATTTACAAAGTATCATTCATCATCACTATCAACATCCCAATTATATCTTACAGTTGCCACTGTTTGTACAGCTATTGCCCATTCTTCTCTTACTTCATTTAATGATTCCCTCGTATATGGAGCATGTACATTTTTTAAGCGTTTGCCTATAGTGTGGTCAGTTTTAAACACCTGCAAAGAGAATGATGTATATATATAAGTAATAATATAAAAATAAGATTGATATATTTCATACTAACTAATGAGACTATATATAATACCTCATGTATGGTATCGATGTCCAATGCGGCATGTTTGATAATCATCTGCATAAATCGCATCACATAGTATGCGCATGCCCAGCCATTGTCTTGTGTAGCGCACTATAAATTGAAACATACAAATTAATACAACTAAGCACAATTCACATCAATAATATATACATTGGAGTCGGGGAGTCGGGAACTTACTTTTACGTTCTCCCAAGACAATGGCTGGTTCTTTTTCCTTGGGACCTTTCCTCCAGCATTTTTGAATGCATCTAAACCCCTACATGTTAATATAACACACTAAGTTGCATAAGTAAATAGTAATGTAATAAAAGATGTTAACGGATATAAAAAATGAAATATTTCTCACCAGAATAATGCCATTCTCATTACGTGTCCAATTTTAGTGTTTAATGTACTTCCTGCGGGATCTAGATAATAAACAGTGAACGTCCCGGGGACAATAACTAGTAACTCCCAATGTCTACCACTAGAGGTAAAAAGTTAACAATTAATAACTCAAAATGCAAAATAATAATGGAATTTTCTTAAGTCCAAATTATAAATAAAGCAAACTTACTTGACATTGAATGGAGCTATTATTATCGTCTTCATTTGATGACCAAAAATTGTAAAAGCATCTATACAGTATTGTTGAACACTATCAGGGTCTTTAGCTACCATACTAATCAATGATGGAATCAAAAATCCCACATGATCATATGCAAATTGTTTGCAATGATCTTCGATTAAGTAGCTGCAAAACATATAGACGTATGCATTAATATATAAGAAACTAGATCACCGGATCTTACACAAGGTATATGGATGTATAAACAAGATCTCACCTTATCCATGTCTCTATCATTGATGTATTCAACCATTCATACATAAACAGCTCAATAATATCTTGTATAAATAAAGAGCTGTCGTATGATTGACCTGCATAATCTGCATCTAAAGAAACAATTATAGGGCAAAGTATATTATGTGCCCGTAGCCAACATGCCATTCCCCTACAAGCAGGACCGAACGGGTATTGTAGGTCAGTTGGAACCCAAGTTGGTAATGCGGGAATTGGAGGTGGAGGCCTAGGTGCTCCTGGTGTCTTCTTTTTAACCTGTATATATAATTTCAGATCAGTTGACATCATATATACACATTAACAGTCTAAATCAATGTAAATTTATCTTACAATTTCAGTCGTGTAGAGGACATCTGCTTTGGGCCACAATATGACCCCACTTTCTGCGTCACCAAGTGTATCAATATCTGGGTGGGCATATGGCAACGCAACTTCCCTCCAATCGGGTAATACATGTATCGGGCTCACACGAATGTAGCCCTGCGGCATTGGACTCCCATGAAACGTTGCCCCAGGAAGGGACTGGTAAGCTTGCGCCTCTGCAACAACATAGTTTTCCATTCTTAAGCGGCATGGCTTCAATGCCTACAAATTTACGTAAAGAATGTTATACATATATACATATCATCTTGAAAACATATCATCTTGAAAAGACTAGCTACAATGTCATAAACAATACTTACAGCAGACGTGTTAGGCGATGGGTCTCCAGGATTACTTGCAGTCTGTGCACCAGGAGAAGAGTGGGTCGGCATAGGCTGATTGGAAGCCTGAGATGTCTGCCACCGCAGCAATTCTTCCTTGACCTTCTCAGCAACCACATCGTTGAGCTTCTTAGCAACTATATCCTCGACTCTCTTATTCTCCTATACATGGATAAAACAAATATTAGCTTTTTATTAATGAATTTCCTTTTGCAGTAACATTATAAAAATAGAATATATATGTTACCTCTTCTTGAGAAAGTCCCGCTCTGGGTTTGCGCTGGGATGGCCCAAAGAATGCTTTGATGCCCACACCAGCGCCGGCACCTCTAACACGTCCAGGATGCTCTGGGTTACCCAGAGCAACTGTCAATTCATCCCTTGTGCCCTGAGGGATGAACGTGCCTTGTTTTCTCTGCTCGTGCAGCTCCCGCTAATCACCATAAACAAAAATTGGTAAGTTAACACCACAAATAATCAATATTCAAATGATTGCTCTAAGAGTTGTATTTTACCATTTTTGCAGCCGCCTCAGCAGTTTCGGGCTTCTTTATTTCACCCTTCTTGTTTTTCCTGCCAGCTATCCAGATATCATGGCGAGGGAAGGGTGTGGCTGCAGACTCCTGAGTAGTCACAGACTCCTGAGTAGCCGCAGACTCCGCCTGTAGTCTTTGGCGAACGCTTGCATAGCCTTTTGGACCCATAGTATGGTCATGTACATTCAGTGCACGCCTTGCTTTTTGTGCGTCACTGAGGGCCTAGTTAGTATGCACATTTATAATTACGTTAGTAGCACTAAATCTTAATCTTGAATAGGTGAATACAATGTATATTAATTAAAATGGGAGTGACGCCTAATACCTTGAATTCTTCAGATTTTCTTGAAGCAACAAAATTGTCCCAATCTTCTTTGTCCAAGAAGTTCCATTGTTCAAGGGCTGACTTCTTCTTCTTATCACCCTGTCTTATGTATTCTCTGTTCAGATTTGTCCTGTAATTCCTAAGCATCTTTCCAGCGCGTTGCATCACACTTTTACGATGCAACATCTCATCCAATGCAAACAGATTCTGTAAAATAGAAATGTTATTAACTAGTACCAAAAATATAATTGCAAATAATAGAATTTGTAATCTACAAAAAAGAATTGCAAATAATAATAACTCACGCATAAATCTTTCCATATCACGTCTTTCTTCGCCTGAGGAACTTTATGCCAATTATCATATTTAACACCACAATGGCTTCGAGTGACAACCCCAAGATAGTTTATAAAATTATTGCGGTTCACTCCAATTGCATTCCCTCCATTATCAAACTCCACAACCAATTTGGATCCACTGCCACTCAGCGCAAGTAACTTTTTCAACAGAGTGATACCCCTTTTCTTGTTAAGTTTTTGTTGCTGCGCATCAAGTTGCTCAATTGCTTCAGTGGGTAGGTGTGCATCATCAACCTAAAATTTGACAAAAATAAACACACCGAATTAAGCCAATATAGAAATACAAGATATATGACATAACTAGAAGATAATGAATTTTATAGAAATACGGGATATGTTTTTAGAACTTACGTTGGTATCCTCATCATGCTCGTCATGGACAGCATGCTCATCATGGACTTCATGCTCATCATGGACATCATTCTCATCATGGTGAGCCATCTGAAAATTTCATTAAAAAGGAAAACATTTAGCATTTGTATCAACTAGAATAAGGAAAACATTTAGCATTTGTATAAACATACATGTCTCTAAAATTGTGATCTTTTATCAATTAGCAATCCTTCAATGTACAAGTAATATAAAAAACAATGATTGTTCACATTCTAGGCCAACAAACACGTTTCATGTCATTCTTATATATAATAAATGTGTACCACCTATCCCATCCTTGAACACCTAATCTCACTAGTAAGTGTATAATGTGTATTGGGTTTTCAAGAAAATTTCGGCAGCATTTCCCCGCTGTTCTCTAAGTACATATGTACTTAGAGAACAAACGGGGAAATGCTACTGAAATTTTCTCGAAAACCCAATACACATTATACACTTACATCCTAAGTGAGATTAGGTGTTCAAGAACAGTCCCAAACCGGGGACTATCCAAGATTTACTCCTAATGAGTAAATTTTGGACGGGTTTCTAGGCCAACAAACACAATAATAGATATCTACAATGAAGCCGGACTCCATACAAACAGTATATAATTTAGTGATTGTTCATTCTAATTTATATCAATGTACAAGTAATATAAAAAACAATGATTGTTCACATTCTAGGCCAACAAACACATTTCATGTCATTCTTATATATAATAAATGTGTACCACCTATCCCATCCTTGAACACCTAATCTCACTAGTAAGTGTATAATGTGTATTGGGTTTTCAAGAAAATTTCGGCAGCATTTCCCCGCTGTTCTCTAAGTACATATGTACTTAGAGAACAAACGGGGAAATGCTACTGAAATTTTCTCGAAAACCCAATACACATTATACACTTACATCCTAAGTGAGATTAGGTGTTCAAGAACAGTCCCAAACCGGGGACTATCCAAGATTTACTCCTAATGAGCCAATCTTGGACGGGTTTCTAGGCCAACAAACACAATAATAGATATCTACAATGAAGCCGGACTCCATACAAACAGTATATAATTTAGTGATTGTTCATTCTAATTTATATCAATGTACAAGTAATATAAAAAACAATGATTGTTCACATTCTAGGCCAACAAACACATTTCATGTCATTCTTATATATAATAAATGTGTACCACCTATCCCATCCTTGAACACCTAATCTCACTAGTAAGTGTATAATGTGTATTGGGTTTTCAAGAAAATTTCGGCAGCATTTCCCCGCTGTTCTCTAAGTACATATGTACTTAGAGAACAAACGGGGAAATGCTACTGAAATTTTCTCGAAAACCCAATACACATTATACACTTACATCCTAAGTGAGATTAGGTGTTCAAGAACAGTCCCAAACCGGGGACTATCCAAGATTTACTCCTAATGAGCCAATCTTGGACAGGTTTCTAGGCCAACAAATACATGTGTTGTCATTCTTATATATAATAAATGTCTATAAAGTACAGGCAACATGGTTAATCCTAATCAATAGAGCATTATTAAATAATAAATCAAGAAATCAATAGTTTCAAACAAAAGGTCTAGGAATCTTTACTAGACATTATATGTATCCCTAATCATCATATTTAACATACTACATTATTATGAACATCCAGATCAGATTAAGATCATACTATGTTATAACCATTGGTTTAATAACCCTATTTCTGCATGTACATGTTTATCAACTTTAAAACCCTATAATTCATGAAATCATTCTAATTCAATTTAATATGTTGGGATCACATAATTATATAATGACATCAGAATATATAGAAGAATCATAATTAACATGATTAACAACATGCTCATCAAACTAGGGTTTTCTTGAATATCATCTAATATTTGTGTACTAGACATTATATTTATCCCTAATCATCATATTTAACATACCATTATTATGAACATCCAGATTAGATTAACTCTAATCAAATACATTACATGCATTTTTATCACAACAATTTGATCGATGCATAAAAAAGCAGAGCAGCTAGCAGCGGGAAGACCAACCTTGTCAGAGGGAAGAAGGCAGAGGCTCCGGTGGCTCTGGCTGGAGAAGTAGCTAGCAGCGACGGCGGTGGAGGAGCAGCTAGCAGCTCCGGTGGCTCTGGCGGTGGTTGCGGCGGCGCGACGACCGTGGAAAAGCACCAGGCGGCGCCGAAGAGTCAGGCGTGGCGGCGGCCTCAGGCGCTTGGAGCAGCAGGGGCAGGCAGCAGGGGCGGGCAGTAGGGGCGGCGGAGAAGGGGGCGCGGAGAAGGAGGAGTGGTGGTGGAGAAGGGGGCGCCGGAGAAGGGGGCACCGGAGAAGAAATAGCCGGAGAAATGGCACTGGAGAAGAAATCGCCGGAGAGAAATCGCCGGCAGCAGAGAAATAGGGTAATTGCTCGCAATGAAACAGAAGAAAGGGGAAGAGTCGGGCGATCGCGGAGTATTAGTTCCCATATAGCGTCGGTTGTTTGCATCCACCGACGCCTAAACGTCTTTAGCGTCGGTTGTTTGCAACAACCGACGTCCAATTGGACGATATTTTCATGAAATTGTTTGGCGGGAACAACCTTCCGCGTCGGTTATAAAAGGATAACCGACGCTGAAAGTGACACTTTTTGCGCAAATTTTCATCGCACATAGGCGTCGGTGTATACCTACATGACCGACGCAGACAATGACACTATTTTTTTTTATCTAAATCTGGATTTCGCGGCCGACTTTCAGCGTCAGTTTGTTATAAACCACCGACGCTGAATACAAAGCGGTACCCGTGTCTGGCTGGTCTTTGAATATAGACGTCGGTTTGCTTAAAAAACCGATGCCTAACATATAAGGCGTCGGTTTTTCTTAATAACCGACGCCCAGAAAAGTGACATTGAATGCTATTTCTGTAGTAGTGTCTATATCAAAATTAGTAACACGTGGCCACTTCAGTACACAATTCACACCCATAATCTCTACATGTTCTTGTTTGTTCCTTATGTCATGAAATACATGGATGTGACCCATGTATGACATGGAATGATTATGCTTCAATCAAATGATGATTATGAACATGTTGGTGCATCAAATATTATTAGTTCATTAATATTATTAATATTGTGATGTGTGTTCACTTTAATACCTATGATCCACCCTCTTTCTCTATTATGGTGTTTGAAATCCTAGTTTGCCTAATGGGACCTATATGACTTGAATTGTGATTCTTGTACCTTGATGCTTATATGATTTTTTTAGTATGATATCCCCTATCAAGTCAGTTTTGGTCCTTCTACTCTTGATCCATTATATGTGGATGTCCCACTTAGGTCGTATGATGGATCCTAGTGTTTTAAGTCTCATGTGTTGGATTTTGAATGTATGTTGATGTGTTGTTGCCAATCGGGGCAAAGATGCCTAGACTACAGGGGAAATGCAACCATATGTGAATGAAAATTTATATGTCCTATCTTGATGACTAATATCATATATCATCTAAATTTCATGACTTGATGGACCTTTGGCCTTGTTTGCCCTAGTATGGGTCCTTTGACCTTGAAGTGTGCATAAGTAACCTAAACCTTAAAATGACGTGGAACTTGAACCACACCTCCATGATGACTTTTGAATCAGTAAAAGATCATCTAATACACTAATAAGCAACTTGCAACCTAATTTTTTTAAAACCCTAAAATGGATCTAGTTAAGGTTAACATGGATAATCTAGTACATGTATGTAATGTTGCTCTTAACTAGGTGGTTGCTTGTGATCTAGATGGTCAAGGATAATTATGAAATCTCTAAATCAGGTACATGCTTTCAATATTTATATGACTATGGTTTTCTTGCTTGAAGTGTGATACATATGTATGCTTGTTTACTTTCTAAAATATTTCCATGTAGTATTATAGTATGTACTTGATGTTTGTCTCGTATTGTTGTTTTATAACTTGTAAATATGGAAACTCCATTAAACAATGTTGAAATATGTTTTTACTCAATGACTTTAATCATTGAGGCCCCTCACGTAGAAATAGGGTTAGCTCTTGGCAATGGCCTTGAGGCCCCTCACCTATAAAAGGATTAGCTAATCTTGAGCACCCTTACGGACCCTTCCAATTGGAAGTTGGTCAAAGGCCTTCTGATACATGATAATGATGGTATAATTGGAGTAAAATGACATAAAACATAGGCTCTCATTTTTCTAAGTACTTAACATGTTATTTTCTTGTTTGTTACTTCTACTACTCTTTTCAAATTATGTAAAGCTTATGTATATGGATCTTTTAGCCATGTACTCAACACCTTGTGTGCTTGACCCACCTTGTTTCACATATTTTATAGGTTCATATATTGCTAGAAGTTGATGGGTTTGGTGAGCTATGTCAGGTGTAATTGTTGTAAGATCCCTAGTATACACGAGAAGTCTTGTAAAATTGTACTATTGAATATGTAATTGAAAGGTTGTAGTAAACAATGTTGTTTAATATATTTTATTGAATGTTGATACTATGATTGGTGCTTTTATCTTTCTATGTGTTCATGTATGCTAAGCTTTACACTTCTGCATTCACATATTGATAATACCATACAAGGGACGGATGCCTAGGTCCTGTTGCCATTGACTTTATAGTCATTTGGAATAAGGATTTAGGTAACAAACGATTCCGTGACAACACTCCTCCTCAATGCAAGCTATGGCACTAGGATTGTCATCATGAAAGGTGATAAAAACATGGCCTAACTAATACTTCAATATTTGATGTAGTGATGAGGGAACCACCTAGATCTAATGAATCTATGGCCTCCCTAAGAGGTGGTTATAGGAGGGACTCAACTCCATCACTACAAAAGGGACTTTGGATGTATGTGGTTTGATTTGTATCTTAAAGCAATTTCTTCAAAAAATCTTTACTTACTCCATTGAAGTAGGTTACTTTCTTTGTCATCTACTGGATGTTGGAGGAATCATTCCCCATGGTGATTATTGTCTTTAAGGGAGATACATTGAGGCAAACACCATTTCCAACAAAGTATGAGTGTATCTTGAGGCTTTTGTATATTTATATCATTAATAAGGGCATGTTGTTACTTCCTCTTATTGGTATCTCATCCTTGGAGAGTGAGATTAGATGTGGGGTTGTGATTAACCCGATGGTGGCTACAAGAGCTTTTGGCCTCCCGTCTTTAGACACATAGGCCCCTTCTATAGTTTTCATGATCACTTCAGTGTTTAGGGAGTTTTGCATGACTTCTTCTGAGGATACACCCTTCTAGTTTATTCAGGAATTGGATTGTATTTGAGCCTTTAGGACTAGTCTCCTTACAAATCTCAAGTGTTAGTGGTACCTTCTTTGTATTGATATATGGAATCGAGACCATGTCGGTCCCCTATTCTTTTGTGTTCATAGGGACTCCTACATAAGTAGTCACCTTCTCCTTGCCCATATCGGGAGGTAGTGGTACCTTTAGTAGAACATGATGTTGGCCTATCTTCAATGAGGCTGATGAGTATTTTATGGTTGGTACTGCAACCGTAGAGTGAAAAATTGTAGTTTTTTGGGTCTTTATTGGGATTTGTGACTTTAGAACCCATACCTTATGTAGTTTTGTCCCGTGTCTGGATTTTGTTACACTAATCATTTCATCTTTCGACCTTTGACAGGCTCCTAGTATGAAAGTCAGTCTTCTGGTGCCTATTAAGATTACTGGCTTCTTTTCTTGGATTGAGGCAATGATCCAAGTACTTTGAGACCAGTTCTTGATTGCTTCCTCCGGAGGAAGGATTAGCTCATGTGGCAAGTTCTCCCGTAGCGAGATTATAGCTATTGTATTGGAGGAAGAAGGCACCTCTTCTTATGTGATTGTGTTGACCTCTCCAGAAAAACATGGATGGATGACTATTATCGCTTGCTATCTCTAATAGGGACGTGCATCATCTGTACCCTGGTTTTTGTGGATTTTTCCCCTGTCTACTTATACTTCTGACTAGTTGTCATGGAGGCAGATGGTGGTCATAAAGTGAGACCTATTTTTTGGTAGACCCCTTCTTGATGGAATTTTCAATCCGTACCCCTGATTGTATGAGCTTTGGGAAGGTGTTGTACCTCTGTAGAGATAAGTGGGTCATAAGGGATGATGTGTCAACTCTGATCACCATTTCTAGGACCTCCTTGTTTTTTAGCATGGCAACTAGCTCCCTCCATCGCCAAATGAACTTAGAGAAGCTTTGAGTTGCCTTTTTTTGTAATGCTTTCGAGTCTTCTTTGGTAGGGACCTAGTCTAAATTCCTGACATACTAACCAGTAGAATTCTCGACCATCTGTGGCCATATGGTGAAGGTGGTCATGTCCTTCTTATTGTACCAGGTCAATGCAGGACCGGTTAGGGTCTGTGCAAAACAACATAATAGTCATTTCTCATCATCCTAGACTTCCACCATATCTGAATGGGATCCCCCTTTCCCGAGTACCCGTGGAACTTTGACATGTTGAAATAGATAGGAAGCTTCTCGTTTGGGAAGTGGCAAAAGTCATTGAACATCTTTTCACTATCTTTCCTCTCCTCTAGTTGTTCGATATTCTACAAGATCTCAAACATCAGGGGGTCTGTGGTAGTGGGTTTTTGTGCAATAGATTTCTAGTGTGCAACCCCCACTAGTATCACTGGTGGTTTCATTGTAATTGGAGGCACAAAGTAAGCAGGTGGTTGGAATTTGTGCCCTCCTCATGTATACAGGGTATGCTAGAAGTGGTGTGGTGGATATAGATAATTTACGATGGGGATTGATCCTCAACCATTCAGATGTTTGCTTGAATCTCTATGATAGTGTTGGCCTTCTCACCCCCTCCCCCCAGAATCCCCTTGCCAATTGAAACTTCTAAATCTTTATTTTTCCCTTTGGATTCTTATTTAGGACTAGATAAGGATGTTTCTACTTCCTAAGTTATTGGGATTTCCCCAGTGCTCTCAAATGGTGGACCCTAATAGAGTCCTAGATGGAATAGTTCTAGTAGAGGCGGGTGGGAACCCTACACGCCGTATGGGAAGAATGGTGTTGATGGTTCGGTGTGTGTATTTCCCTATCTGATGAATCCTAGATAGTGTCACTCTACTACATTTTTGAGCTCAATGTAGATGTGAAGAGCACATTGGGTGGTTTCTCTTACATAGGACTTTCCTGGGAGACAGTTGTCTCAGGTATTACCTTAGCTTTCTTGTGCTTTCCACTCCTATAGGTTTGTCTTTCTTATTGTGGACGACGTCCCCCTTAGGACCTCCATCAGATTGACAATCCACTATGTAGGATGTAACATCTGGGTTAATTTTTGGCAAGACTGGGTGAACATGCTTCTTGATCATCCCAAGATGTCAAGAAATTCACATTATAATGAATAAATTGTTGGGTGTAAAATTGTAAGGAAAGGTATTTTGTTTTTGGTGATGGGTCTCACCACACATATTATATTAGTCAAGAAATTTAACAGACTTCCCCTTTAGTCAGGGAAGTCTATATAAAGGGATATCCCCTAAATTTCTTGCAATCTTTTCACTACAGAAGACACCTATGGTGTCTTTTTTCATTATAGATGTTTAGGTTATTGTTCTTGCCCCTAGATTGGGTGAGGTAAGGGAAAGTATCCCCTTTTGCGTGAAATGTGTTTGCCAATACCATGGAGAAAAGTAAGAGATGGTGGACATTGGTGCTCCTTGGGGAAGAGTTCCAAGAGAATCATTCAAAAGAGGATGGAAGGTGGGGACCTGAGTGAGTGGTAATATTAAGGTAGCCCTCACTTGGCTAGTGACTATGCTCAATTGGTCACTTTTATTCCCCAGGGCGTCCTTGTCCAGTGGGGTTACTAAACTGTAACCCTTGGTAGAATCCATGACACCCTAATTTCATATGATTTTGAGTGGTTTCTCCTAGGAGTTCTTATCCCTTGGATATGATAAATGGTCAACAAGGAGGAATCCCCAGCTTGACTTCTCCTTATTTATGGATTTGATCAAAAGATTGTGGTCTAGTTTTTGGTAATTTCCTAGGACCATGAATGTGGGCATGAAAGCACATAGACGGTCTATTTTAAGGTCATTCTCCAGGACCATAGATGTGAGCTTGAAAGGAGGTAGATGTTCCAATTTTAGGTTATAGTCTAGGAACCTAGATAGAAATATTAGGTGTATAATTTGGCCAATTTTAGGTCATTGTCTAGGAATTAAAGAGAGATCAAAATGCAAAGTTGGGATATTTTGAGGTGATAGTCTAGGACCACCATGGGGTGGACCCAACATTGGCAACTAACGTCTTACTCGATGTGGAGGAATTCCCCACTCATCTAGGCTTTGAGCGTAGACCCCTTTTTGGAGAGAGGTTAGTTTCTCTTTTGGTTTTCTTAACAAGAGAAACCTGACTTTCGAATGGTGATCGCTCTCTTAAAGGATTTGTGGTGGCATAAAAGTTGATCCTTTTGGCGAGGTTATTTGATTATGACAAGAATGATTGTTAATCTATTGAAAAGATCATTTTGATTTGATATTATTAATAGGAAAAAAGATTATTCAGTTGTTAATATTTAGAAATAATGTCTTCATTTGATATTGTTACTCATTTTAAAATTATTGTTAGAATTGTTAATCTTTATAAAGGTTGTCTTGATTTTAGATTGTTGATATTTTAAAAAGTTGTTTGATAGGGGATTGTTAATCTTTTAGAAACATTGTTTGATTGTTTGAGTGTTAATCTATTAAAAAGTTCTTTTGATTGGGAGAATGTTAATATTTTTAAAAAAGGTTGTTTAACTGGGAGATTATTAATCTTTAAAAGAACGTTTGAATTTGCACATGAAAAGAGTTAACAAAAATCTCATACATTTTCAACAGTCAAGATAGGACATAATTGTCGAAAGTGAATGAATCTCCCTTTTTAGTCCATAAGTTCCGTTCAACTGTTATGTCCTCATTCAAACATTACCCGTATATGAGAGGTGGGTCTTTATATTCTCAATGGATAGATGGCACTAATCGAGGGGTAATTTAGATTTAACAGATAAGGAACATGCTTGCAATCACCTCATGACTATGGTGGTCCTAATCAGCTGTGGGCACTAGGAGAGTGGGATGCATTTAGGGTCTTTAGACAACTATATTAACATTTTATTGGTACTTTTATTGACATCCCGCATTACTTCTAGGAATCCAACATGAGGTTGACACATGTTCCATGATGTTTGGGTTTGTATGTGTCTGAAGTGTATTTGATGTGTTTTAGATTTTTTCAGAAGCAAGCTCATAAATTAGGGAAGTTTGAGATATGCAAATAAACAAACAACAAAGAATGTTTTAAGAAATATTAATTTTCATTTCCAACCTACATCTATTGTTTACCCTTTATTTTTCATTTCTAAAATTAGCAAACACCAAACAGAAAATGAGAAATGGAGCCAAAACCCTAAGTCAATAGGGGGAAGACCCTCGGAAAATAGATAAATTGAACAAGACCAAGACTTCCAAGGAAGACCATAGATAGAAAGGGGGAGTAGGTTTGGCATATCACCTGATTCATGAGACAAGGGATGGCAGATAATAAGGATGCACCACCTTGATCCCATATAAAAACATACAAAAAAGAAAGAAAGAAAAAAGGAAATAGCAAAAAAATAAACTATCCTAAAGAAGCTTGATCTTTGTAACAAGATAGTGGGATTTTAATATAGATCATCCTCACTATCCTCAGTGAAGTCCCCACTTAATTACATCCACCCAAAAAGGGGGAAAGAAATAGAGATATTCGGAGAAAACTCTATCCTTTTTGGTATTGAAATGTTTTATGCAAATAAATATGGGTGTTCAGGGTCGACACCACATTTTATATGTAAATGAGGAAATGAGGTAAACTGTTGAAG
Source organism: Alisma plantago-aquatica (assembly GCA_963693085.1). Lineage (NCBI taxonomy): Eukaryota > Viridiplantae > Streptophyta > Magnoliopsida > Alismatales > Alismataceae > Alisma > Alisma plantago-aquatica. The sequence continues at coordinate 633,776,098 of OY856412.1, read as the reverse complement.
CCACAGTGCAAATTTGATTCAAATTTAGGAAAAAATAGGAAATAAAGGAGAAATTCATATATCATATTTGGTGTTCTTGTTATGGGTGGGGAAGGATTAACACCCCCATATTGCCTGGTAAATCTGCATCAAGACACCATCCCATTGAAGAAAATAGAGCAATACAAGATAATATTTTTTGATAATTCAGGAATCTATTTAATCATCTTGCATTCCTCTTGCAAGAAAAGATAAAGGGGTATTACAATCACTCATGGTGTTTTCATAAGAAAATGTGGTAGACTACTACCATTACATGCTTCTAGTTTAAGAATGTTATCTAAACTAGGGGGTGGTGTGACATAATAGAAAACTATGTGGTGGGTTTTAGGGTGGAATTTAGAAGGAAGATTTGCAATACTATTCTCTCCTTATAAGCATGTTGAATTTTTCACATGGTCTGCAATAATTGTTGAATCCTCACCATCCACTTGGCATTCTTGAGATGGGTGTCAGTCTTATCTCAAATAGCCTTGGTTTCTATACTATAGTCTATTTCAAAATAACCATATCCATACAAGATGCCTTCATAAAATCCATGGTTCTATAAATTCCAATGAATTCTGCTTCCTTAGTACAAGATGTTTTATGAATACTACCATAGGATTTAATCCATTGACCCTTACAGTCTTGGGAAACAAAGGATATTGCAGCTACTTTCTTTCTAAAAACATCATCAGAGTTAGTTTTGATGAAAAGTGTTGGTGGGTGATAACATCAGTTTTTGTGACGTTTTTGCCCTTTATTTTGTTATCAAAACTGCCCTTTTTCTGCTATTTTCCTCTATTTTATTAGCATTTTCACAATAATTGGCCAAGCAATGCTCTTACTCCGATTTTCCTATCTTTTACAGAATTTTCCTCGCTTTTGTACAATAAGGCCGATTCTGACCCATGAATAAGTCCAGACCCGTCTCGGCCTCCCTGACGCCCGATACAGCCTCTGCCTGAGACGGGCTGGGCGACACAAAGACGCTCGACGAGGAGATGCCGCGCGACAGGAACGTGCCGGCCGACACACCTTCTACCCGACAGGGAGCCAAAGCCGCCTCGACGACCCAGCTCATCGGGCGACACAGCCACCCACCGGCAGGCGTGCCCCCCGCCACGTGACCAATAGCCAGCACCTTGCGCCGAGAAATGCTTGTATTGGCTGTCCATCTCCATCGACCGGCGTACAAGGGAGCTACGTGGCGCTTCGAGCACCATGTCTTCCCACCAACCAGCTGACTATAAATAGCAGCTACAGGGAGCCGAAAAGATAGCTCGAAAGGCTCACATGGCTCGCAAGGCTCGCACGGCCGGAACAGTTCGCATTCAGACAACTGACAGTTAGATAGTTGAGAGCTTGAGCGAGGAAACTCCGAGAGCACCCGTATCGTGCCCCAATGTTCATCTCGGGTGACACTAGGTGAGCTTCTCTTCATCCCGAGAGGGAGGGGGCAGTTCACTTAGGACCTTCCCAGGCGACACTACGGGCCGATATCGGCCGACATCACTGCCCGACACAAGTGACCGACATCAATAATGCTTAGCTCTTAGCCCGACACGATATCAACCCGATACGCTTAGTCTATCGAACGTGTCGCCCGAGAGGATGTGTCATCCGACATGAGCGTATTGGCCAGAGCCCTTGACCGATGCAGTTGCCAGTCGGCGCGTGCCGCCCGAGAGGGTGTGTCGCCCGACACCTCTGTATCGGGCTAGGCCTCTGACCGATATCGGGTAGGAGAGCTACAACACCCTGTCGCCGTTCTACATCAAGGAGGCGACACCTATCTTTTAATTCTATTATTTAATTCTTTGTTTATGCAATGAATTAAGACCTTTAAAAGTTTATGGAAATGGAAAGATTCAATTACTTGTTGCTCTATGCTTGGTGTACAATGTTGGATGACTGCTCTGTTTAATATCCGAACCCTAGCTTGCATGATTTGGATCGCATTTCGATTAACTACCGAACTATTTTCCGGTCGCAACAACTTCGAGAGTTGTGTTGCGGCTCTAGCGTTTGGTCCGATTCTGGAGTACGAGAGTGCCTGGAACGGAGCTCTTTTCTGTAACATTCCACTCTAATTGAAGCCCAACAGCCTCGAGAGGGGTGTTGATGTAGAGGTTAGAGGTACCCGCTCTGAGAGGAGGGGTGCAGGGTGTTACCGCTACCGCTTGTTTTACTACTGTCTTATCCTCCGAACCTTGCCTGAGATCTAGTCTTTATCTTTCTGCTTCTGTTGCATGAAAACCCCTAAAAACTGCTAAATGACTAAAACCTTAAATCTCTCTTGTAGCTCCATTTGGAGATAGTTTTCTTATTTATTTCATGACGTCTTACCGTTCCCTTTCGGGAATTTATATCTCTTTATACCTACCGGAGTGTAGCGTGTCGATTTATGCTTCTCAACACTACCCCCTTGTCCCTGTGTTCGACCCCGTATGACTACTTCGACCCCGTGAGCAAAGTTGCGGGGGCCTAGAAGGATTGGGGTTTATAAATGTTAAAGCTCGACTACCTCAAATCTGCCTCTAATTTTGGACGCGCGATTTAGGCCGGTCAGTGGGTGTGTCCACCTTTGTCTTAGATCATGCTTTCCAACCATAGTTTCTGGTGTCCATTCCATGTTCAACATATGTGAATCTTTATCAATCTGTATAACTTGTTGTTCTCTAGATCTGATCATAAATGCTAGGACTTGCCGATTACATAATTTCCATATATAGGAATAGGCTATCAAGAATACTCTATGGGTTTTCCCTGGATTTTCATATAGGTATGCATCCATAGTTTCTCATCCATGATGTTGAATAAATTACCAAGCTCATACCTTTCCAAAATCTTCTCCCACACAAGCTTTTCATGCATACTATTTCTCAATGCATGGAATATTGTTTTTTATGTACAAAGACATCATAAACACTTGTCATCATCCATTATATGTCTATCTCTCATGTGTGCATTAATGAGTAAAGCACCATGGAATACAGGCCATGCAAAACAATGTAGTTTGCTAGAGACCTTAGTGCTCCATATCAAGTTCCACTTGCCAACTGAAACAAAGTCCTTTACTTGCCTTAAAACTTCTTAGACTAATGCAGTAGTGAATCTACCATCAACAGTATGGTTCTAGATCCACACATCCTTGTGTTCCATAGTGACAAGAAGGTTGAGCTATGTAATTTTTCACACTACATCATCACCTAACCATTCATGAAGGAAGTCAACATCCCATTCATCTTTCAGGATGACAACAAACCCATCCTTCAGATTAAGAAAAATAGATGAGATACTTTTGATAGAATGATCCTTCAGTTGCATCTTAGGTTTTACCCAATAACTAGTACATAAATCAGTCTGCGTACCACTCATAGGTCGACTCTTGGTATTGTACAACACAAATTGTTTTCCTTCAAAGGCACACTTCCTTAGTTTTGAGGCCACCTAAGATTTTGATGCATTGTCTGATATTGATTTCTTCTACAATCCCCTACATCATAACATTTACCTCCCACATGTGAGATACCATGTGTTCCTCATGAGAAGAGCTTCATTCCATTCCCTCATAGTTTTAATATCAAGACCTCCCTTATCTTTGGGGCTCATGACTTTGTTCCAAGCTACTAATAACACTGGATTGGCTTTATGACTTGCTCCCCATATAGACCGTCTAATAGAGCCATCAATTTGGTCACCAAAGCTTATAGGTTACATAACCATTTGCATCACATTAGTTGGTATAGAAGCCATAGTTGTTTTGGAAAAACTTGTTCTACCAGAAAAAGACAATCAATGAGCCAATCATGCAATGACTTAGGATGCCACTCTACTTAACACATCAGAGTAGGTATTTTTTGACTCTATAGTATAGGATCGACACCCCTAAATATCTCCTCAAATCTTCTATAACCTAGAAGCCACTTGCAATTTCAATCTTTCTTCTCAGATTTAGGCTTATAGTTCTTGAGATGAAATCTTGGTGTTAGCAACATAAATTGATAGTCCATGTTGTCTTTGAAATTTATTGAAGCATTCCTTTATAGTCAACATACAATTTTTTGGATTTAGAAAATAAAATGAAGTCATCTACAAAGAAATGAAATATCGTAGGACATGTAGCACCAAGCTTTATCATCTTGCACTTTCTATTGTGAACATAACTATTAATGATTTGACTCAATCACTCAAGATAGAGGACAAATAAATACAATGAAAGGGGATCACCCTATTTGAGGCCTCTATTGTCCTTGAAATTTTGTGAGTTTTTCCCATTCTAAGATATAATAATAGATCCTCCTATTATTGATTTCATAATATACTTGCATATGTTATTATCTATGCCAAAATGTGCTAATTTATTCCCAATTAACTTCCAAGACATATGACTACATACTTTACTTAAGTCAACTTTGATATACATAGGCTTGACACTATAATTTCCATGTCATATTGTGAACTAGCTCTTGTACCAAGGCAATATTGTTTGTGGTTTTCCTTTATGGAAAAAAGCTAATTTGTTCCTTAGTAATCTAGTCTAGCACAATGGTCTTTAATCTCTTCATGACCAGCTTAGATGCAAGTTTCAACACAATATTATTCTAAGAGATAGGCCTAAGTTGTTCACACTTCTCTAGGCTATGTACTTTAGGGACAAAAGCAATAGTAGCATTGTAAGAATATGAATTTAAACGTTCACCAACAACTACCTTTCTTACTATTCCACATATAGAATTTCCTAGGAATCTATGATCCTTTTGGATAAAGTGTGCACTCACTCTGCCAAGTTTTTCCACTTTATATGGATTCATACTTTGAACAACATGATAAAATTCCACTTTGGTTGGAGGTTCCACAATGGCAATAAGCTTCTTAGACTTGAGTTTCTTGAATCAAATGAGGATCATCTCACACTGATCCCTTCTGTCTTCTCTATATTCTGACAACACTTTCTAAAAATAACGGACAACCATGACCATAATGTCTTTCTCATTCAATATCCATTCCTCATCTATGTTCTTTAGAGAGGAGATCAAGATACCTCTTCTTCTTTGGTTGATCCAGGCATTATAGAATCTAGAGTTATTGTCCCCATATTTCTTCCAATTAACGTGTATTTTCTATTTCGAATCTTCTTCCTCCTTTAACAAAAGCATGACAAGTTTCGTCTACATCTTTATCATCATACTGGATCACAAGATTAGTTTGCAGTTTGTTAATATTGTGGATCAAGTGGTCCTTTCATTATGCTTCCTTGCTTGTTGTATGTTTCTATCCCATCTAGTTATACTTTTCTTCACTTCATTAAGAGCTTTATCAAAAGGTAGATTATTTTTCCAATCACACTTTAACAAACCAGTGAAATCATTTTCATTATACCACAAAGACTTGGTAATCAACAATCTAGCTAAATATATTTTCTCCTTGGACTTTAGGAGAATGGGATACTGGTTAAAATGGATACATGGAAGATGATCTACCACCATGTTCGAACACTACTGAATTAACATATCATTAGCCAAAACTTTTTCAAGACATTCTTGGAGTAATCCGTGCTTGTACATATACTTCATACTTGAGAAACCTAAATTCAAGAACCTGACTTCTATTAAGTAGTCATTGAAGAGTTTTTCTTCACCGCCATAGAAAATTATTACCATATTTCTTATTAGGTTCCAGGAGGGTATTGAAATCACCCATCACAATCAACAACTCCTGAATCTTACTCCCCATCTCTACTAGGTGTCTCCAAAGTAATCTACTAATAGAATGATGTGAACTCACATAAAAAAAGGTTTATATGCATGATTTGTTAATCCTTCATGTTGCAAACTATTTGTGGCTATTAAGAATTTCAATATTGTTGATAGAAGGGTCCCAACCAACCCAAATACCCCCTATGAAGCCTCTCTCCTTAACTCTATGAGAGTTTTAAAACCAAACTTCTTAAATGGATAGTTTGCCTGCCCCTAATCTAAGGTTCTAGAAGCATGGTCACCTTCAGTCTCCACATAGATATAAACTCTTTCAAAGTATTGTGGGTGTCGTTGTGACTAATACCCCAATCATTCCAACACATTATGTCAACCATGATAACAATAAGAAGTTATTTAAAATGGGAAGAAAAGAGCTCTTACTATTGTGTGGTATCTTGGGGTGCCTTTTCTAAGAACCACCTTGATCCCTTCCTGGTGCATCAAGTCTAACTCAAGAAACTTTTTTTTCACTTCATGTTTTCTAACACCCTTGTGAGTATTCATCGTTGGGCTAATCCTTCACAATTTTGGAGGTGGGAGTGGTTTCACAGTCCCTTTTGTTTTTATCTTTGTGCCATTACCTTTATTGTGCCTTCCCAAGAGTGTTCATATCAGAACTGAAAGGTTGCTCAACATGTCCTTATCATTCACTTTGGGCTCATTTTCCTAGAAGTTAGGTCTTGGTTTTCCATTGACTTGAATATCCACCTCTTCTAGGACTAGTATAACTTCGATAAGTTCACTGACTCCTGGACTCACCATTTTATGTGCTACATCTTGAGCATCATTATGATCCTTGTTTCCCTTACTTTAAGTTTGATCCATATTACTTATTTCATTGGATACATCACCTAGTACCTTTCTTGTCTCTTAGGACTCCTTGGACATAGTTGTGGCCTTATTATTCTTCCACACTTTCCCTAGTCTTCTCGAATTTTATGAGTTGATATGTTGAGCCATGTTTCTAGTCTCTGTTCCCTACAAGTCCTCATTCAATTCTCATAAAAGTCATGTCCATATGTTATCAATGTCTTTATCTCTAGTGCAATCCTTCACATGATTGCCTCTGCTCCTCCTATGCCCTGCTTTCATCTTCTAGATTTTCCAAGTGTTTATATCTTCTCCTATTTTATCTTCTCAGTAAACCTTTGTGCCTTCATTACCATTGATCCTAAAAACCCCAATATTATCAAGAAAATTCTTTGATGTAAATGCCCTCCCTCCCACATATAGCACATGCCCATGGGAAACCGTCGTACTTTACCTCATATTTTAGGTCATTAATATGGATAGATGGAATTAGGGGTCCTGTGGTGCCCAACTCCGAGGCAAGTCTAGAAAACTTGTTCCTCATCCAACTAGCTATGTGGATATCAACTTTGATCAACCTATTGAGAGCCAACCCAATATATTCAAACATTGTGGGTAAGTATAGATTAAAGGGTAGGTTGACAATCCAAACCCAAGATAGAATCAATTCAAGATTATTTTTAGATGGGATGTACGTCGAGTACCACTCCCATACCATAGTGTTGCTACCAAAGATTTTCCATGGAACTCCTGTAAGGGTTGTTTTAGAATATCTAGGGCAAGAGAATTGAATAACAAATAAATACTACATGCATATATCACCTTTACGTCAGTTAAATAAGACTTTTGATGTCGGTTTCAGAATGACACCCATGTGGGTGACACTAAAAGTAGATGCCTTTAGCGTCGGTTACAAAAATGATGACATAGAGCCATCCCTGATTACAACAAAAAAAATAACTGCCAACAGTGGGACCATAGGCATCAGTTATTCATTCAAAACCTATGCCATTCTCCATCCTGAACAAAAAAATTGGCCCCCGGTTAGACCATAGTTGTCGATTTTCTATAAATAACCGACTCCGTTGACCTCAATTTATTGAAGATTTTTAGATAACCAAAAAATAACTGACACCATTAGAACAAACAACATCTATTTACTATAATTAACAGACGAGTTGGACATTCATTGTCGGTGTTTTCATTTAACAAATGACTATGTTTTTTTTTCTTATCATCTTACAGGCCTGTTGTCTGGCTGGTCACCAGGATGGAGAACCTAAAGTTTTAAACTGTAGGTTTACAACATCCTCTGATTTCAGACAAAAATAGGCCACAAACCTGCAATATTAACAAGATGGACAATATTATATATAGATCATGTGATTCACACACATGTATACACACATTTAATTCATTCATATGATTCACACACGTAAAAACTTGTAGTTCCATTCATTCCTCCATTTCATATTCACACACATGTAGCAATATGCAGTTCCATTCATTCATCTCTTTTCACATTCACACACATGTAGAAGTACATTCGTTCATTCATCTTCACATTCACACACATGTATATAGATAAGATAATAATAAAAAACCATTTAGACACGTATATATGTGTGTATTTCAAAGTTTAACATGTCATCAAATACAAAAATAATATTATTACATCAAAGTTTAGTAATGTCATTCTTTATAATCATCTTCGTCGTCATCAATACTCCAATGATAATAAAAAAATTCCCAGCGCTTCTAAGGCTTTTGCCCATTGTTCTCTTATATCATATAATTGTTCCATCGTATGGGGATTGTGTAATAATAACTTTTCTCTTTAATGAAGTCACTAGTTTTAAGCACCTGCAAAGAGAATGACATATATATATAATTAATAATATTGATATATTTCATATTATATAATGAGACTATATAATATATATAATTAATAAGATTGATATATTTCATGTTATCTAATGAGACTATATAATACTTGTTATATGCTATCAATTTCCAGTGCAACATATCTAACAATTACGTCCATATATCGCATCACGTAGTATGTACATGCCCAGTCATTGTCTTGTTTAGCACACTACAAATTTCAACATGCAAAATGTTAATAAATAAAAACAAGCATAGTTCACATAAATAATATATACATTGGAGTTAGGAAACTACATTCACATTCTCCCAAACTAATAGTTTATTCTTTGTCTTGCACATGTTTCCTCCATCTTTTTTGAAATCTTGTAAATCCCTACATGTTAATGTAACACATTAAATTGCATTACGAAATAGTAATGTAATAATAGATGTTAACTGTGACGACAAACACCAAACATCGGATAATAAATAATGCGGAAGCGATCATTAGTAGTGGATTAACAAAAATCACTAAAAGTTAAAACATTTTTGCAAAGAGATATAATTCCCAGAATCTCTTATAACAAGAACCAAAATATTACATATACATTCTAGTCCACAAGTACATACCATGTACCATCTCTTCTCGAGGAACATATACAACAGTTGCTTTTGCCAAAAATATACATAAGCAACATAAAACCTCATGCATTCAAGACAAAATATCAGATCGATCATAAAAGCACTAACTACTGACTCCAAGGACTTGAGAGGACAGAGATTACACATAGGACTCTTATCTACATGACACGACAGTCAGTATCTCCACTTGAGATGTCACTGCTGTCCTTGATGCTGCGGTTGTTCTTTTTCTATAGTACAGTCTCAGTCCCCCTCGTGCACGTCCACCAAAAAAAATGTGGATCCCACGGGGTGAGACAATTGTCCCAGTGAGAGATATAACTCTCCGCCAAAGATGTTATTATCACAGTTAAATAATATTAAACTAAGAAGAGGATAAATAGTTTAAAAAATTCTCATTTTTTAAAGCATTGCAACTATCTATGATGGAGCAGTAAATCATCTATTCACTTAATAAGGAACATGAAGAACATGTATATCATTTACCCATTATACTATATCAACATCTCAAACTTTTCCTGTGATGCTCATTATCATGGTATGTCATCCATGAATCATTCTCATTTCTTTCTGTTAGCCTCATCCAATCTGCTAACTAGATATTGAATTGTACCAGTCATGTGAGTATACATCATCATATTCTGTTCATGCATTGGACTATGCTAATCCTATGCAACCATTCCAGGCATTGGACTATGCCAATCCTATGCAACCATTCCAGGCATTGGACTATGCCAATCCTTTGATAACTGCTAGGCATTGGGTTATTACCAATCCTATGATTAATAGTTGGGTATTGGGTTATTACCAATCATGTGATTAACAACTAGGTATTGGGTTATTACCAATCCTGTGATTAACAGCCAAGTATTGGGTTATTACCAATCTTGTGATTAACAACCATGTATTGGGTTATTACCAATCCTATGAAACTATAGGCTTCATGCCTCTGCCAGGTATTGGACTCTACCAATCCTATGATTAACAACCAGGTATTGAGTTATTACCAATCCTGTGATTAAAAACCAAGTATTGGGTTATTACCAATCCTGTGATTAACAACCAGGTATTGGGTTATTACCAATCCTGTGAAACTATAGGCTTCATGCCTCTGCCAGGTATTGGACTCTACCAATCCTGTGATTAACAACCAGGTATTGGGTTATTACCAATCATGTGAAACTATAGGCTTCATGCCTCTGCCATGTATTGGAATCTACCAATCCTATGCATATCATCACTGAATACCACATCACCTTTACTAGGCATTATACCTTGGCCAAGCCATCATACTTATTCACATCCTTTATATAATACAAGTATTCCTCTTATCTCTTTTAAGCATATTCAAAACACTTCAATCCCTTATTTGGCTATAAGCATAAAACATATATGATTAAGATTTCATTATTATTATTGTGTCCAATTATTATTATTATGTTACTAAGTTTCCATTTCATAGTTTATTTGAACATTATCATTTCTTACATGGGACTTTTATAAACACCTTGTTACCTCTCACTAGGCAACAACTATTCTCATGGATCACAAGGCCCATTAAACATCTTGTCACCTCTCACTAGGAAACAACTATTCACATGGCTCACAAGGCCCATTAATCATTATGCTTTTATTCAAGTATTTAACATTCCTTATAAGGTTTATGCAACAAAAGAGTTACAACCTTCCCATCATTAGGGTTAGGGTTTCCTTTCCTTATCGATTAAGGTTTCTATTACATATCATCACCCTTCATTAGGGTTAGGGTGTTCCTTTCCTTATCGATTAAGGTTTCTCTTACATATCATCACCCTTCATTAGGGTTAGGGTTTTCCTTTCCTTATCGATTAAGGTTTCTCTAACATATCATCACCCTTCATTAGGGTTAGGTTTTTCCATCATTAACCATTTAGGTTTTCAAGATCATATTTATTAATGATCAAACCCTAATTCAGTGCCCCACACATCTAGGAGCCAACATTGATAATGTAAGTATTCAATCACACTTATTTATTCTCATCATTTATCATTAAATGAATTATCAACACAATACATGAGTTCTTCTCTCATCTTTACCAGAATATGATTACCTCATACTTTATTAATCTTGACTTAACCTTATCTTAAGGTATGTTAGCCTACACTTATCAAAGAGCATTACATCTCAATGTACCAATTGACATGACACACTTCATGTGTTACTCATCCAAGTACATTGGATTTAGGGTACATCAAGGTGTATCAACCTTGAGGTTCTGAATGTGATATCTATCATGTCTTGATGTATCCCTTCCCTCATCACTTGTAACTTACTTAAGTTCATCAATCATCTTGTATTAGGGCATTTTCCATCCGAATACTTTATGCACCGGTTCATCACATTTATCATGTAATGTATTGGTCATAAGCCACTCATTTGAATTATTCAACCATTATCAATAATATGGACTCATCTTGGGTTAAGGCATTATTGATATAAGGGTTTCCATTATTAACCACTTTGGGTGTTATGGTCTATCATCATATTGCCCAAGATTAGGGTTTCATGCACTATAACCCAAAATTAGGGTTTCACATACCTTCACCCTATATTAGGGTTTCATATAGCATTACATGGCATTGTCCTAGATTAGAGTTTCACATCACATCACTGCATTAAGGTTTCACATGGCATTACCCTATATTAGAGTTTCACATCACATCACAACATTAGGGTTTCACATACCTTCACCTTATATTAGGGTTTCACACATCATTATCTTGAATTAAGGTTCCTTATAACTTTTCCCAAAATTAGGGTTTCATGTAACTTTACCCGAAATTAGGGTTTCATGAGGCATTCTCTTAAGTTAGGGTTTTTCATTATATTACCCTGACTTGGGATTTCTTATATCATCACCCTAGATTAGGGTCACACCATTATCCTAGATTAGGGTTACACCATTACCCTAGATTAGGGTTACACCATTACCCTAGATTAGGGTTTCACCTAGCATTGCCCTAAATTAGGGTTAGGCCTCATCAACCTTCTTGATTAGGGTTTCATGATCTTTTTATCAAGGATCATACCCTAATTACATATTTTATTCATGTTGAAAATATTGAGGCTTAACCACTACATGATTATTATACATGTATGAATTCCTCTCTCTCTCATCCTCTCTAGGATGTTGATTACTTCAAACTTGATTAGATTAGGTCAACCCTTCATTCAAGTACATACATTTAGGGTTAGCATTGTGTATTGAGATATTGCTTCCTTAAGCATCAAAGGTTAACCCCTCTAAGGGTACTAATCACCCTAGTACCTTAAAGGTACAACCATTGTAATTATCTTTGATAAACATCATTATCAATAATAGGGTTAATTGATCTTTCATCACATTAGGTCTTCAAATGGTTTTGATACTTTTGAACCTTCAAACGGTTTTGAGACTGTTTGCCCTCCAAACAGTCTTGAGACCGTTTGGGCATCTATGGTTGAGAACGTTTTCCCTCCAAACGGTCTCAAGACCATTTGGACTCGAATGGTATCAAGACCATTTGGTCCAAAGTACCTTGAAACTGAATGGATCATCTAGGGTTTCAACAATCAATCGATTTAGGGTTTCCACTCATCGAACCATCCAACATTGAGACTATTGAAAGTAGATCAAAATGTAACCCTTGGATCTCCATCCATCCATGACTCCACTTGACCTTAAACGGTCTTGAGACCATTTGACCTCAAACGGTCTTGAGACCGTTTGCCCTCCAAACAGTCTTGAGACCGTTTGGGCCATTCAACATAGAAATCAACTCAATCCATTTAGGGTTTTAACCAATCAATCCGATTAGGGTTTGTAATCAATGGACCATTCATTCTTGAACCCATTATAATTAGATCAATTTGAACCATTGGATCTTCATCCATCCACATCGGCAATTGACCCCAAATGGTCTTGAGACCGTTTAACCTCAAACGGTCTTGAGATCGTTTGATCACCAAACGGTCTTGACTTGTCATTTGATTCTTCGAATTATATCAACACTTCATTCAATCCTACAATTACTTATTCATTGAAACGATACCTTCGGGAAGGACTGATTTGAGGATGAGGAATTAGCAGATCCGCTTGCTTTCTTCCTACTTATACTCGACTCTGGTATTTCTATGGCATCAAGTCTATTTAATTGTAGTTCAAATCACAAAATGAATATCATTCTAGACCTGACAGAGCAGTACACTCAAAAACATTGTAATTTACTGAGTAATCCATATACCATGCATGTAGACAGATTGAAATTTCTTAAATAAACTAAACTCATATCAACTTGGCTCATATACCCTGGAATTATACAATTGATCATCATAACACACTAATAAGAGTTAATTATTCGATACATTAGAATTGTCAGTAGCACTTGTAAATTATCTGTAATTCCTCGAAAAATGTACACATCAACCCAAATCCTAAGTTGTGCCTCACATAACATAACTAAGGGTTAATTACTTGTCATGGCACAAATTATTAATATTAATTGAGAATTTCAAATGATTTTTTTGAGAAACATGTAGATTTGTATTATTATTAATACACTCACATTAAATATAACTGTGGGTGTGCAACTAGGTTTCTATTGAACCCTTTTCATGTCATTGTCATTTCTTTGAAATCGAGCATCTATTAACTTACTAAAAACGTACAACCTGGGTTTATACCCAAACGGTGTCGTTACTGGTCATGTGCTACTGAGTTCAGTATTTAATCGAGCAATTTAAGTTTTGATCAATCGTGTATTTTTACTAATTCAAATAACAGATACCAATTAACTAATTAGCGTTGTGCAAATGTTAATAAATAAAACGTGCAATTAGAAATCGAGTGGCGCTGGAACTGCCCGATACCTGGGTAAACGCTGACATCTGTGAATGATACCAATTTCAACTAAAACGTCTGATTATTAGAGTTATACTTGCGAGTTAGAGTGAGATTCTACTCTTAGCGGTTCAATATGTTTGAAAACTACTGAAAATGCATCCGAGGCCTATTTCTTGGCATCAACAGGGTCATCTTCTACCTTGGTTCAACCTGGATTTGAACATGGCACACACAACAACTTCTTGGTTTCATCATTGTTCGCTGCTGGAGCTGTGGGTTCGTGCTTGGATCTCAAAGATGAGCTCAATAACACCTTTCCTTGATGCTTCCTCTTACCCCAAGCAGCTCAAGGTCGCGGTTGCAGCTACTGCTGCTCAAACTAGATGGGGCGTCACCCTGCTGGTTGGGCGTCGGTTGAGCGTGGAGAAGGAAGGAGAAGACGGAGACATCGCTGGCACTGCTAAAACGACCATCGCGAGCCCTAAACGACCGTTGTTGCTGCTGCTCCTAGTGCTGGCCGCTGCTACCTGGCTGGCAGACACTGCTGCTCTTCTTGCTGGTCGGATGCCTACTAGGGCAGGGAAGAAGAGGGGGAAATGGAAGAGGAAGAAGAAAGGAAGGAGGAGAGGAGTGGCGCCGATGGTCGATGGTGAGGAGTCCTACCTAACCCCCGCCCATCTCCTCTTCTAGCTTGGCCAATCGGGCACAGTAGCTTGGGCACCATTTAATGATGCTGGGCGTCAGTCGGTTGGGGAAGAAAGGGGATAAGGGAAAAATAAATAAAGGGAAAGGGGTTATAATTCATTTAATGGAAAAATTGCAAATTCAACCCAAGAACTTCAAATCATCATAACTTTTTCCTCGAAGGTCCAATTGAAGTGATTTATTTTGCAAAATTTCAAGCATGAGATCCTCTACAACCTCCATGAAAGAAAACATGCTCATTAGACTATAAAACTAGATCAAAGAACTAATTGCATCTGTGAGTACTTAACTCAACTTAATCAACTTAATGATGTACTAAGTGTTGTTCTTACTATTTAAACTCAGAGTGGGTCATAACAATCTCCCTCCCTTATAAAAATTTCATCCCAAATTTCCTAAAAGAGAAAAGGAAACTTGTTACGCATCTCTGACTCAAGCTCCCACGTTGCCTCCTCTAAGTTATGGTTCCTCCACAAAACCTTTACTAATGGTATCTCATGATTCTTAAGCTTCTTGATCCTCCGATCAACTATCTGAATAGGTCCTTCAACATAGGACACATCTGATCTGATCTGTGCAGGATCTGGGTTCACTATCTTCTTTGTACCAAGGTAACACTTCTTTAGCATCGATACATGAAACACATCATGTAAATTAGCTAACTCGGATGGCAAATCCAACCTATAGGCTACAAGTCCAATCCTCTCAAAGACTATATATGGGCCCATAAACCTAGGAGTCAGTTTGCCTCTTTTGCCAAACCTCAACACTCCTTTCCTTGGTGAAACTTTCAGATACACTTCATCACCAACCTCAAACTCAAGAGGTCTATGTCTCTTCTCAGTGTAACTCTTTTTCCTGTCCTATGCAGCTTTCAACTATTCTCTGATCACTGTAATATTTTTTTGTAGTCAAATCCAATATCTCAGGTCCAAGAATCTCTTTTTCACCCACCTCGTACCAACATACGGTTGATCTACACTTTCTGCCATACAGAGCTTCATATGGGGCCATACAAAGACTGGAATGGTGACTATTGTTGTATGCAAACTCTATAAGGCTCAAGTGTTCTTCCCAACTTCCACTGAAATGCAAGACACATGCTCTCAGCATGTCCTCAAGAGTCTGAATGGTCCTCTCTGACTGACCATCTGTATGTGGGTGAAAAGCTGTACTGAACCTCAACTTTATGCCTAAAGCATGACGCAACTGATTCCAAAAACTGGAGGTGAACTTAGGATCTCTATCTAATATAATTGAAACTGGGATACCATGCAACTGACTATCTCATCAACGTATATCTTAGCCAACTTTGAGACATCAAAGGTTGACTTAAGGGGAAGAAAGTGAGCAGACTTAGTTAGTCTATCCACAATCACCCATATTGAGTCACAACCTCTAGGTGTCCGGGGCAACTCTACCATAAAATCCATTGTGATATGTTCCCACTTCCACTCTGGTATAGTAAGAGATTGCAAGGTACCTGTAGGTTTCTGATGCTCAACCTTAACCTGCTAGCACACACTACATCTAGCCATGTACTCAACTACATTCTTCTTCATACCTGACCACTAGTACAACTCCTTAAGATTCGTGTACATCTTAGTGTTGCCTGGATGCATAACGTACATCGATGCATGCACTTCCTCAAGAATCCTTTCTTTCAAATCACTATCTCCAGGTACAAAAAACCTGTCATGCTGATACAACAAACCATCATCTGAAAACTAAACTCTGGTCTTTTTCTCCTTGCCATGTCTTGCATGATATGTTATAACTCACTGTCACTCTGCTGAAGTTCCTTGATCAGATCATAAAAAGTAGGCTTGAATTGCATCTGTGCAATCAAACCACTCTGCTCTGTCACCCCTAAGTCTAAGTTCAACTTATGCATCTCTACTACCAGGTCTCTCTTGAAGCATGCCATAGAGAATACATCTACTGTTGAACTTGACTTCCTACTGAGGGCATCTGCTACCACATTTGCCTTACCAGGATGATAATATATCATTACATTGTAATCCTTGATCAATTCTAACCATCTTCGTTGTCTAAGATTTAGATCCTTCTGGGTGAGAATATATTTCAAACTCTTATGATCCGTAAACACTTGGCATGCCTCACCATAAAGATAGTGACACCATGTATTAAGAGCATGAACTACAACAACTAACTCCAGATCATGTGTCGGGTAATTCTCCTCATTCTTCTTAAGTTGTCTAGATGCATAAGCTACTACTTTGCCTTCCTGCATCAACACACAGCCTAAACCTCTCCTTTAAGCATCACAAAAAACTGTGTAACGTTTACTTGTCTCAGTCAGGATCAACACTATTGTTGTATTCAACCTCTTCTTCGAGATCTAAAAACTCTTCTCACAGTTGTCTGATTAGACAAACGGTGTATCCTTTCTCGTTAAGCGTGTTAGAGGTGACACTACAACACTGAAGTTATGGATGAACCTCTTGTAGTAACATGCCAATCCTAAGAAGCTTTTGATCTTAGTAGGTATCTTAGGCTTCTCTCACTATAGAACATACTCAACTTTCTTAGGGTCAAAACTTACTCCATCTCCTGAGATGACATGTCCAAGAAAAGACACCTCAGCTAACCAGAACTTAGACTTACTGAACTTAGCATATAACTGGTGTTGTCTCAACAACTGTAATGCTATCCTTAGATGTTTTTCATGCTGCTCCTCATCTCTGGAGTAGATTAAAATGTTATCTATGAAAACTACTATGAACTGATCTAAAAATGGTTTGAAAATCCAGTTCATCATATCCATGAAAGCTACTGGGGCATTAGTCAGTACAAATGACATGACCAGAAACTCATAATGTTTGTATCTTTTTCTGAAAGATGACTTAGAAATATTTGAAGCCTTTATCCTCAACTGGTGATATCCAGATTTCAAGTCTATCTTAGAAAAGATTGTCACTCCACACAACTGATCAAACAGATCATCTATCCTTGGAAACGGGTACTTATTCTTGATGGTGATCTTATTCAACTGTCTGTAGTCTATACATAGCCTCATAGTACCATCTTTCTTCTTCACAAACAAGACTGGAGCACCCCATGGTGAAGAACTAGGTCGAATGAAACCCTTATCCAATAATTCCTGTAACTGAATCTTGAGTTCCTTCAACTCTGCAGGTGCCATTCTGTAGGCTGGTAGCGTTATAGGTTGACTACCTGGCAACACCTAGATCTCAAAGTCTATCTCTCTTTCAGGAGGTAGACTTGGAAACTCATCTGGGAAAACATCTGGGAACTCACAGACCACTGGCACATCCCATAGGCTGACAGTACTCTTCTCTGCTCTGGTATCTACTACATGTGCCAAGAATGCCTCACAACCTTTCTGCAACATCTTATTAGCTACAACGGTTGATATGATACACGTAGGCAAAACTTTCCTGTCTCCAGTAAAGACACAAGAAAATCCACCCTATTGAAAGACATACTCCTTCTTCCAACAGTCGAGTTGAACTCGATACGTCTCTAGGCAATCCATACCCAAGATAACTTGAAAAGAGTTAACATCTAGGGGTATAAGGTTAACCGCAATGGTGTAACCACCAAATGTCAACAAACATCTGGGACAAAACTCTATCAACATTGTCGGTTCACCTAATGGAAACCTCAACAACAACTCAACCGGTAACTCCTGGGTTAACAGGTTAAGCTCACAAGCTAAAGAACTCTGTATAAACAAGTGTGTAGCACCCAGATCTATCAAAACTGTAACTGAAATGTTGTTAAAGAAAAGTATTTCTCCTATAATTACTCGAGAAGAAACAATACCTTCTTGTGGTGTCAAAGAGAAGAAACGCCCTGAAGCTCTTCCTCTCCCATGATGTCCTCGTTGTCCTTCCCTAACACTAGGTGTTGCACCACCTCGGGAACCTGAAGCTACAGAGGAACCTGCTCCTCCTGTTGGAGCCTGTCTCAGAACATTTTGGTATTGTGACTGGGAACTCTGATTTGCCACTTGCTGTAATTGGGGACATTGCCTTCTAAAGTGTCCCACCTGTCCGTAGATATAACAACCCTAAAAATTTGCACCCCAACACTGACCGGAGTGCGACCTTCCATAGATATCACACATCGGTATCTATTTCCTTGGCGGACCTATCACTGAAGCTAATGATCCAGATGACCTTCCTCTTGGCATATTTCTCCATCTCCCTGGACTAGATCTTCCCCTACTCTGACAAGATATCACATCTTTAGATCCTTGTTTACTGAAACAACCAAATCCACGTCCAAGCTTCGAGAAGAACCCACCACCACTTCCTTGGTGACCACTACTAGGTTGTCCTCTGTCGAAGTCTTCGAGTCTCTTTCTATTCTCATAACGCTTGTCAACGTTCACACACTCCTCTACACGTCTTGTTGCCTCAAGAAATTCTTCAAAGTTCTCTCTGTCTCTTCAGCCAATTGCAGCTATACTATGCCGAATTTTGGGCCTCAATCCTTCCTGGAATCTTCTACACATTTCCACATCGTCTGGGATGAGCTATGGACAGAAATTTGCCAACCTGGTGAAATATGCCTCATACTCTCCCACTGACATATTCCCTTGTCTGATGTTCTACAACTGTCTTATCTTCTCACTCATAAAGGTAGGTGGGTAGTAATTAAGATGGAATTCATCAATGAAATCCTTCCAAGTCAATATTGTGTTCCTCCTTTTATCTTCCACTTCACGCCACTAGAGCTCTGCATCACCTTTAAGCAAATAAACTACGTGATCGATTTGTCTTTCCTCAAACAGCTCCATCAAACGGAACACTTTCTCTAAACGTCTCAGCCATTCATCTGCCATTGTAGGGTCCATAGTTCCAACGAATTCGGTACCTCCAAGATTCTTAACCAGATCATAGGATCTCATCAGGTCCTTGCTGCTTGAGGTAGAAGCTCTCCTCTCCATCTTATACTTTTCCCTGGTCTCAAGAAACATCCTATACATCCTTGATGCCTCATCCACATCATCTCCACCACCTGGACCCATCTCCTATGGATTAGGTCCAATGTGGCTCTCAGCTTGGTCCTCATGACCACGTCCTCTTCCTGCCATCTGCAATAGTATAACAGAACACTTCCTGTTAGAAAATTGCAGTTAGAAGGAAAACACCCTAATCCTAATCCTATTGGTCTCTTATCATCTCCTAACCTTGACTTAGAGTAACTACATACTCAAACCTTTTCTCTGATACCAAAAGATGTTACAACCCGATCTCACAATTACCACTAATCATGAGATTAGGGCATAAATTGAGGATTTAACGTAATACAAAGATTACCCTTAACTTTTTCTTTACTTAGTCACTTAAAATTAACTTAAGAGAAAATCTTATGACTTGGAATAAACTAAAATCTTACTAAACTGCGGAATCAACTACTATTTACATTACTAGGTAGATAAAGCAGATTTACACGTCATATTACATTTTTCATGCAGAATATAAAACACAACAGATAACTTAATACTAAACTACATATTACATTACATTCTCTCTCTACCACACCACATGCCCAAGGACCAAGGGGAAAGGACTAAGAGACCTCTATCTAACTACAAACTACCTTCTAAGAACTTGGGCGATATGATCCTTCATATTCCTCGTACTGACACTGACCTGAAAAATATGTTTCAGTAGGTTGGTGAGCTTCTGGCTTAGTGAATAGAATTTCACCCAACCATCACAGATAACTCATTTTATGTTTAGTAATTGGAATAAAATACAAGATAATACTATACTGTGTAGATATAAACAATATAATTTGAACGATAGGAGATGTCAACATTTCATTAAAATAACAACTACTACAAATATATAGATACGATTAAATAACAGAGAATACTAAAATTTCATTTAAAAGAACAACTACTGTGAAACTAACTCAAATATTTCTTAACTCTTTAACTTATAAGAAACTTTGTGAACCTATATGAACATATTTTATCTTATGACCTAATCATATGTAGTGTAATATACATATGAAGACTCGTAGAGAACTACGATCTCATCGTACAAGACTTAGCCGACACCCCGGGATAGCTAAGTCTGACTACTCTCCTGGTCTGCAATAGGGAAACTGGCTCTTTGGCCTCAACACTCCTATTGTGCCATAAACTGGACCCCTCCTCTAACCTGAGCACATAGGTAGAGAGTCAAGCCACCTATTGGCTTTTCTGTACTCTAGTGCCACTAGGACTTCTGGTTGATGTTGGACACTGCAAACTATAATTTAAGGAGACTTCCACTAGGGCTTTGTCCCCTGTACCACCTGTTGGTACATTTTGACCCCCGTATAATGGACACACCGCTAGGGTTAGGTCATTTTACCCCTAAGGCGCAGACCTCACAGAGGGGTTCTATGGTGTCATGGCCCTTAAATATACAATTTTATTATTTCCTAGAAAACTCTTACTATGTTGAACCTTTTTCTTACTTATACTCGACTCTGGTATTTCTATGGAATCTCGTCTATTTAATTGCAGTTCAAATCAAAACATGAATATCATTCTAGACCAGACAGAGCAATATACTCAAAAACATTGTAATTTATTGAGTAATCCATATACCATGCATGCAAACAAATTGAAATTTCTTGAATAAACAAAACTCATATCAACTTGGCTCATATACACTGTAATTATACAATTGATCATCATAACACACTAACAAGAGTTAATTATTTGATATATTAGAAATCATCAGTAGCACTTGTAAATTATCCGTAATTCCTTGAAAAACGTGCACATCAACCCAAATCCTGAGTTGCACCTCACATAACATAATTAAGGGTTAATTACTTGTCATGGCATGAATTATTAATATTAATTGAGAATTTCAAATGATTTCTTTGAGAAATGTGTCAATTCTTATAATTATTAATACACTCACATTAAATATAACCGCGGGTGTGCAACTAGGTTTCTATGGAACCTTTTTCATGTCATTGTCATTTCTTTGAAATTGAGCATCTATTAACTTACTAAAAACGTACAACCTGGGTTTATACCCAAACTGTGCCGTTACTGGTCATGTGCTATTGAGTTCAACATTTAATTGCACAATTTAAGTTTCGATCAATTGTGTATTTTTACTAATCCAAATCACACATATCAATTAACTAATTAGCGTCGTGCAAAAGTTAATAAATAAAACATGCAATTAGAAATCGAGCGGCGTCGAAACTGCCCAACACCTGGGTAAATGCTGACATCTGCGAATGATACTGATTTCAACCAAAATGTCCGATTATTAGAGTTATACTTGCGTTAGAGAGTGAGATTCTACTCACAACGGTTTGAGATGTACAAAAACAATTGAAAACACATCTGTGGCCTATTTTCAAGCATCAGCAGTGTCATCTTCTACCTTGGTTTAGCCTGGATTTGAACCTGGCACACACAAAAACTTCTTGGTTTGGGCGTCGTTCGCTGCTGGAGCTGCGGGTTCGTGTTTGGACCTCAAAGACGAGCTCAATAGCACCTTTCCTTGGTGCTTCCTCACGCCCAAAGCGGTTCAAGGCCGCGGCTGCAGCTACTACTGTTCAAACTAGATGGGGTGCCACCCTACTAGTTGGGTGTCAGTTGAGTATGGAGAAGGAAGGAGAAGACAGAGACATCATTGGCACTGCTTAAACAATCGTCACGATCCCTAAACGACTGTCGTTGCTGTTGCTCCTAGCACTGGAAACTACTACCTAGCCGGCTGATGTTGCTGCTCTTCTTATAGGTCGGGCGCTTGCTAGGGCGGGGAAGAAGAGGGGGAAATGTAAGAGGAAGAAGAAAGGAAGGAGGAGAGGAGTGGCACCACTGGTCGATGGTGAGGAGTCCTAGCTAACCCCCTCCCATCTCCTCTGCTAGCTTAGCCGATCGAGTGCTACAGCTTAGGTGCCACTTAACAATGTTGGGCGACGATCGGATGGGGAAGAAAGGGGATAAGGGAAAAATAAATAAAGGGAAAGGGGTTATGAGTCATTTAATGGAAAAATTGCAAATTCAACCCAAGAACTTAAAATCATCATAACTTTTGCCTCGAAGGTCCAACTGAAGTGATTTCTTTTGAAAAATTTCAAGCATGAGATCCTCTACAACCTCAAGGAAAGAAAACATGATAATTAGACTATAACATTAGATCAAAAAACTAATTGCATCTGTGAGTACTTAACTCAACTTAATCAACTTAATGATGTACTAAGCATTGTGCTTACTAGTTAAAGTCGGAGTGGGTCATAACACTAGAAGTGAAGGATCTTATGTTACCTTCCTGCTCTAGTCATACTGGAGTCCCAAGGATTAGGGTTAGGGTCTTCTTGATATTTCAAACTATCAAATTTTGTCATCTTATCCATTCTCATCTCTGTGTTTTGATATGATTGTTCCTCATGTAGATCCATTGTTGATCCTCCTCTAATCCCCATGTAGTTTAGCATCAAACATATCTCTGAAAGTTCTTTGGAGATGCCATGGTTCCTTTGTGACTGTAGCTTTGTAGGTTGATCTTCATCTGCTGACGTTGTCTAGTACCTCCATGGTCCTCAGTGCCATTATATTGATCTCTTCCCACCTTGGGGTCACACCTTTTATCCTGTGACCACCACTCCCCCATGCACCCATGTTTTCTACATAGAGTGATTCAAGATGACTGAATTACGTGAAACATGAAAAAAATATTTACATTGGTGGGCACACTTTTAAGG
The DNA here is from genome assembly GCA_963693085.1 of Alisma plantago-aquatica. NCBI lineage: Eukaryota > Viridiplantae > Streptophyta > Magnoliopsida > Alismatales > Alismataceae > Alisma > Alisma plantago-aquatica. The sequence continues at coordinate 633,752,706 of OY856412.1, read as the reverse complement.
TTGGAAATTGTCATGTCCTTCCTGCCATTTCCCTAAAAGTCCTAATTTTTTAGGTGGATTGGGTCCTAATCACCTTAGTACCTACCATGATAGAGATCCCTCATAGTTGATAAGGGTTGAAGTGTAGGAGAGATTAGTAGATGTAGGCTAATGAAATAAGATCTGATTTATTTAGATGTAGTGATCATAGCAACATGGTAGTTATAATAGTTTAAGTAGATCTGATGCGGCATTAGAACAGATAGATGCAACATTTTTAGATCAGATATAACAATTAGTAGATATAGTAGTTAAAAGATATAGTAGTTAGGCATAGAATTTAGAGTAATTTACTCTTCTACATGTGCTAATAAGGTAGGAGGTTTTAGGGGAAGGATTATTTGATCACGAGCAACATGAAAAATAAAAAGGGAGGTAGTTCAATCCTTTAGCTTCACAAGGTCAAAATGGGGCCTAAAATACGATGGGTGTAAGGGTGGTATTTACAATATGCATTTAGGGTTTGGGGTTTTGCACAAAACTTTATAAAGAGGTGGCAGTTTGTATCAATCTTACAGCTGATGTGGCTAGTGGATGATGTCATCCTGCCACTCATCAATCAATGGATGGTGGAAACTTCTCGTTTGACGTGGGTTGGGTAAAACATGTTTCTAATTTTTTGGTTGTTTCACGAACGTTCTAGATAAAAGTCACAAAAATGATATATTTTCTAATAGGATAATGGTAGATAGATAATTCAGGATCATCCCTCAGAATAAGGCAGTTGAATTTTTATGAGAAAAAAAAGGATATTTTATTACTGAAAAATCAATTGGGCAGTGTATGAAATATAGCTTATTTAAAGCAAAATTGAAGAACAAACTGCACTTCTTGGTATAAAAGAGAAGGTTTCTTTATAGAAGGTGCCTGACTCAGTGAAAGTAGGTGCAAATGAGTGGATTAAATATGTAGCAGAATATGGGAAAAGTTGAAAAATGGTAAACATGGAAATTGGGTGGAATGTGGAATGGATTCCATCATTAGCTAGAGAATTCTTATTGCTCATGAAGTATTATTGAGTGAGCAAGAATGGGGTGTCAATGGTGAGGAATCATTATAGAAAAATTTCATATGTTAGTGATTGATCTGTAGGTTATCATCTCAAGAGAGGAGGTTTCTTTTGATATATATATCTACCATGATCTCAAGAGAAGGAAGGTGTTAGATATCTTCTATGATTAGTTGCAAATATGTTGATAATATATAAAATAGGAGAGGAAAGTTTTGCATGGTTGAGTTTTCTTTGATTAGTGAAACCCAATCCAAGATCCATTCATCATAATCACGATTGTCTTTATTTTGTATGTGTTTTATAACCTAGGTTTATTGCTTTGATTAGATTGATCCATTCCTTCATCGGAACCTCCACATTCAAATTTTTAATTTGGTTAGTCTAGGCTAAGGCTCTTGATTCCTACACTTCTATCTCTTCTACTCCTTGTGTTTGACCATGAATTATTACAATAGACTTGGTATTGAGTTGTGAATGTCTCTGGAAGTCACGTATAAATTTAAAGTTTGAATCCTTTTACAAGCAATTGTGTTCACACTTTTGACCCATGTTTAAGCACAATCACATAGGTACCTAGATGGCTGATGTTAGGTGCTCTGCTGAATTGAAGTACCATTCATACCTAGTCCTTTGGTTTTGGGTACTTCCTACATCTATATTCATGCCATATCTTCACATATATGAAAATCCATAGACAGTGTCACTCTTCCTTCTATAGACATCCAAGGACGAGTTGTAATAGTGGTCATAACATTTATTACTACAGTTTTCTATTTTATCTTTCATTTGAGTAAATACATTCCTTTTTTGTATTTCACTCACTCGTAGAACTACTCAAATTATCTTATTGGGGAACACTAATATGGTTTACTTAATTTATTAATTACTTTACACTTATAGTTTCACACAAATGTATCGTATTCAAGATTTTTCACATAAAAGTATGATTTCAAAACAAACCCTACATAATGACAAGTGTCATAGTTATTTACTGATATACAATAGGACAACTCAAACATTCACTATATGAGTATGAACTGTAGTTTCCATTGTTGGTTAATCTAGGCAACAGAAAAGGGAGTGGGAACAAAAAAATTAGTGCTCGATTTCTAAACTAGTAGATCGCGTCAACAACAATGTATCTAGGAAAGAGGGTAGCAAAAGATATACCAGGTCCTAGAGAAAGTCCAGTGACTACTCTTGAAGTAGTGATGTGCACACTTCACAAACTTCACATGGACAATTGGCGACGATGGCCTTCTGGTACAACACCATGAATGACGGTGTATGTTGTCCTCCTAGTGAGTGGCAACGGCCTCTATGTAGTTCACATGGACCATTGGGAACTCCACATTGTGCTACCAAAGCCAATGAGAAGGAATTGTCCCTTCGAACATCAACATGCTTGGGTTGATTCACTCTCTCGTGTTATCTCTCCCTTGTTTTCCTTCCCTTTTACGAGTAGGACTTGCTCGAGCTCTCTTGGTTACCACAACCATATAGGACAACAATTATCAGAGCTTATTGTTGTGTCTCTGAAAGCCTAGACTACCCTCCTTTATTTAGAATGACTAGGGTAAGGGTTTCCCATTCATCTGGGAGTCAAAGAGATGGAATTTCATGAATTTATTGGAACCTATGAATGGTAAACTGGTCACTACACTATTGAACTAGTCGGTTCATAGGTGAACTGGTTGGTTCACTAGCTTTCCTATTTTCAGTCACATTAGCATTCATTATTTGATTAATACACAACATGAAATCAACATCAATCCTTGATCCAATCATATTGATCATTGAACCGGGCTACCCAGATGATGAACTAGACATTTCACTTTTAAAATGGTCATTTCATTTCATGAAATGGTCGTTTCATTTTCCAACTCAGCCAATATACAACCAATATTGTTTAAATTGAATACCTAAATACTTTAGTAATCAAGTTAAACCTTATTCATGAGTTCCTTTTCCACGTACATTCTATGCATTGACCCTATAGGTCCCAAATTACACTGGTAGTGAATGTCCATAACTAACTTTTGATATCAGAAGCAATGAGCAGTGTCTAGCAACACACCATTGCCACCTAAGTAATTGGAAAGTTGGAGAACAAGTTCAATCTAAAATATGTGATTTTTGTTACTATGATCATATAGTTCCTTTGTCTCTAATATCCGTATTGAACTTGAGGCATGGAATCATCATTCTCTCAACATTCAATATTGTTACTTGAATTAGAGCAGATTTTATGAGATACATGTGAGTTCACATATCTTATATTGAGTCACATGAGTATGGCCATACATTTCTCAGTATCGCTTATGAAGTGGCTTGGAAATCAATCTCTTGTAGGAGGGACAAATCCCATCTATATCACTCACAATCAATCCCCATGTGGCACAATGCACCTAAGCATCACCTTTATGATAACCCTTATTCAAGGTCATGATGGATGATGTCAATATACATAAAATGACATTTGATGTGTGTAGTGACTTCATGTTTAAGAGCCACAATCGCCACTATCACTATGAGAGTTGATTTTGACTAGCTACCATTTAATGGTATCCATGTATCACTCTCAAGGTGGGTCTGTCTGATACACTTTTATCTAACACATACCTTTGTGCTTGACTTGATATCACATATTGTGATTCCCCGCTCCACAACCCATGAGATAACTCAAAACTAAATGAAAAAATAGAACTAAACACATATATTACCAAAAAATACATAAAATTCAAACCATTTTTGTGAAGCACCAAAATAGCAAAAACCTTTACATATAGGTCCTCACAGGACACCTATATCAAATATCATAGATCACAAGGTGCTTACATTTATCACATGTGTCATCAACCTGCTATAAGAGAAACATGTTCCAATATACACATACATATATATACACATCTGCCATATCTTGACATTGGAAGGGGCACATGAGCTGAAAACTCGTATAGATAGCATATCTACAAAACACACCCAAAATCATCCCCAAAGACCTAAGTGTACATGGACGAATCTAGGACTCTATACCAAAAGACTAACAACACTTCTAACCTTATCAGCTATTGTCCTTCTTGTTATTGCTTTGCCTCAGTTGCATGATCACTCCCTCCTTGTGCGCATCCACCTAAAAGATGTGGAGAACCCACGGGGTGAGATCCAAATCTCAGCAGGAGATATAACTCTCCACCATCTCCATTATTAACACATATAAGGTAACTAAAATAATGAAGTATAGTTACAAATATGATAATCAGATCTTGCTAAATGATATTAGTAAGGCAATTATTATCATTTAACAGTTCAGAAGGAATATAAAGAACATATATAGATTTACTACCAACTATATAGTATAAAAGAAAAGTAAGGCCTTGTCCAATGTTTTCGTATTGATCCTAAGCAGGTATGCTACATAGACGATTATGTATTTTATTATGCCCTGAGGATTTGAGTCATACCACCCAAATCCAACTGACCACTATGAAGTTGAAATCACTACCATACAAGGTCTATGGAAGAGCCAGAATCCACAACCTCACCAAACCTCATGGTTAGTAAATAGTACACAATAGAGACATACCAGTCAACTGTAACCTGTGACATGTAGTCAAACAATGAAAGTCCTATCCCACCTTGGTATAGGTTACAACGCTAATGAAACTGAGCGACGACCCTCAGCCGTACGACTGCCAGGGTATGGCCCGCAGTCGATCCTATGAAACCTCATAAGCAACATATCACTGATCTATGGCCCGCAACCACACTCCTACCAGGATATGGCCCACAGCCAATCCTGTGAATGCATATACTTAATATTATATGACTCTAAACTTTCATTAGGGAAAGCACGTTTCACCATCCTGCAAGTGTTGACGCTGAGATGGATCTATGGCACAGGGAAAAACTACATGACTAAGTTCTAGATGATTTGTTAAGTCAATTAAGTGTCTTTTAGTATCAATCAAGTTACAACATATAAAGTCATAACAAACTCTACAAAGATAAGGGCATAACACACTCCTGAAGATATGTACATATAGGGGTGTGCACTTGTCACACTATCACAACATGATGCATGTATCATCGCCATTCACCACATCATCTATACCAAATGTCACATGCTATGGGATATCAATCCCTCAACTCATAATTCCTATATCACAAGTGTTTCATCATGTCTCTTGAAGGCTCATACAACCTATATCATGTTTAATCACTATAACATATAATAGCTATGTTTATCAAGAAAATAACACCTGCATGGTTAGTGTGAGAACCCATTACACTAAATGAGATTACTCAAAACATAAAACAAAATCAATCACTAAATAATCACATACCCAAAAATATGGGTAAATTAAAACTGATTTCAATGTCAACACCCACTCAAAAACATTTTCATGAGATCCCAACATCTCTTATATCCATACTATGCCAAGAATTTGATACAAATTGTTCTATTACCTTAGCCACAACATATATACACAGGAGAACAATATTCGTATATGCCACACAAACAAGCATTAATATGCTAACAAAAGTTTGATTCGTTTGAAACATCATATACAAACTTTTCATGGCCGAATCTGAGAGTACAAGGATGACTCTAGGACACACTAGACATCTAATCAACTTCCTCAAAGATTCATTACTAAAGCTCCTCTTTGCGGCCACATGTTTGTTTTTGTCACTTTTGATTACTAGAAAAAATGTGGCGAACCACAAGGGTGAGACCCATGTCCCAGCAAGAGATATAACCTCCAACAATGCTTATTGATTACAACATTTTAGGTAATGAGATAGTTTAAGCAGTTTAATCATATATAACAAATAGGCTCAACAACAGTGATGATTAACAAAACACATAAAGGAGCTGATAACAATTATCATCATCAAGCTGACTATCATCATTTTCCTTATTAACCATATAAGAGATTCAATAGCATATGCATAACTAGCATAAGCAAGTCTAGTACCATATTATCTCTATTAACATGAATAAGTCTAGCATCATAAGCATATCTAACAACATTAGCATGTCTAAAAGTTTGAACAGATCAATATCATAAGCAGAGATATCAACATAAGCATGAGAATTTGCATAAGCATGATTATCATTATATGCATTTCTAATTATAGAGGCATGGATAGCATGCTAAACATAACTAACAACATGATATAGCTAGCATCCTAATTATAATCAGCAGTAGCATTATAGATATCAACATAATCATGACTACTGTATGTACACATTTACAATCTTCTGCATATCCACAACATAAGTATAATTAATATCTCTTAATTGCACTAAGCATCATCTTTATGTAAAGAGAACAAACAAGGGTTATCATACAATGTGAAGCGTCGTGTATAACCCTAAACATATATGTTATACGGTTGTATTACATCTTTTATTATGCCCTGAGAAAATTGAGGATACCACTCAAAATCCAACTGACCAATGCTACGTTGAAATCAGTGCTATACAAGATCTAGGAAGAGCCAGACTCCTAAGATCTTCTATGCCCCCAGTCAGTATGGGTCTGCCACAGTGACACATAAGGTCAAGCTGCTAACAACCTAGTCTGTCCTTGGAACAGGTCACGACACTAGTGAAAGGAGGTGGGTAACCATACCCTACCATCCAAGGTACAACCGCAGTTGTCCTCTAATATCATCACATATATGATCACCGAGAAACGATCACAACCATTCTCAAACTGAGGGCTAGGTATGACCGAAGTCATCCTTCCTAAACACTTAAATTCAGGATGAAAAGCACCCCACATACTCATCATTATAAACTCTAAGTTTCCCTTACGAATACTCATTTCACCATCTAGAAAGTTCTGACACTCAGATGGATCTATCGCATAGGGCACTACATGATTAGAGTTTCACTTGATTAGTTATGCCAATTGGGTGAATTAAGGTTGCATCGAACAATTGGACATACAAACCCTAATTCACTTCTAACAAGCATATAAATATCACAACTTCAAAAGATATAAAATGTGTGAAACATAATTTCTTATCTCATCATCACATGGTACTATTCACTTTCCATTCATGAGACCACACTAGTCATCATACTATCACAAGATATAAATCCTTTCCACTATATTATAGGGTATCAACCCTTATTAATACAATAGGATTACACCTCATTCAGGGCTCAACCATGCCCAAAGGTCATTTATACCATCATACTATTCCCTACAAGATCATCATTATCTGTCCATGCCTTATAACAAGGCTCAACAACATCACTTACATATAATACACCAGATCAACACAATATTGCATTAATGAGCTAGGAGGTATTCATAAAAAATCATAAAGGGGTTATATTAACATTAAGAACATTCCTTTATTACATCAACATGCAAGGAATCTAGATATGAATAACACTCATTATATTCATAATGCACATGTTTAGCATACGAAAGTATCAACCATGTGGCTATGATAACCACCAATTAACATATCAAGGTTATGATCATATTAAGGAGGTTATTCCACCATCATTCCATCATATAAGAATGTTAAAAATGAATACTCAACATTATCTATTTGCATTAGAGTTAGGTTCAACATGATAAATTATATCAAGGTTACTAATCAACACTAATACCCAAACCCTAACTCACGGCATACCCATTGGATCATGGATGCATAAGGTGAAGAATCACCATCACATTCCATACCATTCTCAAGTATTAACCCACACATAAATCAAGGTGTAACCATCGGGTTATAACATACTAGGGTTTCAAAAACAATAACAGAATACTCCATGATTGTATTAGTCATTCAAGGATTATTCATACCCAATTAACATCATTTAGTTATATTAAAGCTAGGTATAACAAGCTATACCTCATTAGGGTTACATATCAACACAATATGGTTATCATCCCTTCCATTCATATGAGTGAATAGGTAAGACTACCTTATTAAGGGTAACCCTCCATTTGTTCCATCATCATTCAACCAATATCACCATATCACAATGTCACCCAGAACCATTGGATGTTTTAAAGGTAAGACCTTTGGTTGTTTTAATAAGTAAACACCTTAGATAAAACACTTATTAAGTCCTTGAGTCACCGTCTAAACCTATACATCCCTTGATTAACAACACAAAAAGTTCCATTGAGAGTAGGGTAAAACCCACAATCGACTGTTTAGTTAAAATAAGCCATCCATTGTCAACAAGTAAGCTCCTTAAGTTGATCATATAAAGGAAACCATATAAATCCCATTATTAGGAACAAAATATTACATTATCCATCATTACACTTTATTGGAGGAATAAAAATTAGATCTTGACCATTGGGTCAAGTTCATATATTAAAACCATCAATTACAGTATAGGTTCGACCATTGCATCAAGTGACCCAAGAAACCATTGGTCCAAGGCTTAATTGATGCTAAACCTATATGATTAACTCACAATAGATTGTATAGACCTGATCCACCATCATTAGTTATCATTAAATCACTATAGGTTGTTAGAACAACACTATATTCATTAATCAACATCAAATATTAAGCTGATGTCATCATTGATTGATATCATCAGTAGGGTACTTAATGGTTGATCATTATACTTCTAATTGATCCAAAACCTGACCTAAGGGGGTTACCATAGGTTGTCACCATTATTTTACACCCTTTATAATGACCATCAGTTGTTATGAAGACAACACCATAGAGTTGTTACAATGGTACCATCATCGGGTCATGGTTTATAGAAGAAATCAACTTTAAACCCTAAAATTGACCATTGTTTGATAGGTTCTTAACACCATAGGTTGTAAAACCAACCTGATCCAAGTCACATTATACCTTAGTAATAATTTAAACATGATCATAGGTTCATCTAGAACTGAAATCAGAATAGGGAACTTTATAAAAATCAAAATCCAAGTCAAGCATAGCTTTTTAGTGCATGAATCATCATTTTCAAGAACGAACATGATCTAGAAAGCTTATGATAAGCAATAAATGTGGAGAAAGTTATAAAACTTACCTATAATTAGAATATGAAACCCCACACTCAAGAAATACTGAGCATATAGGGTAGAAAATCTAAGAATAAGCTATGAATTCGTCCATCTAGCTCCTTTCTTCATCAAATGAGCAAACCCTAAGCATAAGGAGCAAGAAAGGTAGGGTTTTAGATCTTTAGAGCAATTTCTACCATGGAACAGCAAGGTTATGACCTGGGTAAAGCTAGGAGGAAGGATAACAAAGAAATAAATGGAGTACATAAGGTAAAACTTACACTTTTAGGTTAAGATCACTAGGAAGAAGCTTTTTAGACCCAAAAAGGAAATCAATTGCAACCCTAGAATTTTTTCCAAGAAGATCCCCACTTTCTTCTTACTTGGGCAGGAAAATTCGCAGATCAACAGAGGAATAACGAGGTTGGGAGAAGGAGTTAAGTGGTGGAGATAAAATGGCTCGTTTTGGTGCTTGGGGATAAGTATATGACACTTTAAGATAAAGAAAAAGAAAAAGTTGAAGTTCTAGTATCTATCCAAGTGTCCATGGCCTTAATTTATTAAGAATATAGAAGAAAACACACAAGAAGCTCCCCCATAATTTGTATAGACCTTCTTAGCTTTCCTTTGTCGAATTTCCCAGCCAATCAAATAATTCATTAGTTGATAGCTACTAAAGGTAGCTCATCAATGAAGGGGGAAACCCTAAAATACCCTTGGAGAAAACACCTTCAAACCAAGGTTTAAATAGCCTCCCCATGGATAAAAAAGCTCAAGTTTGATGATATAATATCAAAGGAACATAATTCAAGTGATAAATTTCAAAGAAAACCTCTCAATTGGTTAAATTATAGAAAAGTCCAAAATGTGCATAAAATTGCGTAACTTGCTCAAACAGTGTCCAAATTGGACCAAATTTGAAACTTAAGCTTGTATTATGATTTTAAAGCATATCACAAGATTATATTAGGGTTATAAGAATTCAATTATGATAATTAATCTCATACAACTCATTAAGAAAGTTTAGGGGCCTTACAACTATAAAACCCTAACAGGGATTTCGCCCCCGAAATCCAAGGTAAACAAAGATGGGTACTTCCTTTACACCACATCCTATTAGCTTCACATAGTTATTTACATATCATGGTGATGTCACATAATTCATACATATCTCATCTTGGGTCAGCACAAAACCCCCCACCTAAGAAGACATTCTCAACATGGAATGTAGAAACTTATTGTGTCATTTGTACAATTCTAGTAGTAATGTTCAACTATTAATTCTAGATATCATCCTAAAATTATATCTATTGTATCAAAACATTACTCAAAAGTCATACTTGCTAGCTTTTTACCAATCATGGCATGTGCCCCACACCATTCCTTGAAGCATAAAAAAAGGCAATGTATCCATCCCTTTTTTTATACACTAACACTAGAACTCTTATCAGTTCTTTTTCAACATCAAAAGAAATGCTGATGCTGGAAGCTATCATTACATACAAGGAAACATCATTCCTAGTCAACCTTATTAGGGGTGAAACAAAAACACTATCTTCACCTTACTAGGATTTACACAACCTACTTAGAAGACATATCATGATACCATAAAGAAATTTAATCCACCCCATCTCACTCTTGTTCAACTTGTCTCATAGATATTGTTGCTTCGGAAACCCTAATGTTTTTGAAGAAATATTGATCATTTTTTTTACCATATTTGAAATACTTTGACATGTCATCATTTAAAGCTTGATATAACTTGTATGACATGACTGGAACACTCTGTTCCTCCTATTCATAAATTCTATTTGTATATTAGTTAGTCTAAAGGACATATTTCTAAACTCATCATGGTCATGTGAATTATTTCATCCAATCTAAATCTTATGCATTGATATTTGATCATATGTTTATCTTAAAGGATCACAATATCACATATCTATTGACCAACAACCATCTATCCTTGATAGTGGTCTTGCCCAGCTATCATTGAACCATACACAACATTATAGAATCAATTTTGTTTTTCCTTCCAAACAACATTTATAGGATCATCATCATCTCTCTCTCTCTCTATCCATCTCTCTCTACAGGAGAGGAATACTTTGAATTTTCATTTAATAAACATCTCCAACCTTCACATATTTCTCATATTATTGATACATCTTGGATACTAGGATTCATTATCTTGGTATCCACCTCATGCGCTATAAGGAGTTCACATCCTTATCCCATCTACTTTTACAAACATAAAAAATATCAAGACATATAAGAGGAGTCTTCCTAATTATTGGAAGGCTCAAAACCAAAATCATCACAAACTTTATGATTGTGGAACCATAGTCCAAACAACCTTATTCTATAATAAGATATCCACCCTCATATTTACAATGAATCCACACATACCAAGTGGAAATGATCCACTTGAAGTTGTGCCCTAGAAAAGAAAGACACAAAGGGAAACACGCTTTCCACATCATAGCAACATTGTTCAACGGTCACTAGCAAAAAGGTAACCAATTCTATTTTCATTATGCATGTTACAACTTCTTATGTATCATTTTACCTTTTTCATTTTGGGTTCCTTGCCATTAACACAGGAATCATCATGATTAACATATCTCATTACTCCTTCCTTTATTACTATTTATCCCACTTGGGTATGTTCTCTTATTTTATTATGTTTTTCAACCACTTATCAATAGGTAAATCATCATACTCCACATTTTCTTCATTAAACATGGATCATCTGTCTTAATTTCTTTCAAATGCCGTGCTTATTTTACATTAACACTTTCTTACACACATAGGTCGTTCTGAGATTAACTCAGGTTCCACCTTATTTCTTTGCCATTGTTCCCATTCATCTTCTCATTTTATACTTGTTATAGGAGTTCTTTCCATCTTATGTGGATTTCATACCTTGATTCACTTTATAAGCATAGACTTATCTATCTTTTATTTTATTATATTATTCAATCACATCTTCAAGAACTCCTCTTTTTCTAATTTGTATTCAGATTTAGATTTCATGGTGTTGTATCTTTCTCTTATAGTTACCAAACATTCAAGTTTTGATAGATAATGATGCAATTCTCATCTTCTTTAAGGTAGGATTGAGATATTCACACCATGATTCTTGTTTGTTACGGTCTTTAGATTGTCTCAAAATGACTACTTGATCAGAGTAATTAGAAAGATAACAATCTAAGAGTTCCATACTTACCTTTCTTCAATAATTGAATACCTGGCCAGGGCATCCAAGTACTGAGATTAGGCAGTGTGCACCATGTTTTTGTGTCACGTTCCTAACTTAGACATCATCCTAGTCTTAAGTCCTAGTGTCCCTATAGACTCAATGAACCTAAAGCTCTGATACCAACTTGTGAGAACTTGTTACAATAAACGAGATTACTCAAAACATAAAACACAATCAATCACTAAATAATCACATACCCAAAAATATGGGTAAATTAAAACCGATTTCAATGTCAACACCCACTTAAAAACATTTGCATGAGAGCCCAAAATCTCTTATATCCATACTATGCAAAGAATTTGATACAAATTGTTCTATTTCCTTAGCCACAACATATATACACAAGAGAACTATATTCGTATATGCCACACAAACAAGCATTAATATGCTAACAAAAGTATGATTCGTTTGAAACATTATATACAATCTTTTCATGCCTGGACCTGAGAGTACAAGGATGACTCTAGGACGCACTAGACATCTAATCAACTTCCTCAAAGATTCATTACTAAAGCTCCTATTTGCGGCCACATGTTTGTTTTTGTCACTTTCGATTACCTAAAAAAATGTGGTGAACCACAAGGGTGAGACCCATGTCCCAGCAAGAGATATAACCTCCAACAACGCTTATTGATTACAACATTTTAGGTAATGAGATAGTTTAAGCAGTTTAATCATATATAACAAATAGGCTCTACAACACTGATGATTAATAAAACACATAAAGGAGATGATAACAATTATCATCATCAAGATGACTATCATCATTTTCCTTATTAACCATATAAGAGATTCAATAGCATATGCATAACTAGCATAAGCAAGTATAGCAACACATTATCTCTATTAACATGAATAAGTCTAGCATCATAAGCATATCTAACAACATTGGCATGTCTAACAGTTTGAACAAATCAATATCATAAGCAATGCTATCAACATAAGCACGAGTATTTGCATAAGCATGATTATCATTATATGCATTTCTAACTATAGAGGCATGGCTAGCATGCTAAACATAACTAAAAACATGATATAGCTAGAATCCTAATTATAATCAGTAGTAGCAGTATAGATATCAACATAATCATGACTACTGTATGTACACATTTACAATCTTATGCATATCCACAACATAAGTATAATTACTATATCTTAATTGCACTAAGCATCATCTTTATGTAAAGAGAAAAAACAAGGTTTATCATCCAATGTGAAGTGTTGTGTATAACCCTAAACAGATATGCTATACGGCTGTATTGCATCTTTTATTATGCCCAAAGGAAATTGAGGATACCGCTCAAAATCCAACTGACCACTACTAAGTCAAAATCAATGCCATACAAGATCTAGGAAGAGCTGGACTCCTAAGATCTTCTCTGCCCCCGATCAGTACGGGTCCGCCACAGTGACACATAAGGTCAAGCTACTAACAACCTAGTCTGTCCTTGGTATAGGTCACAACACTAGTGAAAGGAGGTGGGTATGCATACCCTACTATCCAAGGTACAACCGCAGTTGTCCTCCAATATCATCACATATATAATCACTGAGACATGACTGCAACCATTCTCAAACCGAGGGCTAGGTATGACCGCAGTCATCCTCCCTAAACACTTGAATTTAGGATGACAAGCACCCCACATACTCATCAGTATGTGCTCCGAGTTTCCCTTAGGAATAATCGTTTCACCATCTGGCAAGTTCTGACACTCATATGGATCTATGGAACATGGCACTACATGATTAGAGTTTCACTTGATTGGTTATGCCAATTGGGTGAATTAAGGCTGCATCAAACAAGTGGACATACAAACCCTAATTCACTTCTAACAAGCATATAAATATCACAACCTTAAAAGATATAAAATGTGTGAAACATAATTTCTCATCTCATAATCACATGGTACTAATCACTTGCCATTCATGAGACCACACTAGTCATCATACTATCACTAGATATAAATCCTTTCCACTATATCACAGGGTATCAACCCTTATCAATACAAGAGGATTACACCTCATTTAGGGCTCAACCATGCCCAAAGGTCATTAATACCATCATACTATTCCATGCAAGATCATCATTATCTTTCCATGCCTTATAATAAGGCTCAACAACATCACTTACATATCATACACCAGATCAACACAATATTGCATTAATGAACTAGGAGGTATTCATAAACAATCATAGAAGGGTTATATTAACATTAAGAACGTTCCTTTATTACATCAACATGCAAGGAATCTATATATGATTAACACTCATCATATTCATAATGTACATGTTTAGCATAAGAAAGTATCAACCATGTGGCTATGCTAACCACCAATTAACATATCAAGGTTATGATCATATTAAGGAGGTTATTCCACCATCATTCCATCATATAAGAATGTTAAACATGAATACTCAACATTATCTATTTGCATTAGAGTTAGGTTCAACATGATAAATTATATCAAGGTTACTAATCAACACTTATACCCAAACCCTAACTCACGACATCCCCATTGGATCATGGATGCATAAGGTGAAGCCTCACCATCACATTCCATACCATTCTCAAGTATGAACCCACATATAAATCAAGGTGTAACCATCGAGTTATAGCATACTAGTGTTTCAAAAACAATAATAGAATACTCCATGATTGTATTAGTCATTCAAGGACTATTCATACCTAATTAACATCATTTAGTTATATTAAAGCTATGTATAACAAGATATACCTCATTAGGGTTACATATCAACACAATATGGTTATCGTCCCTTCCATTCATATGAGTGAATAGGTAAGACTACCTTATTAACAGTAACCCTCCATTTGTTCCATTATCATTCAAACAGTATCACCATACCACAATTTTACCCAAGACCATTGTATGTTTAAAAGGTAAGACCTTTTGTTGTTTACATAAGTAAACACCTTAGATAAACCACCTATGAAGTCCCCTATTTGACCAACTTTGAACTGCCATTGTGTCCTCCAAGATTGACCTTAGATCGGGCTATCATCAATTACTAGTGAAGGATTGTGATATTCTAAAAACAACTTTCAGAACTAGATATGGAAATTATGAATTCATTGTGATGCCCTTTGGGTTGACAAATGCTATTGGAGTATTTATGAATCTGATGAATATTGTCTTCCTACCTTTTCTTGATAGCTTTGTTGTAGTCTTCATTGATGACATTCTTATGTATTGAAACTTTGTTGATCATTATCGTGAGCATCTCCAAAAAGTACTTGATGTGTTGAGAGCCCAGAAATTGTATGCTAAATTATCTAAATGTGAGTTCTGGATTGAGCAAGTCATGTTTCTTGGCCATGTTATTTTGGGTGGGAAAATTTCTATTGACCTTGCCAAAGTCTTAGCCGTCCTTGATTGGAAAGCTCCTACCAATGCCTCTGAAATTTGTAGCTTCCTTGGTCTAGTAGGCTACTACCATCGTTTCATACTTAATTTCAATACAATAGCCCTACCCTTGACCAAACTTACCAGATGAGATGCCAAATTCATTTGGACTTCTGAATGTGAATCTAGTTTCCAAGAATTGAAATCTCATTTGACTTCTGCTCCTATCTTGACCTTGCCTTCTGGTAACGATGGCATTGTAATATTTTCTGATTCTTCTAAAATGGGTTTGGGTTGTGTCCTAATGCAATATGGTAAAGTTGTTGTCGATGCCTCTAGACAAATGAAACCTAATGAGGTCAATTACCCAACTCACAATTTAGAATTAGCTTCCATTGTCTATGCTCTCAAAATCTGGAAACACTATCTATGTGGTGATACATTTGATATATTCACGAACCACAAAAGTCTCAAATATCTCTTGAATCAGAAGGATCTTAATCTTAGACAAAGAAGATGGTTGGAATATCTTAAAGACCATGACACATTATCCAATCAAGTTATGATTTTTGACCTCAAACTTTTCCAACATCTAAGGATCACTAATGTGGAATTATATTCCAAATTTCATGTCAATCGGATATTCCTAGCTCCCTCTACAAATTTTCAAAGTTTTTGCAATGTTTTCCTTCCATTTAAATCGTATCAATATACAACATATGGTTTTCGATCAATGCAAGGGCATTTACCCCCTGTCACGTGGAGCAGGAGTCAGCAATCTATGGATCACCCTCGGGCATGCTTCATGACCGTCAGATGGAGTGGCCGTGGATCTGGCTTGGATCGGATGGCCAAAAGGTCATCCCTAACCTCCACACAACTCTCCAAAACGTGGCAACAACCAATAGTCCAAACCCCCGACCACTACTCCCCGCATTGACCCACTTCACAAGAAACTGACTGAGGCAACGCCTCCACCTCATCTCCATGAACGTGAAGAGCACTCACACGACTCCCACTGATGACCAAAACTGCCCCCACGACTGCCATCGATGGAAAATGGCTCTAGCGCGCCCAACTTGAATTGGGCATCCCACACTCAGTCCTCATCCCATATATTTAAGCACCTGACCAGTAGCATCGAGGCCCCTTTTCTTTGCACGACTTCTCAATTCATCCATATCAAAGCTCAGAAGCTCCACCCTCAACTAGACTACCTCCAACTACCTCTACCTCGGTGGAGTTGTTGTCTGGGCAAACACCACCTTCTCCTCTTCAATTTGACTACACCTCGAGCTGCGAGGAACTCCCAACAACCTCGGTGGCACCTCAAAAGACTTTGACACCACCTGCTACTCCTCCACACCCCTTTATCCATCACGAGCAACCCAACTTCTTACTTTTCTCAATGGCGCGCTGCTCCAAGGGGAACCAAGCTCCGAGACCCTGCTGCCCTGATCCGAACCGACCTCGTGAAGGTGATCACAAGGACAATCATGCCCGAGGAGCCTCCTGCCATCCAATCACGCTTGCCAGAGTTGCAACATGGGGTGTCAAGCAAGATGAGAGAGGCAGGGAGAGAGGGACCCACCAAATCTAGTTGGTCCAGTGAGGTAAATCCATCTCTACAGCCCCTTTCTTCATTTTTCTATCGTGCACTCCTTTATTCCCTTCTCATTTATTAATAATCAATTTTCAATATTAGCTAGTAAATACCGCGATCTTAGGAAAATCATAATAAATCATAGGAGTGTCATAAAAATACAAATAAATACTCCTTTTTTATCAGAAAAATACGAGGATCATGATTATTATATCATTTTACCCTAAATCGGACTCGGGTAATTACTCATACTCATTTATGATTCTATCTTATTTAATTATTTGGAAAATACTCGAGCCTGATTAAATTACCAAAATCATGTGATTATCCTATTTTTGTCCCTAGATAATTATGGGATGTTCAATTCCAATTTATGTGACCCAATTATCAGAAAAGTTGAATTATTACTCTTTTTCCCTATTTGACTCACCAAAAATGATTCTAATTACCAAGCATGACCTAAAGACCACCAATTTGATATATAAATCCTACTCTGACATGACACTATCAACTATGGACTCAAAATTCATACTCAATGACTCACACTCTATCCTCATGACTTCAACTAAGAAAAGGGCCTTTTATACTCTCTTAGAATTAAATGGTAATTTTGCCAATATAGCTAATTAGTACCAAATCTTTTATAATTTTAGGAAGACAAAGGTATTAGTGAGGAGCATCTCTGGACTCCCCACTTCATAGTATAAGGTATGCCCATACCTCTTACTTGGCCATACTAATTAATATGGTTGTATTATGAATGTAGAAGACTTGGCATATGGTATTGTTTGAAATAAATATCTATGTATGGTCAATGGGAATGATGTTTCCTCTATATGTATTTTACAAAACCTGAACATAAATTATTTTGTCCATTATATCAAAAGAACTTCAACTCTTTGGTAGAAGTGCTGGAACATGGTACTTCAACTCTTTGGTAGTAAAGTACTGGAAAGTGATCCAACTCTTTGGTAGTAGATCACATTGTGAAATGATCCAACTCTTTGGTAGTAGATCATAAAGGCCTTAATGCATTCAACTCTCAGGTAGTCAATGCATGGAAGATATAATGGAAAATATGCCTAAAATATGTGTTCTTTTGTTAATAAACATTCTTGTTCAAGTATGGTTTTGTCATATTGTTTATTACTTCCAAGTTTAGTTTTATTTTATTGCCATTACATGTAGGCATACTCAGTACAATATATTTATATATTGTGCTGACGTGTACCAATTTGAAATGCTTTATAGGTACCTTTTGCTTATGATGATTTTTATATCCACAATTTTGGAAAAATTGAATTATATAAAAACCATTGAATGATGAGTAATTTTCCCCAATGGCATTATTCATGGAATAATGTTGTCCTTGTGGAACAAATTTAAGAAATAAAAGGGGTTTTGTTTGCAATGACCCATTAATAATGTTGGACAAAGTTTCTAAAAGAAAATAAGATTTATGTTGTTTTAGATAATTAAAAGATAATTATCTAGTCAAGATTGACAACACAATATTTAAGAAATCAAATATGAATATTTAGATATGACTTTTCGTAAACTTGAAAATGATAATAAAGGGAAGATGATACTATTAGTTGAGAGAAAAAGGATATTCCATGAAATAATGGTAAGTTGTATATATGAGTCTTTTCCAATAAATCCCAAATTACAAAATCAAGATAAGAAAGATAATTATTTGTTTTCGTAAAATGATGGAAAATATTCATAATCGATAATGATATTAATGTAAGGATGGAGTTCAAAGGAAGTGTTTTATTATAAAACAATTAGAAAGAAAACACTCCTCTCTCTCCATAAACCATGTGGAGCTAATTATGGATAAGGAAGGTAGATTTAGGTGCAAAGAAAGATATTGATTATTCCTATTCCTTACACATAAAATTTTAGGCTCACCATCGTCTTGATGGGGTTCATTGGTGTGTAGCACGAACCCAGGGTCAGCGGGTGAGTTGCCAATGCCATGATGGGCCGTCGAGGCATCTGTGAACTTAACTAGCAAGTTCAACTCCTCAAGCCTGATGTCACGGACTTGGATGAAATCCCATGGACCCTTGGAAGTAGAGAGAAGATCTTAAGACTGTAAGATAGTTGGATTTCTCTACCTGTGTTGGATTTCAAAGGTATGACCTCTTCTTTCTTTAGTTTTATCATTTATCTTCCTACAAACACCCTTCCACCCCGGTCTGAGATTCCCGAGCTCCGACTTCCTCTAACCACGAGCAGTGTCTTCCCAGATCTGACAAGGTCACATGGGTTAGCCTGGATTGTTGTCTGGTCAATGAGGACAACCTGCACCGATGCAGTTAGGGCGAGAGGCAGGCCATCGCGAGGTAAGGGAAGGGATTAGAATGAAATGACAATTTTACCCCCACCTATATGCAGGAGGTAGAAGGGCAACAAGGTCTTTTCATCTCTATTTAAAGTCCGCACAGGTTCATTTATTAATAAACCAATGTTGCTGATGTGGCAGCATGTCATTGGCCCAAATAAAGTTAATCTTGAAATAATCGTATAAAATGATTGGTAACTCAGATTGGGATAAGTAATATATGAAAATTGATCAAGAGAACACATAGAATACAAATAAAATATTTTTGAAACCTGAATATGAACCCAATTCTAAAAGTGGTGCACTGTTTATAAAGTGGTGATTAATATAGTGAAACACTTGATTTGGGTATTAACATGTTGAATACTTCAAAAACCCTTTCTTTATGCTACTATGTACTGTTTTTTAATAATATGAGGAATCTAGATGTCCATTATAATGATAATGGTAATTGGTGTTTCTAAAATGGTTAACCATACATGTGAATTAATAGAGTTACTAAACTAAGGTCATAACTTATTATGTTGAATAATGAAGTTAATCTAATATAAGTGTTTGTGATACTCTAAAATTATAGATTTATTGATCTTGATACACTTAATGTGAATTAGGATTCCTAGGTCATTAAAATGATAATCATGAGAATTAGGGTTTTGAAGTTAAAGATGATATTATTAATGAACTCAGACTAATCCAAGTGATCATAATGAAAGGGATATATGGGGTTTTCACCTAATGTTAAATATGCAGTGGAAATAGGGTTAATACCCTTATGCTTTATCCAAAACCTAAACCCTAGATTTGGACTGAGTAAGGTATAATGTATATGATATGCTTGGTGACACTTTAGAATTTACGTAATGCTGATTATATGATGATTGCTTGATTTGCTTGCTTGATTGGACTATTCTTGAAGTATAATTGAATAATCTGCCTGGAAAAGGTATGTGGCTACGCCTAAGAATAATTGTTGTAGTTTGACGTGGTTTCTTGAAGATTTGTTCGTATGGTTTGAAAATATATGCTTGCTTGTTTATTTCATTGCATGCAAACTTTAAAGTGACTATGATTATCACAGTATGTATGAACATGACTAGTTTGAATCTAGGCAACCTCTGGATCTATGGAAAGGTCATCTGTCTGGATAGGGGAAGACAGTGAATACTATAGTATGAGGCCCTGAGGGGTTATGATAGAGGGTGGAGAAACCTAGATTGGGTAGTCATGGTGAAAATGTAAATTTGGTTTGTTAAACATTAATTGTTTGATTATGTTGTTATCACAACTTGTGAACTTTTGTTCCCCCCACATACCAGTATGAATTGTCATATTGACCATGTTTTGTTTCATGCTATTTTAGGTATATGATGATATACACGATAAGGGACATGAAGATGAAGATGAAACCACACGAAGACATTAATCTAAGTAAGGAGGATTTAGATAGACACTTCTTCTCTATGTATAGTTCTGGTAATGAAATTTCATGTAAGCATTTTGTAAATAATATTTATGAATTAATGAAATTTTTTTCTATTAATTATTATTTTCTAAATATGGATCCATGGGGATATAGATAATGACTCTCAACTTGAAGGTCTTTCCTTAATTGGAGGACGCGGAAAGTGAGGTTGTTGCATTTGGTATCAGAGCCCCAGATTTTGTCAAATAATATTTAGTAGTTTATAATTTCAAGTAATCTATAGAAATATGAGGGTATTAATAGGGCATTTTCTAAATACTGAGGTGTCTAGAAGGGACCATGACAAGGGGATGTCAATATTTTCCTCTACACCACTAGTCGGCTTACGAGGACTCCCAGACCCATGCATCCTGCCTGGTCAAAGTCAGATGATTTTTCCCAAAGTAAAATACCTTTTGGGTGTCTTCTCATCTTGATTCATCCACTCCTCATCCTCTTACTTAATAAAACCTAAAAGGAACTTCTCTCCTCATCTCAAATCAGGGTTTTTGAGAAGAAGTAGGATGATGGCATCCTATGCCAATTAATGCACATGTAACTATGGAATTAATATGAGGATAATAAAGTACATATGGAAATACAATGTGCATGTACTAAGGAACTAATAATGTACATGTAATGTGGATATAATAATAGAATAAATGTTATATTGGTTTTCCCTAGGACGATAACCCTAGATGGGACTAGGGTTGGTTTAGAAGAACCCTAGTGGGTCAAGGGATATGAAAACCCTAAGAAGTGGGGTATAGTCTATAACCCTAACTATATAACCCTAATTGTGAGAAATGTGGATAGTGTGCTGATATGGTACCCTACCCATATGAACCCAATTAGGGTAATAGGAAAGAGAGAATATAAATGTTTTTGGGAACCCATGCATGAAGGAAGCATGTGAAAGAATATGAATATAAATGAGTTAAGTGGCTTAGTCTCACATACACATGTTCATGTGGAACAAGACATTAATAAGAAAAGTTTTAGGAAACTTTAGAACAACATTTGATATAATATAACTTTCTCAACTAACTCTAATGGATGTATGCGATACATGTGGGATGTATGATCGGGTCTATCCAATCACCTCGAGTCAAGAGGGCCTATGTATGGTCACTATAATGGTCAGTGATCTTGCCCAAAAAGGATAATCACCTTGGGTAAAGGCCTATGTATGATTACCACTATAGTGATAGGTGATTGGGCCATGGCTTATGTATGATGTCCGCTACATGGACTTACCCTAGAGAGAGGGTTCTCCACATGAATACTCAAAGAGGGAGTATCCCATAGAGATTAAGTTGAGAAGTTAGAAAGAAAATGCATAAGAATATACATGAGTAACCAATAGTAATATATGAAAATAGAAATATGAATACAACTTGCTCGAACCCCTCCTGCTATCTCTAAAAAGTTTGTTTATGGATAGAAATTCATTGAGATGACTATGATCAAACCCCTGGAAGGGAAGACCATAGAATAGACCCTAGAAGGGAAGGCCGACATAGTCATCAAGCCCCTAGAGGGGAAGGTGGCCCAAGTCCACTGCATGGACAAACCCCATGAGAGGGTATCCCAAAGATTGAGCAAACAAGGGTTGTGAAGTTATAATTATAAAGATTAATGAAGATATGAAACCTTTAGGGCTAGTGTGCCAACCTGGGGTGGGTCAAACCAAGAGTGGGAGAAGGACCTATGGGGGAGGTAAAACCTTAGACCTCAGGGTTAGGTTGTGGAAAGAGAGCCTAACTTCCTCCTATGAGCCATGAAGGCACCCTAGGTTAGGACCTTCCTAGAAAGGTAAGTTGACCAACTCAATTTCAAAATTGAGGTAATCATGAATGTCACCTAATATAAAAAATGAACGCACATATATTGAGTATAATTATTGAACCCAAGTATGCCATCTCTGAGAGACATGAGGAAAAGACACTATGGAAGTGACTGACTGTATTAGACCGAGTCCGGAAGAGAAATGTCACCATAAAATGTAGCCATGAGTTCAATGTGGGGACATAATGTGAATAATGAGCATTATAAGAGATGGAGGAATCCAATTTAGAGAATTGCATACAAAAATATTGTGCTATAAATGAACCCTTGGGAAGGGTAGAGCCCAAAGTCAATCCTAAGGTCAAGTAGGGAATATTAAAGGTACATGGACCGATGGGATTAGGAGTTCATTGATCCATGAATGTACAAGACCATGTGGTTGGGAGATAAGAACTACATTTTCCTAAGGCCCATGTATTAGGAGGTTGGAAACCTTCATGATGTTCATGTGGCCCAAGGGGTGAATGTGAGAGGCACTCCCTAGATGCATAAGGATGAAATCACTCCAAAAGTACCTATACCCCTAGAGACCTCAAGGAAGTAGCTAAGGATCATAACACCTAAGGTGTAAATGTAAAAGATAAAAAGAAGTCATGTAATAATGAAAGGAGTTGTTACAGACTCAAGAATATGTGCCTATATAGCTTAGATCTTAGTCCTCCTCTATAGCTTTGAGTATATGTGATGACCTAAGTATTGGTCTACCCTCGTGGAAGGATCATCAGGTTATCATGAGTCAATGTTTGATCTGCCTTTGGGGTAGGATCATCTAACTATATGGCTCTAAGTCTTGGTCTACCTTTAGGGTAGGACCATAAGGGCTGTTGAGGATCTACCATACGTGAGAGGCATAGAGGCTTGGATAGGTCAGGATTGAGTAGTTATGGCTTCATGAAATATAAGAATATTGCATAATTAAAAACATGTATGGTTTACAGTCATGTTGAGAATGATTCAACCTAAAATGTGAAATTTTAAGATAGTGTGTGGATACACCATCCCCACTCTTGGAATGGGATGAACTTTGTATGTGAACTGCACTCAAATGCTTATTTCATCTCATTATGAGGGAGAGAGATCGGGTAGACATGTATTATGCTTAAAATTGAGGCATGAGAATGAATATCCTAAGTTGAAAATTTGAAGACATGATCTAGGGTTAAAGGTGTTAGCTCACCCTTATGTGGAAATATGAGAATAATAGGTTGATAAACCTAGGTGAAAAGATAATCACCAACTGAAATTGAAACCAAAAATGAAAATGAAATCATTCAGAAATGATATTATGTAAATACTAAGGATATGATTCTGCCTTGAATTAAATTCTAGTAATTGGGATGTTCATATCAATAGATGAAATCTAAGTAGGGTTGCTAACCCTAAGGTTGAAACTAAAATGAGTTATCATTCACCTTGAGCTCACTAGGTTTGAATTTTTGGGACAAAATTCCTTTTAAGGAGGGGTGAATGTTATATCCTTAATTTTGAAAAAATTGAATTATATAAAAACCATGGAATGATGAGTAATTTTCCCCAATGGCATTATTCATGGAATATTGTTGTCCTTGTGGAACAAATTTAAGAAATAAAAGGGGTTTTGTGTGCAATGACCCATTAATAATGTTGGACAAAGTTTTTAAAAGAAAATAAGATTTATAGTGTTTTAGATAATTGAAAGAAAATTATCTAGTCAAGATTTACAACACAATATTTAAGAAATCAAATATGAATATTTAGATATGACTTTTCATAAACTTGAAAATGATAATAAAGGGAAGATGATTCTATTAATTGAGAGAAAAAGGATGTTCCATGAAAGAATGGTAAGTTGTATATATGAGACTTTTCCAATAAATCCCAAATTACAAAATCAAGATAAGAAAGGTAATTATTTGTTTTCCTAAAACAATGGAAAATATTCATAACCAATAAGGAGATTAATGTAAGAAGATGGAGTTCAAAGAAAGTGTTTTATTATAAAACTATTAGAAAGAAAACATGCCTTCTCTCTCTCCATAAACCATGTGGAGCTAATTGTGGATAAGGAAGGTAGCTTTAGGTGCAAAGAAATATATTGATTGTTCCTCTTCCTTGCACATCAAGTTTTAACAAAACGGAAGAGATGGTGGCACCATAACCTTTGGTTATAGATTTTGTAGGAGGAAAGTAGTTACTATCTTTCCAAAAGGAGATGAAATGGCCACGATGGACATCCCCCTCAGTGTGTATATAGGAAATACAATATAGGCACTCCTTTTGAGCCATGTTATTTCTCCCTCGCCTTTCTTCTTCTCTAGCCCCTCCTCTGTGGTGCCTATATAAGGCCTAGGTGTACCGTGTACCCAGACAACTACACCAAACTCCCTGCAAACATAGAACATCTCTGCTATAATATAAACCTCTCGTCCTTCTTTCCACATTGTAGTCCTCTTCATTTAGGGTTATACCTCATGCCACAAGGAAGAGGGAGGCTCAACATCATCTTGATGGGGTTCATTGGTGTGCATCATGAACCCATGGTCAGCGAGTGACTTGCCAATGCCACGATGAGCCACTGAGGTGCCTGTGAACTTAACCAACAAGTTTGATTCCTCAAGCATGATGTCATGACCTTGGATGAACTCCCATGGACCCTTGGAAGTAGAGAGAAGATCTTAAGACTTTGAGATAGTTGGCTTTCTCTACCTGTGCCGAAGTTCCAAGGTATGACCTCTTCTCTCTTTAGTTTTATAATTTATCTTACTACAAACACCCTTCCACCCCAGTCTGAGATTCTCAAGATCCGGCCTCCTCTGACCACGAGTAGTGTCTTCCCATATCTGGCAAGGTCACATGGGTTAGCCTGGATCGTCGCCTGGCCGACAAGGATAGCTTGCACCAACGTGGTTAGGGTGAGAGGAAGGCTGTCGCGAGGCAAGGGAGGGGATTAGAATGAAATGATAATTTTACCCCCACCTATATGTGGGAGGAAAAAGGTCAACAAGGTGTTTAATCTCTATTTAAAGGCCGCACATGTTGATTCTTTAATTAACCAATTGCTGCTGAAGTGGTAGCATGTCATTGGCCCAAATAAAGTTAATATTGAAATAATCGTATACAATGATTGGTAACTCAGATTGGGATAAGTAATATATGAAAATTGATCAAGAGACCATTTAGAATCCAAATAAAATATTTTTGAAACCTAAATATGAACCCAATTCTAAAAGTGTTGCAATATTTATTAAGGTGTTGATTAATGTAGTTAAACCCTTAATGTGGGTATTTACATGTTGAATACTTCAAAAACCCTTTCTTTATGCTACTATCTAATGTTTTTTAATAATATGGTAATGTTAATGGTAATTGGTGTTTCTAAAGTGGTTAACCATACATGTGAATTAATAGAATTACTAAACTAAGGTCAAAATTTTTTCTGTTAAATAATGAAGTTAATCTAATATAAGTGTTTGTGATGCTCTAAAATGATAGATTTATTGGCCCTAATACACTTAATATGAATTAGGATTCTTAGGTCATTAAAAATATAAGCATGAGAATTAGGGTTTTGAAGTTACAAATGATATCATTAGTGAACTCAGAATAATTCAAGTGATCATAATGAAAGGGATATGTGGGGGTTTAATGCTAAATACGCGATGGAAATGGGGTTAATACCCTTATGCCTTATCCAAAACCTAAACCCTAGATTTGGAATGAGTAGGGTATAATCTATTTAATATGTTTGGTGACACTTTAGAATTTACGTAATGCAAATTATATGATGATTGCTTGATTTGCTTCATGATTGGACTATTCTTGAAGTATAATTGAATAATCTGCATGGAAAAGGTATGTGGCTACGCCTAAGAATAATCGTTGTAGTTTGATGTGGTTTGTCGAAGATTTTTTTATATGGTTTGAAAATATATGCTTTCTTGTTTATTTCATTACATGCAAACTTTAAAGTGACTATGATTATCACGTTATGTATGAACATGACTAGTCTGAA
The DNA here is from genome assembly GCA_963693085.1 of Alisma plantago-aquatica. Lineage (NCBI taxonomy): Eukaryota > Viridiplantae > Streptophyta > Magnoliopsida > Alismatales > Alismataceae > Alisma > Alisma plantago-aquatica. Next base: position 633,725,761 of record OY856412.1, on the reverse strand, counting down.
GCTTGGCCACCTCTGGATCTATGGAAAGGTCATCTTCCTGGATAGGGGAAGACAATGAATACTACAGTATGAGGCCCTAAGGAGTTATGACTGAGGGCGGAGAAACCTAGATTGCATAGTCATGGTGAAAATTTAAATTTGGTTTGTTAAACATTAATTGTTGAATTATGTTTTTATCATTACTTGTGAACTTTTGTTCCCCCCACATACCGGTATGACTTGTCATACTGACCATATTTTGTTTCATGGTGTTTTAGGTATATGATGATATACATGATAAGGGACATGAAGATGAAGATGAAACCACACAAGACATTATTCTAAGTAAGGAGGATTTAAATAGACACTTCTTCTCTATGTATAGTTCTGGTAATGGAATTTCATGTAAGCATTTTGTAAATAATATTAATGAATTAATGAAATTGTTTTCTATTACTTATATTTGTTAAATTTGGATCCTTTAGTGAATGCCTTTCTCTCTCAAGAGTAAGCTCTGATCCATCTCTTGCTTGGGGGTGGATTGGCAGTGCCATGGCAGGGGCAGCCAGGGTGGGTCAGGCTCCTCCGCCTCATCTACTAGCAACCCCTCCCCGTGCCCTCCTCCTCTCACTGTTGATGCGTTGGTCCCCCAGCCTTCTTCCTCGTAGGTGGGATGGGCAGACCCAAAGTCTGATGTTACAATGGGAAGGACCTAGGTGGAAACTCTCTCTAAGCCGATGACTATGCAACACTGGTTCAAATCACTGCTAATTTCAGATGATTCGAAAAGTCTGGAGTTCAGAGAAGGGGATAGTAGGCCATGGCTGAAATTCTTGGAACCAGTGGTGAGGGCGATGGACGAGTTTCACAAGTACTTGATCATTTTCCAAATCCTTGGCAAGGAGGCAACATTAGATCAACTCTATGGTTGGATGATAAGAGCTTGGAGACCCAAAGGCGAACTACAACTCTCCCCTTTGGAGCCGTCAATCAAGGGTCGTGGTTCTTTGATGAACACCTGGTCCTTTCCTAAAGGTGGATGCCAGAAGTCAACCTGAGATGGGCTTCTCTCACCTCCACATCGATTTGGATCACCCTCCCAGAAGTCAGACAACATTGGACTCGCAGAGCCATCTCCATCATCGCATGTGGGGTTGGTGAACCCAAGGTGATCGACTTTATGTCTAAAGGAAAGAATGCAGGGGTTGTGCACATCTGCATGGAAGTAAAAGCTAATAGACTGCCACCTAAGGAAGTGATGATCAAAATGCTTGATGGCAAAGCGCTGACGATAAGGGTTCTTTATGATTCCTTGCACGATAGGTGTGATAAATGTCTAGTGTTCGAGCATAGCATAGGTTGTTTCCTTGGCGAGAGGGTAGCACTTGTTGAACCCCCCTTTATGAGGGTACCTATTCAGAGAAATAACCAACTGCCTAAAAGGAAAGGCAATAGAGGCAGAAGTCACGGCCCTCTGACCCTGAAGGACATTCCCTCCCAAGGTGATGCTGCCATGTGACTGCTGAATTAGGTGGCGTGACCGTGGAGACCTTGAGACAGGAACAAAGAATAGAAACACTAAATGCAATTGATAAAGAGAAAGGCAAAGCAGTAATAAATGTTGAACAAGACATGATAGTGATTGAAGAGGGTGAATGCCTCAATGAATCCACATCCAGTGGAAGTAAAACACTGGGAGATACAATAAGTAATGCAGGAACATGTCACGTTACTAAAGTGACAACAACAAGTGCAGCTGAAACACCAGTGATAACAGTGGTGAATTAATTCACATCCCTGGAGCAAGATGATGAAGGGGACAATCTGATTGATGGGGGGGAACCCACAATCACAGTCCAAGGCACACAAGGAGTGCTGCAAATAAAGACCAAGGGCCGACCCAAATCCAAGAATGGAGGAGGGTCAACAAACACCATTAATTCAATGTCAATTATGGCATGGAATGTCCGAGGGGCATCTTTGCCTAAGACACAGAGGAAGCTAAGAAGAATTCTGAATGAGATACAAGCCGAGGTGGTGTGTTGCTTGGAGACAAGAATAAAAAGGGTTACTGTGATCACATTAACTCCTTGTTCCCTACGCATTGGAGGAGTATATCCAACCTTGACCAGATTGACGGAGGTAGAATAGCCATTGGGTGGGACCCCCTCAGATGGAAGCTAGATCTTATAAGCACAACAGATCAAATAATAACTATCAGCTGCTTCAATCGTGGAGGATTCTCATGCATTCTATTAGATGTTTATGGGGAAAACCTTGAATCGGATCGGGATAGACTATGGCTGATCTTGGAGACACTGCTCAAGAGGAAATACCTTGGCTGGTTATGGGTGATTTCAACAATACCAGACAGAATAATGAGAAATATGGAAGCAATAGGGTACTGGACAGAATACTTAACAAGTTTAACAACACTCTGGACATAGTCGAGCTGCATCAAGTCAACACGATTGGTGGCCTAACCACCTGGTCCAATAAATAAGGGCATAGAAGATGAATCTTGAGCTGCCTAGATAGAGGCTTCGTCAACAATGCTTAGCTAGATGTGATCCCCAATGTGGCCATTAGATTGGGATCACATATCTTCAGCGACCATGTGTGGATGAAGGTATATATTAATAACTCACCCCTTCCCCCTCGCCCTTTCAGGTTCCTCAATGTGTGGAGTGACTGGGATGGTTTCAACAATCTGGTGAAAGATTGTTGGGCTATTCATATTGATGGTAACCCTCTATTTAGGGTTCTCAAAAAACTACAACACATGAAAAAAGCACTCAAGAAGTGGTCCAAAGAGAAGGTTAATATCCCCAATCTCCTCCAAGAAGTAAAGAGAAAGTATGATGAAGTCCCATTGGACCTACGACTTAACCCTCTCGATGAAAACTACATTGTTGAGGAAACAAAATGTGAAGATAGAATCAGGAAATTGGAAAAAGTTGAAGAAGTCTGCCTTTAGCAAAGAAGTTGATTGAAATGGATTGTCGATGGGGATCGTAAATCTAAAGTGTACCATGAAGCAATCAAGAAAAAGGAGATGAGGGACTATGTGTATGAACTAATTAATGAGCATGGTGAAATAGTTGACAAACAAGAGGATGTGGCTGCCACTGCTACTCAGTATTTCACTAAACTGTACAATAATGATCATGTATGTCCAATAGATGATAGCAACTTACCTACTGAGAAGATCACAACTGATATGAATGTAGACTTGTGTAAGGAAGTGACTGAAGAGGAAGTGAGAAAGACATTATTCTTCATCCATTACTCCAAGGCCTCGGGGCCTGATGGCTTCAATAGCCACTTCTTCCAGAAGGTATGGACTATAATCAAAAGGATATTTGTGGTGTTGTAAATTGGTTTCTAGGAGGAGGTTCAATGGTGAGAGTAGTGAACCATGATTTTATAAAGTTGATCCCCAAAAACAACAACGTGAAAGAAATGACTGACCTCAGGCCTATAGCATGCTATTGTGTGCTCTACAAAATAATATCCAAATTGCTTGCTAAAAGACTGAAGGAAGTACTACCTCATGTTATATCACCAAACCAAAATGCATTCATTAAAGGCAAAAACATGTCAGATTGCTTGCTTTTAGCCTCAAAATTTCTCAATGAATTTAATGTAAAGAAGATGACAACGAAAGCATGTATGAAGATTGATATCAGTAAGGCTTATGACAATCTTTATTGGGACTATCTTTGGAAGGTGATGGACTCTCTAGGATTTGAGCAGAAGTGGATACAAATTATCAAACAATGTTTTGAAATGTGCTCCTTTTCTGTCCTCATCAATGGATGTTCTACAGGATTGTTTAGATCCTTTAATGGGATCCAACAAGGTGATCCCCTATCTCCTCTCTTATTCACCTTAGTGATGGAGGGCCTGACAAAGTTGATAAATATTGTTGAAGAGAATGGGCCGATTAAAGCTTACAAAGTCAAAGGAACCAAGGTGATGACACACATCATATTTGTGGATGGCGTGTGGCTATTCTTAGTAGGTAATATGAAATGACTCAGGGAATACAAACATCTTTTGACAAAGTTTGGCAAACTCACAGGTCTGTATGTAAGTGACATTAAATCGCAAGCCTTTCTATCCAAGTCCTGTGATAATAGAAGAGGAAGACTGAAGAAAGCTATAGGGATGCAAGTGGGAAAACTTCCTACCAAGTACCTGGGATTCCCTCTCATTGTAGGTAAAATTACTTCCAAGGACATCAGAGGCTGCCTTGATAATTACAGAGCTACAATTGAAGGCTGGAGTGGGCTGTGTATCTGTATGGCTGGGAGATTGTTGTTAATTTGATCTATGCTTCAAGCTCTGGTACATTTTTGGACCACAATGGGGGCTATACCTAATCCCATCCTGCTTTCTTTTAGATCGCTCACGGCCAGCTTCCTTTGGGTGGGTAAAACCATGTTGTTTCCTGGGATGTTATAGCAAAACCTTTTAGAGAAGGGGGTCTGCAGGTAGTGGATGCTATGGAACTAATGCGGAAGAGCATTGGTAAGCGAGTTGATCAGTTTATAAACTCATTTCCCAATTGCTGGACCACTTGGATGAAGGAATGGTACAGAATCAATCTGAATTGTGAGATGGGGAGCAAACCTTCTCAGATGTGGTGTATGATGTGCACTCATGTGGATGAGAACCAACACTTGTATAGTGTTGATCTGAATGGTGTTTGGACTTTTGCTAATATGTCACCTCTTATCAACATGATTACAGGCAGCTCGTTAGGGGCTGGTTGGACTAATTTCATTTGGGACCGTGCTCATTGCCCAAAGTGGAGTGTGTTCTGTTATAGAGCCATCCATAATAGGCTCCCCTCCCTGGATATAATGGCAGCTTGGGGGCTCCTAATTGTTGAGATTTGTTACTTGTGCAAGGACACAAATGAGACGAACAATCATCTTTTCTTCAACTACAGATGGTTAGCACAAATCTGGTGCAATATGTGTCTCAGAAATGGATGGGGTCATAGTATCCCTAACAACCTCATCGATGCTATTAATTGGGCTGAACAAAAATTCAAGAATGATAAAAGCATGAGAAGCTATGTTATGCTATGCTTCACTGGCCTGAGCTACTTTGTATGGAATGAAAGGAACAGGAGGATGCATGACAAGAAAGAGACTAGCCAGAGTGCCTTTATAAACAACTTTGCCAAGGAGCTCAAATGGCATGTAAAGAGTAGAAAGGACATTTTGTATAGGCTTAATGATAGCACACAAACAAATTGGGGTTTTTGTATGTAATCCCCATGATAGTTTCCTTTCGACCCAGCCATGGGTGCCACACTTTGTTAGTATAGTTCCTAACTATACACCCTTTTGGTCAAATATATTTACCTTATTCCAAAAAAAAAAATTGGATCCTTGGGGAAATAGATAATGACTCTCAACTTGAAGGTCTTTCCTTAATTGGGGGATGCGGAAAGTGAGGTCGATACAATGATGATGATACCACTCAATATGCTGGCTCAACAAAATTTGACCTTTCATGGGGATGCTAAAGTTAAATGGGACTCTTAGTTTAAGTTCTTTTTCTTCTGCAAGTAGTTCTCTCATGTATCAAGTTTTTCTTCTGTAGAACTCCTATGCCTTCAGGCCCCTATGTAATTAACTTTTGGTTTATTTAAGGAAGCTTGTTATTTAGTGCATGTATATACTTGTGTGTTTGATTCACTCAGGGACGGGAAAATTTAACCCTTTTTTACACCTTATTTTGGCACCTAAGGTGTAGATTGGGGTTAGGTTGTTAACCTGTGACATACACTTTTTTCAACTGGGACATCCGACGGATTTGAGCCAGCTACCACGGGCCACGTGGCAGATCACCAACATCTGCATGCCTCACAGACACGACACATCATGCAATACACTACCTTCTCCAAAATCTTTCATCTAGAAACCACATAACCCCAAAATGAACCTATAAATAGACCCATGTACCCTTTGTAATCCAATCCCCTTTTCTCTCTCTTGAATCTAGAGAGCAAGATACCTCTCTTTTATTTTGTCATGTGATTAGAGGATTCTATCTATGACACCAACTTCTCTGTTTACACTGGTAGGATGCTCAACAACTACAACTGCTGCTTTCACTATTACATTCATTACTATTGTTAGTTGATCCATAGATAATGATACCTTTCCATCATTTTCAAAGATCTAGATCTTTCTCTATTAAATCTCTCTCACCTCTCTATCTCTTACTACACATTAGTCCTAACTTTCTTTGATTATTCTTTTTTGTAGGAGGTCTTGAGGTAATTGGGACCACAAAACCCTTAAAATTAGGATGTTTAGTGCTGTAATGGGAAAACCATGCCCATCTCTAGCCTCGAAGGTTTGGTAACGTAAAAAGTGTTTATTTATGTTCTTCATCATTTTCAATAACAATAATATTCATCCTTGTCATTTTTAATGTGAGATGTCCGAAAAGGATACAATATTGTAATCGTGTGAGATGTCAGTGTTAACACCTTCCATAATAGGATCCTCTAGTCTGATCTCTAAAATCATGCATACCTTTCTTATCCATCCATGGATGGAGTCAAATAGGATATTTTTGTGTTTTCCAGACGATCTAAACACTCACATCCATTTCTCCTTGTTTTATGAATAAAATCGAGTGGTGAATTCAAGTTATTGATTTGATGTTTCCTTTTTGCTTCTTAATTGTTTCAAGGCTATAGGATCAAGGGATTTTCTAGACTGGGTACAACAAGTTTATGACTCTTTTGGGGACTATCGGATGATCTGATTTTCGTTTTCCTTTTTAGTCATCTTGTCTATTACCGATTGATTCTTGGTTTCTATTATTTCTATTTTTCATTTTTTATTTATGTTTTCATCAAAATCCAGTGTTTTTCTAAAAAATTACTGCAAATCAAAGGAATCTTGTGCAAAAAACTTCACTAGAAATATTTTTTTTACAGCAGAACACTCTATTCCATCAGAGAAAAAAGGATTTTTTGTCGTTCCACTTTTTGTTTTCTTGTTATGAAAGCCGGTGAAATTTTCTATTTTGCCATAAAAGGGATCTTTTTTCTTTGTCATTTTGATTTTCTTGACATTTTAATATTACATTTTCATTTTTTCTTGCCAATACAAGAGTTGTCACATTTTCTAATGATTGTTGCTTTCAGGGTTAGCCTCGCTTCCCTTCCAAGGTTTGTTTCTACTTCCCTTTGAGGGTTAGCCTCCACTTCCAACTTTTTACATTTTTTTCTATCCCATTTTGCTTTTTTTTATTTAAAAATATATATTAGAAAATAAAAAGAAATAGAGAAAGGATGAGAAAAGTCTTCAAGATAATCAAGATCTTCTCTTTCTTAATAGTTGCATGATTATTACATTATATTCTTATCATTTATCTTTCATGATTTATTATCATTGTGGGCTTACTTCATAGTATATTAAAATTTGACACTTGCACAATGTACACATATAAACCCATGAGTCACAAAATGGGTGTAAACACTCATGTTGCATATCTAAAAGTGGTGTGGGGTGTTAGTAAAGGTACAATCACAACTTTAAGTTGGACGTACAAAGGCCTCGAGGACACCACCTCTCCCAGAAGTCATGAATAATTGTCGTTTCCATGGTTACGAGGTGTATTTGGGAGAATTATCGATATTTTATATTTTACTTTCTCTAGAAAAAAGAATTACCAATATCTAAATAATTTGGGTTAACCTACAATGAGTGTCATATGCCATAGGGAAAATAAGGACCAACCTCTCCCATACAATTCATGTTTGATTAGTGAGGAAATAAATTTGCATGTAAACTCATGGGATAAAAGGGGAAATTTAACTTCTACTTATGCATCTTGTGGTTGTTTGCTTTGACATTTTCAAGATTATTACATGATTTCCTAGTTTTAATGTTGTTGAAAAATTTATGCTTTAATATTGTAGTCATCATGCATGGATTATTCTATGTTTTCTAACATCCTCATGTTTAAAATAATATTATGAAAACAACAATCTCAAATCAAAAATCTTATGAAAATAATAAATTCAAATCAGTAATCTTATGATCTCACATTATCTCAAACAATCTCAAAATAACAAACTCTAACAATATCACATGATCTTAGATGATCTCCAAATGATTTGAAACTATCCCAATCATCAACAATCTTCGATCCTTCCAAATTTTAAAATCTTGGATTATCTCTAACAATCTCAAATGATCTCTCCAATCAAACAATCTTCACTCTACAATCTGATTGAACAATCTTTCCAGAAAAAAAACATTTTTTTAAAGAAAAGAAAAAGGAAATTCTTTTCAAAACAAAAAAAAAGAGAAAAGTCTTTCAAAAACAAAAATTTCTTTTCAAAAGAAAAACCTTCTCAAAATGAAAAAAGAGAAGTCTTACAAAAACAAAAAGAATCTATACCAAAGAAAAATCTTTTTAAAAAATTCTTTTAAAAAGTTTATTTAAAAAGACAAAAACATGTGTTTTTATAAAAAGAAAAAAACTCTTTACAAAAGAAAAATAATAATTTTTTTTCATATAAAGTCATTACAAAAAAATAACAAAATAAAAGAACTTTACAAAAAAGGAATAATCTTTTTTTAGAACTCAAAAGTTCTTTCAAACACCAAAAAAGTTGAACCGTCTTTTGAAAAAGTTGGAAAGTGTTCTCAAAAATCAAATAAAAGAAAGGAAAATATTTTGAAACATGGACTACATTTAAAAAAAGCTTACAACTAGATCCATACCTAAAAAGCTCTCTGATTGTGGTCTCTTCTCATGAGCCACCACTCATGCCTGAAATATTTGACTTTTTTGGCTGAAAGGCTGCCGAAATGCTATTCAAATCCTCTTAATGCTTATCAATATTCATTTTCGACCACACATGAGCCAATGATACATTGTAACACTTGGGACTACTACCCAAGGCTCTAGTAGAGTTTTAGGAATAACGACTTGCCCCACAAACCACCACTAGCCTTAACTACACACTTTGTCCTCACTCACGTCCAAGTCGGGGTCAACTTCCCGGCTGGTCACCCATCCTAGTACTACTCCAAGTTGAGCACGCTTAACTATGGAGTTCTTTAGTGATGGGCTCCTGGAAAAGGAGATGCACCTTGGTGATATGGGTAGTCCAATCATCCCTTTTAAGATCATCTTATCCAAGGCCTCAAATCCTAGGATGTTACAATCTCCCCTACTTAGACTCTTGACATCCTCGTCAAAGGTTAACTATAAGGCCTCATAATATTTCCCCATTTTAGTGTTGACCCAAATGGCCCATGTACACTCAACTCCCAATCACAGCTACCAACGCAAGGGCGGCTCCATCAACTCGGATAGCCATTTCCAACATGTATGGACAGTTCCAGTGCATGAGCGGCTCCATCAACTTGGATAGTCATTTCCAACATGTGTGGACCGCACGACTCAAAGACTGACATGGCACAGGCCCATGTGGGCCCCACCTACTGGAGAGGAATTGGCTCTGATACCATTTGTAACACCTGGGCCCACTGCCCAAGGCTCTAGTAGAGTTTTAGGAATGACGACTGGCCCCACAGACCACCAATAGCCTTAACTACACGCTTTGTCCTCACTCACGCGCAAGTCGGGGTCAACTTCCCAACTTGTCACCCATCCTAGTACTACTCCAAGCTGAGCACGCTTAACTATGGAGTTCTTTAGTGATGGGCTCCTGGAAAAGGAGATGCACCTTGGTGATATGGGTATTCCAATTATTCTTTTTAAGATCATCTTATCCAAGGCCTCAAATCCTAGGACGTTACATACATCCTTTTTTAGGAAACTTCTCCATAATACCTTAACTTTATGTGGATTAAATTTTTAGACCATTAAACATGCGTTGAAAGGATGTCCAATTTTACCTATATGCTATGCACTATCATGATTAAATCACATCTAGATTTGAATCATTGGCTCTATCCTTGAGCTATACATGCCCATGTTTACTCGATAGTTAATTCCTTGAAGGGCTTATAGCTTATCTTTATCTTTTTTTTGGGGGGGGGGAGTAAAAGGAGACTCTTTATTCATCTTGCTCTCCTTATGCAATGTTTATGTCTAACTTACTTACGTCACACCTTGAAAGTTGAAACATAGTATATCATCTACCATAAGTAAAGGGAAAGGGGAGAAAGTGACCCACAAGGTCAAGGAGGAGTGTCCTTGTTAACAAGGCGCTCCAAGGAATTTTTGAGGAGGTGTTTTTCTAGAGAGTCCACCAAAGTATTCCATTTCTGATCTACTTTAGTGATCTACACTTCCTCCAATTTGTCCAAACCAAGCTTTATTTGACGTACCCAAGGTTGTAGCCTGGGAAAGAGATCTGATCTTCCTCCAATGGCTTCAATAGCCTTACTACTGTCTGTTTCTATGATAGCCTCAGTGACCTACCTGTTGTGCATCATTCTTACAACAAGAGAAATTGCTCTTATTTCCACTTCTAATACTGATCTTACATTCAGTGTCATGGCCATAAATCCTTGCCATCTCCCCACCCAATTTAGTATAGTTATGACTATTACTTCAAGATCTTATTTAATAGCCACATCTACCATCACTAGCATGCAACTTCTTCCCAGATTCATCCACTTGCTATCTCGGTTTGTAGGCATATGCATGATTCTAGGTGACAGATGGTTACCATCTTGAACACCTTTGTAGAGGCGATTGTGTCTCCCTACTTGAACCTAAGGGCTCAAGATTCTTCCTTCGAACACTTTTAAGTTTCTAGTCATCCTTATGGTCCAACAACAGACCGCAAATTGTTCTTTGAGTATCCTCTCTGGTTGTAGGCTATTATGTATCCATTCGGATAGGGATTCATCGGTATAGTAGTCGTTAATGTTCAAGTGAGACACTTTCTGCCATAGCTCCTTGGCATATTTGTAATCTCTCAGAGCATGCAGTTTCATCTCTGTCCCCTTGTTATAGTGCAGGCGGCTATTGTCCAAAGTGAACTTCCTCCTCAATCATTTATCATTGGTCATAATGGCTTCATGTGTCACCAACCATGCGAACACTTTTAGTTGATGGGTAGTTTTATTTTCCAAATGACCTTCCATGGAGCATACCAGAGAGGTTCCTCTTCCTTTCGCATGATATAATATGATGAGCTAGGAGTGTACCTCCCTATCTACTCATGTTTCTGACTCCAAGTATCGTGTCTGTAAGCATTTCTTGGTACATGTATACTCTTGATGCATTCCACTATGTTAGCTGGTAGATAAGTGTCTAGGAACTTGACATCCCACTCCCCATTCATGTCAACCAGACTAGCAACTAGCATGTCTTTCAGTTCCTCCTCAACTTCATTGGTGCTCACATTAAGTAGATTTTTTGTACCTGGTACCCACTCATCAGACCATACTCGAGTTTCCTCACCAATGTTGATGGATCTGGTGCTATTTTTTGTGATGAGATTTGAGGTGATATGACATGTTATACAGAAAGGAGTTGATCTATGTCCCTTCTTTCCTTTTTAGTTTCTATACTTATGAAAAAGTCCCTCTTTCCAAAGTGAATCCTCACCATTATTTATCTCCCATGCATTCTTCCCCATCATTGCTTTATTCTAGGTTGCCATGGATTTGATCCCAACACCACCTTCATCCATGCTCTTTGTGAGTTTACTCCAGGAAACTAGGTAGGTTAGGTTTTCTGTGTGGCCACTGCCCCAAATAAACTTCCAAATAATTATATCCATGTTCTTACACACCCTCGTAGTAATAACAACTGTTTGCATCATATATGTTGGTAGGGATGCAAGGACGGTCTTTGCCAAGCAGATTTGTCCTTCCAATGATAAAGTTTTCACAGCCCAACCATTGAATTTAGTCTCCATTCTTTCCATTAAGTGAATGTAGGTAGATTTCTTCACTTTATTATCCAGCACTAGCACTCCCAAGTAGGAGCCCAAGTCATGTGTCTCGGCGACGTCGCTTGCATTGTAGATGTTGGTCCTCAGTTGGTGATCCACTAAATACAAGAAGTAAATCCTTGTCTTCTCCATAGAGGCACGTTGTTTAAGGCCACTTCAAACATATTGAATCGTTCATTGATAATGGAAATCTATTCCATTGATGCTTTTGCAAAGATCGTGATGTAATCAACAAAACTGATATGCGAAATAGTAGGTCCTTGTTGTAAAACTTTGGTTGGATTCTATTTATCTACTGCTACATATATGTTGATTAGCTATGTCAAGTGTTCCATACATGATACAAAAAGGTATGATGACAAGGGATCCCCTTTCCTCAAACCTCTTGATGGTTTAATATCTGGGAGTAGATCACCATTCCAGACAATGTTGGTCTTGCTTTTGTTAAGAGAGTTCACTACATATTGCTTAATGTTGGTCGGCCAATAAACTTTTTCAATGGTATCCTTGAAAAAGGTCCATAAAATTCGATTACAGGCCTTGGACAGTTCGACCTTATTGGCCATCAGAGGAGCGGAGTTTTTTCTTCTCACGGTGTGTACGATTTCTTGGACCATGATGACGTTATGCGCTATGCTTCTCCTAGGAACAAAACTAATTTGATTTTGTAAGATCCGGCGAGGCATAATATTTTTCACCCTTTCGACCATTACTTTTGAGGCCAATTTAAGGCAGACATTGTTTAGAGATATGGGCCTTTTCATTCCAATTTTTCAGTTTTTTCTTCTTGGGTATTAAAACAATGGTTGATTTATTGATATCCGTCAGTATATTTCCTTCATTGAGAATGTGTCTAACGGATGTTAGCAATGACTATCGTACCACCTTCCAGTTTCTTTTGATGAATACATAATCAGTACCATTTGGGCCAGCCACCTTGTAGGGGTCTAGGTCTTTGATGATCTTCCATACTTCCTATTCTGCTGGAGACGAGGTGATTCTTCTCTTATCTTTTGCAGTAAGTTTTTTTAATTTCCAGGCATTGAGTCCATTTCTTACTACGAAAGTGTCATTTCTCATTCAAAATGTTTGGTGAAGTGACTATTCACCAATGCCTTTAGATTATTGCTATCGTTCACCCAATTTCCAGAGTTATTCTGCAAGGTGTTAATGGTATTTGCACATTTTCTATTACTCACAAAGGCATGGTAGACTTACTATTGTTGTCCCTGTGCTTGAGACAATTGATATGGCTTTTTTGCTTCCAGTCTCCATCCTCTTTCTATAGTATGTCCTAGAGTGCAGTTTCAAGTTCCATGCATTTAGTATCCTTCCTGGCATTGTAGTTTTTTTCTAGCTCTCTCTACAAGTTGCTGATGTGATGGAATAATTTCTCTTTGCTTTTCTTGGAGACGACAGTCGCTTTAGAATCCCACTTGAGAATCAGTTTGTGGACCATCTTCAGCACCTCCTTGAAAGGAAGTTGTGTACTCCAGTGTTCTTTCAAAATTGTTTGGAACTGAGGCTTTCTGTTCCAAGAAGCCTTATCCTTAAAGCGTCTTTGTTGTTTGGGACAGTTCGTTTGCAACAATGCACCAGGGTTGTGGTTCGAGCCCAACCTCAGTAGATTTTCACAGACAATGGTGTTGTATTTTTTTATCCACTTTGTATTTTCAATTGCTCTATCCAATCACTCATGGAGTACTCCCTTCTTATAGGTGAACTTGTAACCAGTGCTTCCAATGTTAGTAATTCCAACTAACATCAACGCATTTTTGAACTTTGTTGCTTCATTGTAATTGAAGAGAGTACTTCCAATCTTCTCATTGGGAGACATCATGCAATTGAAGTCATCTATAGCCACCCTTGGTGTGGTTATATGAATGCTCATTTGTTGAAGATGATCCCATAGGATAGAGTTGTTACCAGGATTGGGACTGACTTAGACAAAAGTGTAGAGTCTGGTATTGTTAATGCAACAAATGTATATAGTAGCAGTGACTCTGGATGATTTCGACATCGCAGTCCTTTTCATTCCACAGGACCCAAACTCCACCAGAGAAGCCATGCGCTTCCACTCTATGTGAGCTGGAGTTCTCGATTTCATTTATTGCTAGCTCTGCTTGGTTACCAGAGATATGGGGTTCCAGTATGGAAACCACCTTTATTTTGTGCTTCTTGATCATTTCTTTCAGGGTACGCCTAGCTTTCACTTTTCTAGCTCCCCTAATATTCCAGACTATTGTATTTATCATGGAACACAATGGAAGGGAGGGTATTTAGTACTTTCTTGGGCTACCTGACATGCTCCCATGATCATCTTCATTCCTCCTTGTCTTGCTTCTAGGCTATAGGAATGGTATAGGTTCCTCACAACATTATTATCATCCTACTTCTCCTTTGCCTTTCTACCGGCATTAGTAATTCTATTGCTAATTGGTGGTTTTCCTTGGCTCTCTTGCTATTGTGGGATTTCTCCCTCCATGGCCGTGCCACTACTACTGGGTGCTATCTTGATATTTTCAAGATAAAGCTTCACAATTGTATCATAATGCTACCCAGTCCTTAATCTTGGATGTAATCACCAAATCTTATATAGAATATTTACTCATTCTCAGAGCATACAAATTCAACATGATCTAATGGATTTTCTAGTTTGAATGAAATTCCACCTAGTATCATGTGGCTACCCTACATCACTATACCTGACCAAGACCTAAAACAAGGTGCACTATGCCTTCACTTTCATATCTATATGGTCTTAGACACTGACCTACAATTGGTCCATCACCCCACTTATACATGTTTCCTTATGGTCTCGTACCATGACCTAAAACTAGACCAACACACACCTTTTTCTTCATGAGTATTTCTCTCATAATATCTCCCCCGAGGAGATATGAATCTTACACATCCCTATTGTAACAAACCAAAACCTAGAATCTTCCCCTATTCCATATTGAAAAGTTTGTGATATCAATTTTCTGGATTTAACCAAACAAGGATAAAATTGAAAACATATTTACATAATATCTTAATTATGTGTCGGCATGTAATAATTCATATAATATATTACATATATTTCCTTTTATAACTAATACTCACATAATGGCTAAATAAAATGTATAACATGCTTTAGAGTATCAATCAAAAATTCCATGTCCATAAATATTAATAATTTTATATTATTTCAATAAATATGGAATCAATATACTAAATATCTTAAATGAATAAAATAGGGAATTCCATGCATAATAATATAATGGAACTCTTTTGGAAAGAATTGAAGATAATGGGACTCCATTAAGTGAATGTTAATGATAATTTATAATATCTTGATATATATAATTCTAATGAGCCAAGAATCCTAATGGGGACATAATTCATAAAAGGAAATCTAAAAAATGGAATATAATGACAAAGTCATGTTCATTGGGTTACAATTAGTTTGGGTGCAGGTTACACCTTATTTGCACAATAATTACTATCTCAATTTCTTTTAGTAGAGAAAATATGAGTTTTTCTCCAAATAATAAATAATATATTAGATGACTTCAAAAGTAGAAAGTAATGAAAAAATAGAATTGTACATACTTTATTTAGACTAGGAGTCAAATTTGGCTTTATTTGAACAATGTTTGAGACCTCAAATAAATAAAGAAAGGAAAATAGATTTCAAAATCTTAATATTCGATGTATTTAATGGATAAAATTTGTTTCCCAAAGTTGGTCAGATTTAATCAGTCATGTTGCTTTCCTAATGCATCTAAAACTCAGAAATCTTTTCACCTGTCTGATCAAGATTGTGCGATGATGCCTATTTCTCATACCTTGGTCCGGAAAGGAAACTAGGAGCACACTGCCTCTCCTTTCCCCGATCCTTTCTCTCTACCCGCCCCTCTCAAATTCATCTTTCCCTCCATTTTCTTTTGCATCACCTTTCTTATATCTTTCCAAACCCAATGGCTATATTTATCCTAGGTTTTCACTGCCTTTCACACATAGGCCACCAACATTCTTCCTCTAGACCTGTTTCTCCCTTGTTTTTCTTTCCCTTCCTTCTCCTCATCACCACAAGCCATCAAACCTCTCTGAAACCATCCCTCCACCTTTGCGTTAACCCCAACAATGTTTTTCATCCTTTATCCCAACCCAAGATACTCCAGATCTGTTCATCCTACTTCCTCCATCACACGTTCCTGACCATGGCTACTCCTGACATCACAAGCAGTTTCTGGGTACATAGGAACTTGAGAGTCCATCCACATATCTCTTGTGAATCCTTCGGTGGTTTCAATTCCTTCAAAACATAGATAATGCCCAATTATGTCCTTGCACCCACATTTTCTGTAATGGTGATACATTTGGGTATTCCAGGTTCTACACTATTTTAGCCTAGGTTTCTTTTCTATCACCTTTGGTTGGTCATGAGAAGTCAGTAGCCTTGTCGATTTCACTACGATGTATTTTAGGGTGTTAATTTTAGTTTTCCTTCAAGCTTCCATGTCATAAGGGAGAGCTTGAGCTTCTGGGCATTATAGATCACATTCCTTGGCTCACTGAGTTCGGAAACCGGTGAGGAACCCCTATAGATCATTTTCTCCTACCAAGGAACCCTGGTTCATTAGCTTGATCTACAAATTCAAATTCCAAGTTGTTGGTTTGCCGCAAGGATGAAGGGGATGGATTCCTGGTGTATATTTCCCTCTCTCACCTACAACTCAACATTTTTCGGTTCAACTGGTTAGGGGAAATATTGTCCTTTTAGTTCAGTTTAGTTTTGTTTTAATAGCTCGGCTCCCTAATCCAACGCGACTCTAGGTCCTTGTACACTCAAGCCACTTGGTCTAACCTGATCAGGGCACCTCATGAGATCCCTCACCCCTGTGTATATTCCTAGTATGCATGGATTTTTAGGGCTTTCTAATTGGTTTGCATTTTTGAAAATTATATTAAATTATTTATACAGCAAAAAATACAGTAGAATATCTTTTGGAATCCTAAAATTATATTACCTAATGACACTAGTTTCATCACCAAATCCCAATTTAACAAATATTCAATATTTAAGGATTTATCTAATTAGTTATATTTTTTAAAATTCATAATAAATAATCGATAAGTCAAACAAATAAAGCAAAATATGCTACAAACTCATAAAAATATCATCTAGAAGATGATGTGATTTCTTAAACCTAATACACTAATGACAAAAAGGCAACTTCTATGGTTTATACAATTAATGTAAACCTAGATCTAGTCTCATATATGTCTTTAATAGGTTTCTTGTGGACTGAGATGGAATTAAGGTTTTAACATTGTACATATACAAACTTCATGTGAGGTATGTTGCATCCCTATTATTCTATATTGAGCAATCACCCAATTTCTATATATCTCTCTTGATCCTTTGGATATATGCCCTACACACTATTCTCTCTTTCCTGAGAGGTTGTCAGATTTGAGTACTTATATCCTTTTATTGATATTGTTTAACTAATTTGATGGATATTCATTTTGGTGTCTCATTATACCTTGTTCATTTAGTTCCTTGTGGAACCCTGATTTGAGATATTAAGTAATATATGGACTCTTATGCATATTATTTGTGGAGATTTTTTATTGTTGTTTACGAGTCCTCTGACCCCACATTATAAATGTTGGATGTTCTCATCCCTCATATTTTGATTTGAACTTTCTTACTCTTTTTTTATCCATCATCTGGTGACTACTAGTACATGTGTTACTTCATATGTGGGTGTCTAAATTTTCACACTTGATAGTGCAGAGGTGATAATTCCTACAAGTGACATTATTTGAGCAGATGTGTATCTTGTCCTACTTAGAGAAGAAGTGTATATGTTCCTGCTCACCCCATGTTTATGGTAGATGTCTTATTTTTTACCAACATGCTTATATGTTCTTGTATTGTTTCATGCAAAACACATGGATGCCTTGCTCTTATTTATCGTTTTATTAAATTCATACTATTTTGATACCCACTTGGGTGGTTCTTACATATTCTATGGGAATCCTTATTTATTTGACATCCTTTATTATTTATATTTCTTGATCCATATTTATGAGGCACATACCAGTCTTTATGCTAATATCTACTAGTTTTTTTTCTCCTTTTGCTGGGGTATGCTTCAAACCCCAGGTGTAGGACTTTGAAGATTGGACTCGGTGACATGGACCTGTTGGGTGGAGCTCTTGGGGAGATAGAGTTGAGATAGATGGATATCCCTCTACTTAGATCGTTATGTTGTAACTTTCTTGTAAACCCTTTATGGGAGAATTGTTTGATCATTTTAAGTTTAATATAGTCATGAAATTTTATTCCACTACTATACTTTGGTCATTTTGAATACATTATTTGATACAAAAAATTTAACTATTCCAACATACATTTTTGGTGTGTTTGGAATGGATGAATTTGTTTCTCAAATTAAGTATGGAATGGATCCCCTTTTGGGTTTCACTCCATACAAGATGGTATCAGGGCCCATGGAATTCAGAATATGATTGTTTCAATTTTGTATCCCTAATTAGAACTCTTGCCTTACATAGTCTCCCTCCAAGTGAGATGTTCTAGAACTTACCTAAGTTGTTAAAAGGTGATGAAAGAGCAATTTGGAATCATAAAATGCACATAAAAGAATCTTGATGAGAAAACCCCTAGAATGAGGGGAGCCTTATATTCATACATAGGTTGTTATAATATACCTCTATGAAAGTTATGAGTTTTAACTCTAGGGTGGTTTTTGATTGAGGAGGAGCAATTAGTTGATAAGGAAATGATATATCCAATACCTTGTGACTCTGTTCTCGTACTTGATTTTAGATCCATCTTTTGTTTTGTGTCAAATATATTTCATCATAAAAAGTTATTTTTCTATTATACTATTATATGTAAAAAAGAATTTTTTATGAATTTATTGATGTTTTCTCAAATTGAGTTATAAGCGAGGTATATAGTCTGATATGAAAACCATATATTTAGTTTGAAGGCAAATTATAAACCCTAGTTTTGAGTGGAAGTAATGATTAGGGTAGTAAGGATTGTGATTACACTTTTGTTGACCTACCATTATACACCCTATGAATTTGTGGATGATAATGTAAACCTTAGGGTTGTTAGGTTAGAAACACAAGGACCTAAAACTCAACCATAGGTGGGCAGGACAAGTTAGTTGGATGCATCATCAATGGACAACATAAAAACCTAAAATATTGACAATGAAAAGGATGCATGTGTAAACCCTAGTACTTTAATGATGTTTAGTTTGGCTTATTAGGATAAACTTTGTAAGGGGTGGAGAATAGGAGATTGATAATATGGATGATTAGATTTTGAGCACGAAATCCATTTAAGGGGTGGAGTGTTGCAATGAACCAAAAACTAGAATCTTCCCCTATTCCACAATTAGAAAGCTTGTGAGAACGATTTCCTAGATTGAATCAAACAAGGATAAAATTGAAACAGATTTAGATAATAACTTAATTATGTGCCAACATGTAAATATATTCATGAAATGTGTTACATATATTTCCTTTAATAACTAATACTCACACAATGGCTAAATAAAATGTATTATATACTTTGGAGTAACAATGGATAATTCCATGTCCATAAATATTAATAATTTGCTATTATTACATTAAATGTGGAATTCAATGGACTAAACATGTTAAAATGAGTAAAATACAGAATTACATGCATAACATTATAATGAAACTCTTTTGGAAATGAGTTGAAGATAATGAAACTCCACTAAGTGAATGTTCACAATAAATTTATAATATCTTGATAAATATAATGCTCATGAGCAATTAATCCTAATGGTGGCATAATTTATAAAAGGAAATCTCAAAAATAAAATATATGACAAAATCATTGATGAATGCATATTCATCTTAGTTTCAGTTGCCATTTTTGTCTCTATTTTTCACTTAGATCTCTCATACAACCCTTGAATCCTCTCCTATATAGTTTTCCTTAGATTTATGTGAATATTCAAGCTTTTAATTAAATCCATTGATTTCCTTGGTAGGATTAAGCATTGCATTATGTGCACCAGCTTAGGAGACAATGGACTTAAGAAACTTTTGATAATTTGGACCTTATTTTCAGTGGCCAGTCCCTTCATCGGTAGCCATCCTCATTGGTCATAAGATTCATCAACATAGACCCGTAGACCTATAGTAATAGCCCCCCATGTGGGTTTGTTCCTGAGAAGCATCACCATCGACTGCTAGGCCAGAAACTCAGTGACCATTGGGAATCAGTGATCTCAAAGAACTTAGCAAACGCTGAAAACTAGCAAACTCAGCAATCGGTGACCTCAACGACAACTGAGAAATCTCAGTGACTAGCGACCTTAGCATCCTCTGTGAAATTTCAGTGGCCTCTGATCTCGGTGACTATTGATAAATTATAGTGATCACTAAGAACTCTCATCAACCACTACACCACCTACACAATGAAAGCCAATAAATAGCTGACCCCCTCCTTCAAGGGGTCGCTTTTGCTCTATTACACCAGGAGGTTGTCACTTTGTGCGCATCCAAAGAAGATAATTTTCATGGACCGCCCCCAACGCCCATATGGTACTTCGGCCATGGTCACACTCCATCACATACCTATTCCTTGGGGGATTGGATCCCAGGAAGAAGAAGGATGAAGAATGAAGCTGCCCGATGACAGTCTAGGCTACTTCTCCCATTGGCTAGTTGCTCTCTCCTTCAATAGTAGATGATGGCTGATCCTTCCTCCTTCTCTATCTCTAGTTCTGAATTTTCCTCAATGAGCAAGTAGTTCCATCTCGTTGGGGGTGTAGGGAGTAGCCACATCAACCATGTTTACTATGTGTGCATGACAACATTTTATGGCATGTACATAACTTTCCATCTCAATGTTAACTTTTTTATGCATGTTTGGTGGCTTGATCTCCCACTTTGCATGATCTATTATATTCCTTATTGTGAGAACTTCTACACTTGCAATTTGAATATCAATTGATTTGCTTGTTGTTCACAAGAACTTTTGAGGTACATCTCCGGAGTAGTAAGTGTGTGATCCTTGGGTAACGAGACATCAATCCCATGGAGATTCTTACACAATCTCTATTTCCTAACAAATGTTTTTTTTTACTCCTTTTGGATAGTTATATCTTGCCTGGATATGTTAGGGACATGTTTGCATGGATGGTGATGGTGATGGTGAAACTCGATTCCCCCCAGTGACTCCCATCATTAATCTAAACCTAGTTTTAATTCTGCTCTTTTACTTGCTTTGCATTTTGTTTCACAAACTCAAATCAACTCCTGGTTCCAAATGTTGGTCTTAGTTGAACTGGATACAAACTAGAAAAATTATTATAAAAGTTTCCCAATAACTTATATTGCATTAGTATGAGTATATCTAAATCTCAAAAAATGTGATTATGTCTAATTCCCATTGATTGCGATGTTGACTTCTTAATTTAATTTTTATATCTGCTATAAAAAAAGTGAGTTTGTTCAAGTAATTATAGTCTTATTATATAATGTCTTTTTTTAATATTAGAATTGTAACATATTCAAACTCTTAGATGATTTTCCTCTATGCTTTGGTCTTCATTTTCTTATCTTAATCTTATTTTCTTTGTGTTTTGTGTCATTAATTGCCTTTTTCCATTGAACAAATGTCATTAATACTAGTACTTTTAGACATTTATCTCTCACAATCTATCATACTTTCTCTTTGTCTTTTAGTCTATCTTTTGATTTGAATTCAATGAACTTGTTTTTTATGTTAATAACTAATCAAAATCCATTAATACGACAATAATGATGTCTTCTTTTTCCTCCATAAAAGCTATCCTTGTAAGAGCATATTTTACCGCAGTCTTATTATATAAAGATACTTTTCTTTTCATATAACTACATGTGTTTCAATTTCCTATTTAAAATATTTAACAAATAGGATGTAAGTATTCCAAAATATTGCTTTCTTCTCCAATCATATTTTTCCTAGTCTTTTCATATTATTTTGGGATAAAAAATCAAGATCATTGCTTTCTCTACCAATTTGCATAATCCAACAAACATAAATATAGAACTATCACTAGCATCTCCTTTAGGTACAATCTTTTACTATAAGTGAAATCTTATTAACTCCATCCTTTTAATACAACATTTTTATAAATAAATTATAATCAATGCTTGTCATTTGGCGTATTTGATAAGTTTGGAGGATTTTTTAAGTGCATATTTGGGGTTTAACACCTAATTGGTGTGCGAGAAGATCATAATAGCAACAATTAAAAGCCACATATCTCAGTTAGTGATGTGATTTGTAGACCCCCCACCTAACATATAAATGATTCTTTTTATAAATGTTGGTCATTTAATTGTATTTCTTTCTCCAATTATTCAAGCTTTTATGCATTTGTCAATGTTTATCTCTATTTTTTATTTTTTTATTTAAACTAAAATCACAATTTATCCATTGTTTAGAAATTGAATCCCATCAGTCATATGTCATTAATTCTCTCTCTTCCTTTTCTTAGAAAAGTGCATAAAAAGTTAATTATGTTTCATCAGTTCTCGTCTCACAATTCAATTGTGTTTAAGAAAAAGAAACGATAAAGGGAACATTGATTTCTTATAGTTAAACTAATTCTCCATTTGGTAAAGCGGTGTGATTTCTCGAGTTGTGATGGGGTAAGGTCAGGAAGGTTGCAATCACTCATAACT
Organism: Alisma plantago-aquatica; assembly: GCA_963693085.1. Classification (NCBI taxonomy): domain Eukaryota; kingdom Viridiplantae; phylum Streptophyta; class Magnoliopsida; order Alismatales; family Alismataceae; genus Alisma; species Alisma plantago-aquatica. The sequence goes on along the minus strand of OY856412.1, from coordinate 633,703,116 downwards.
GTTGTATCCAAACATAAGATAACTCACCACTTTGAATTTGTATTTTTTTAGCCTTGAGTAGCATTCACATGTAACTTTTTTTCCATCAGACCAAAATCTTACAGTGGTCCATCTCACCGCACCAGAGTGTTGGCACATCAATCACATTTCCAAACACTTCATAAACCATATCACTTGTTCTTTTGAACTTACAGCCACATTTATTTCTCTTTTTTTATTATTCCAACTACTAAGATGATATAGTTATATTGGGTCCTTTTTCAAAACATAATCCAAATGTAATTTATACCCTATAAACCAACTCCTAATATTGAACCCATTGTTCCCATCAACCTCTTCTTTCTCTTTTTCCAGTTGCATAAACCCTTTGTCTATCACTCTTTTTCCAATTTGAAATCAGATAGAACTATCATAGTGGTTCCCTTCAAGAAATATCCTTTGATTTTGAAAAGAATCATATTATATATCTCATTTTAGAATTATACTCTATTAAATTGCATTACATTAATTCCTCTCTACATTTTTATTTCTCTCATTTTCCCTTAAAATGTGCATCTTCATCAACTAAAGTTGGGCACCATCCCACAAATGCTTCTAAAAGGTAATTTTCTAGTGTCGTCTTTGACCAATTTTGTTCTAATCTCTTTAACATAATTAAGGTTTCATCTTAAACAAATACTTCAACATTATTTTTCTTATATTCTATAAGAGTTAATGTAGATACTATAAATATATACCTTATGTAATGAACAATTAAATTGACTTTTCTTATATTTTATTAAAATTACCCAGATCCTTAAAAGTTATGCTTTTTATGTGAGACCCTAAAATAGGATGGATTTAGAATGTGTATTATCTCAGACATAAAGAAGCAAATTAAAGAGTTCCCATTGAGTAAATTCATGGGAAACCTAGATAGACAAGTTTAAACTTTAGAATACCATCTAGGCAAGTTCTTTGTCTTGAACTCTATGTAAGGCATCAAATTATCCAATAGAAGGTTTTAGGCACCCTATTGCACAAATAGATGTGGTATTTCCTATCTCAGAAGGAAAAATAAGCATATATGATGGAAACAAGTGGTTAATTTTTTTTGTATGCCTTGTGAGCCATCATGTGATGATTTTAATAAAGACAATTTCACTTATTATGTTATTAGTGTTAAGATAACGAATAAAGGTAATATGTCCTAAGAATGGTTTGACTGGACGCCATGTGGTTTGGTTTGAGGACTTGAACATGATATCATATGTATATTTAGAGTATTCATTCTTGTTATGTCCCTAGTCAATCATTGTTGTGGATATTATACGTTAACAATAGAACATAAGACTAGTGTGATGGATAATGACTACATCTCTTTAGTCATGATATTGGATATCAATTAAGATACATGGGTACTTAGTAGAGAAAAGTTATACTGGACACACTCACTTTGATAATGACACATAGAAGTCATATCATGGAAGCCAGAGTCACATTTCAATATGACAAAGGTGAATGTGATCCTTAGATATGAATTCAATACAATGAAAACATGTTGTTAGGTGTACTTTAACACTATCCAATGTGACCTGGAGTCAATACAATTAAGACATGTTCTTAAGGAAGATATCCAATTTATGGATATTCCATTGTGGACTACCTTTCTTAAACATCACTATTAGAGAAACATAGGAGCCTAACCTCTACTCCCAATACACTCAAACATTTCACCGAAGGCTACCTCAAATTGCAAGTTAAAACACCCAAATGTATGTACACATCCCACACAAACCCTATCATCCTAACCTACACATAAAACCTCTCATCCACATCAAATTTATGGACAATCAGAGATCAAATTGAGTTGAAAAAATGACTCTCAAGGTAGGGAACCCAGTAGGAGCACGCTCCAGTTTGTACTGTAATATTTTTGGATATAAAGACTTGAATGCTCCAGAAGAATCATGAAGACTGAGGTCAAGCGGGGTTACACTCGGAGTGCAACCCCTTTAGAGTTATACACCACGTCACAATGATTCCATTAATTTATTAATCTTAGAAGACTCATAAATTGGGGGACCACTTAGCCTCTATCCCTCCTTTTCCACCCACACTGGGCCCACCATACCGCCTCCCCCGTCTTCATGCACATAATTCCCAAGAAGGGGGTGAAACAATCACACTTACATATGCTAGAATTTTCCTTTCTTAATCTAAGTAACTGATGAAAGAATGGGTTGTTATCCGTCCTCTTTCTGAATTTACATGTTCTGCTCATACTTGACAAGATGAAAATAGTTATTAATACTTAAAATTTTGAATTTCTTTGTGTAAGTTAGTGTGGTATGGAATTGTATGGTTATATTTCATTATAGATCTAGGTTATTATTTGGTATGAGAATGACACATTTTAAAAACAAGGAATTATTAGAGAAAGGGTTGTTCACAAATTCATTTTTCTTTTAGAAAAATTTTGTTGGGAAATATGGCATCAGATAAGCAGTAGAAATAAAAAAAATATTTATCGTATTTCCCATAAAGAGACGATCGTGTCAAAAACTATGTAGTGGGTAGAATGGTGTATGAGGTCAAACTTGGTCTTAGAGCAAGTCCACTGACTATTCCCTCGTTGTAGTATGCGGCTTTCTTCAAGTCCCACTCTAACACGTTTGCAACAACTCGTGGTTGATTATGACGGATAGGAGCCTGACGTCGTCCTCCTAGCGGGAAAAACTCCATGCCTCTGGAGTAGTCTACACAGACCTCCAGGAACACCTGTTGTTCTAGTAGAACAACTAGGAAGGAGAAATCCATCTATGTTGGTGTGTTAGCACCAACTTGCTCTCCTACAATTATTATCCCTTGTTATCCCTCCCTTAATTGGGTAGGACTTACTCAGGTTCTCTCGGTTACCACAACTAGAGAAGAAAAACAATTGTCAGAGGAAATTGAGTTGTTGTCTTAGAAGCCCCTACTACCCCTCAATTTATAGGAGGGTTAGGGTCAAGGTTCCTAATCTAAGTGGGAGAAGAAGGGACTAGAAGTTCACAAATGTTTGCAACCTACAAATGAAAAAAATGTCAGTTCACAGGTGAACCGATCGATTGGCATATGAGCTAATCAATTCAACCCTTGAATCAGTCATTTCATCATGTTTCCTAATAACAATTGTATTGGAAATTATAATCTAATTTAATGTATAACATGATGTCAGCACAAACCCTTGAATCAATCAAATTGATCCACCAACCATTTGGTTCACAACCAGAGTTGGTTGGTTCATGGACCTGAGATGATCGATTCACTTCTTGAACAGGTCGGTTGACTGTCAAGAATTATCAAAGTTGGTTCAATCGACCTGACATACTGAAAGGTTCAGTTCAACACTTGAACCTATTGGTTCACTATTCAGTAAGTCAATATTCAACTAATTTTGTTTACATTGAATACCTAATTCTTTAGTAATAAAGTTTAAACCATATTCATGAATGAACTCTTATTCCAAGTGTATCCTATGTTTGTGACCCAATAGGTTCCAAGTTACGTTTGTGATGAATGTACATAACGCATTTATGATATCACAAGCAAAGAGTGGCGTCTACTAACACAACATTGCTACTTAAGTAATTGGAAAGTTGGAGAACAACTTCAACCTAAAATTTGTGATTGGTGTTATAGTGATTGTCTACTTCCTTTGTCTCTGATATCTGGATTGAACTCGAGACATGGAATCATCATCCTTTTAATGTTCAATCCATGTTCCTTCATATAGAGAAGACTGTCTGAGATATATGTGAATGCAATATCATATATTGATTCACGTTTCCACGCATATGGTTTTCTCAATCCTACTTATCAAGTAGCCTAGATATGAAACTCCATTAGGAGGGATAAATCCCATCTACATGACTCACATTCATCCCCATGTGTCATAGTGCATCTAATCATCACTTTTATGGAAACCCTTATTCAAGGTCACAGTAGATGATGTCAAAGTACACTGAATGACATGTGATAAGTGTAGTGTCTCGGGTCTAAGAACCACAATCACCACCTTTACTATGAGAGATGACCATGACCATCAATTATGGTTTCTAATTGTCACTTTCAAGGTGGGTTTGTCTAATACACTGTTCTCCAACAAGTATCTATGTTCTTGGTTTGATATCATATATCATGACTGATGAGATTTCATCATCAACCAACACATACTCTAGCTTATGTGTTATTGTTTTTTATTAGCCTTCCACAATAACATATAACTAGGGACATGACAATAATATATATACTCTTGACATATGTATGATCTCATTGTTCTGGTCATCAATCCAAAAACATACATAATTTCATTATGTCATTCTTTAGACATTCATTATGTTTCCTCATTATCTCATAACTTTGTGAAATAGAATAAATCAGAAAATTGCATTTATAATTAATCAAATCCTTTATAAGATATGTCATCACAATCATCATATGATTGGATCTCTGGGCATACATACCAACAAACTCCCACTTGCACTTAGAGCCAATGACCCACGAATCTTATTCCTAGTGATCTAAACATGTCCCTCACATTTCTGTTGTGCAAGTGCTAATCTAGTGGGTTAGCAACATTTTTTCTTTAGTCGGTATATTGCATGTTTCTCATCTCTTCTATAATTGACCTCTCGTATAAGATGGAATTGTCATAGTATGTTATTTGATATTCCTTGCATAACATGTATCTACATTGTTGTCATAGTATTTCTACTATGTTATCAATGGTTGGAACATCTCACAAGTTCATCTATATAAACTTCTAGATCCATACAATATCCATTCTTGTTTTCTCAACACTAGGATACTCCGCTTGTATTGTAGAATTAAAATAATAGTTTGTACTTAGGATCCCTTTCCAACTCATAACTCTTCTTTTAAGATCAAACATAATTTTTATATTGCGATCATTCTCTGTCATTTTGGAATCTTGCATCAGTGTAACCCTTTACACCCAACTCTTCCATATCACATTAGTGCATCAACTGGTCCTTTAGTGCTTCTTAAGTACTAATGGTTGTTCTTTATGGTATTCCAGGGACCTTCACTGGATTTCAACTAATATCTTCTTGTCATTTCTAATACATACAAGATAGTGGGATGGGTACATTATATTGAATAAAAAATATATCCAACTGCTAGTGCATATGGAATCTAACACATGTTTTCCATTCTTTAAAAGAATCAGAACATAGGGTTCTTGAGAGACTACTCCCATATACCATGGAAATATTTTCTATCTTTGAATCCTTCATGTTGAACCCTTTCAACATCTTACCAATATATGTGCTCATACTTAGGATAAGTAACTTTCCATAACTATCTCAATAGATCTCTATTGCTATCACATAGGATGTTTCTCCTAATCCTTCATGCTGAATGTGTTTTCCATGCCAGGTTTCAATACTTGGTATTGAGATGTTATTGCACATCAATATGTGGAATATTTATATACTTCCACTAAGTCTTTTGTAATCACATATTTAATCTTTTATCTTGACTCAAGTCAAACTTTTTGACTTTCTTGCAAAAATAAAGATTCCAGCTCTGAGCTGCTTATTTCAATCTTTAGATTGATATTTGTATCTTATAGACTTTATTTGCATTAATGAGTTATAAAAACTTCTATTTGTGTCATGTACATATCCAATCAATTGTTCCTTTAAGGAATGTGCTTTTAATCTTCATATGCCAAATCGCATAGTCTTTATAAGTTGCAACAACAAGCATGGAAGATAGTGAAGGATTTTCATCATGTTCAACATATTGAGCTTGTTTGAAAAGACTTTGCAACCAATATGTCCTTTTATGTTATACATTCTTGTTTTCCCTTTGAAAACCCAACTGCACCCTATGAGTTTTACCCCTTTAGGTGGTACTACCAAGGTCATATCTTATTAGTTCACATGGACTCCATAATGGCCTCAATCCATTACTCATATTTTGGTCTTTCAATAGTTTCTAGTTGATTGTTGGCTCATCATCTTATGACCAACTCATAACTTATCTAAGTTATAGGATTCACAATCCTTTATTCTCATACATGATCTACTAGAACTATGAGGTGTTACATAAGGAACTTGAGATTCCACAATGATTTGTGATTCTCCTTGTTCCCATTGTACCTTCATAGGTAGAGATATTTTCTTATTTATCTCAAACTTTTTGAGTTCTGCTCCCACTGATTCTTTTGGAATTCATCTATCCTAGTGACAAACATTTTGTTGTCAAATTGCGAATAAAGGTAGTTTTCAACAAATTAACATTTTGTGATTTGTGGATAAACCTTTTCAAGAAACTACTTTTTTATATTAGTTTTAATCCTTAAGACATACGAGACTTTTCCCATACCATATCTTATATGGTGTCTTGCAAAGCATTTTGGAAGGTACACTATTTTAGTGTAAAGCATGTATTTAAAAAGGAAATTAAAAGATTAGGTTAAATGATAATCACATCATGACTCATCAGGATGTGACTCCTTCTTTCTGATACATCATCATGTTTCAGGTGGAATTGATTGCGATACACCATCACAATTTCTCTAGAAGGTCCTCAAAGTATTTTAACATTTGATCATATCAAAGTTTCTTAAGACTGTTGTCAAAGTTATACTTCCTTTATATTATTCTTGAACACTTGAAGAGATTCATGTTTGTATTTATCCAAATACATACCCCATATCTACTGAAATCATCAGCAAATATAAAGATAGCAACTTTAGAAAATGATGGGGAAAAGATGGGAGGGGAAGGAGCAAGGCAGTGGCAGGGGATATTGGAGGGGGGGGAACCTAATGATGGAGTGGATCATGATCAGGGACCAAAAAACAATGGAGGATCTACAGTAATAGAGGCATCACATGATAGGTATACAAATTCCTAAAGAAATCAAGGACTGGCCTTTGAGGTAAAGTTTAGGATTGTCTTATACCTATGTAGGCATGCAGGGCATGTGGGAGGGGCAAGAAACGTAATCCAGGTGGAAACCTTTACAGAGGTTAGCCATGAAGAGCCTATGAGGCACATTAACTGCGATCAAATAGATCTTCCTTACACAAACAAAAGAATTCCCAACGAAACAAGGCATGCTGCAAACAACGGGTGCCAATCTTTTAATAGCATGGTAGAGGGGAGAAATCAACTAGATAGACCATAGTATTTCCTTAATGTGTTATTCAAAGAGAAGCTCTCATTGACCGATGTAACCCTAGAAGAAAAGGAAGGAAAGCCTTCCTTGAAAATCTAGCTTGACGCGTAGGAAAATATTACCAGACCATGGAAATACGTCGTCATAGTTCTGATGGTTGGGGCTGAGGTAGGATATATGACACTCAAGGATAGAATGAAACTCCTATGGAATATTTTAGGTAGATTCAACATGTATGAATTGATTCTGGGGCACTTCATGGTTCAATTCTCCTTCAAAGACTATGAGACAACACTCACCAATGGTCCTTGGAAGTTGTTTGGTCAAAGCCTCATAGTCTGGGAGTGGTCTGTAACGACCCCGCCTCCCAGTAAACCCCAATTAAGGGAGACCAAGAGGTCAGAGCCATTATCCTAATTAACATGATCAAAGTTTCAACAATTAATTAGTAATAATTTTGAAATTCTACCGAACTAAACTGAAATTTGGTATAAAATAAAACTTTTCATACCTTTTCAAAAACTTGGATATATAACTTCTGTCCATATCTATACTCTATTCTAACTAATCCTCCTTGCACTTTATTTCTTAATTTCACAATATGCCACTTTACTATTTGTCCTTTTCAATTTGCACCTAAAACACCGACAAACAAAACGTCGGTCAGCATATCAAAATATGTCGGTATATGGGGACAATCAAAATTTCACACATATGGCTAACAATCTAAATATCACAATCAAGTTAATTAACAAGCCAATTTACGCTTTCAATGTGACATTCTCCACCGCTTCTGCCCTAACCTTGGCATATCCACCTTAGGGTTTCTCTTTTTCCAATGACTTAAGGCCACCTCCTCAATCCTGAGCTTGGTTCCTGGGGTCACCACTCATGGTGCCCATTAGTCATTCAATAAAGACCACCTTCACAATCCTGAGCTTGGTGTCTGGGGTCACCACTCATGGTGCCCATGGGTCTTCCCTCCTGGGCTTGACCTTTTGGCATCATCCATCAGGGTGGCATGTAGGTGTGAGAATACACACTTCTATTATAATTGTGATAATCATAGTCACTCTATAGTTGCATGAAATAAAAGTCATCCAAGCAGTTATTTTCAGGCAACTGATAAAACATCCGAGAATCGCCATGAAGCTAAAGTGATTAACCATAAGCATAACCACATACCAATCAGGCTGACTTGAGTGCAGAAATAATCCAAGTAATCTAGTAACAAGCAAACACACAAGATGATCCAAAAATATGCATCCAATTTTCCTATCATTTATCAGTCCATCAAGGTCTATTAAACCTAGCTCGCTTCCTAGGGTTTCTAGTCCACTTTTAGGGTTTCCATTGCAATTAGGGTTTCTCTTCATTTTTACTATTTTTAACCCTAATTTTATACAATTACTCACAAACCCTAATTTCGGATTAAAGGCACAATTAAACATCAATTAGGTTCGTTATGCCTCTTTTACATTAAAACTACCATTTTTATCCGTTTAATTCATGACATGAACATTAGGCCCAATTATCATCTTTGGTTCCTTTCGGATTAACCACTCATAGTTCATTATGGTCTAATTCACATATGAACTCTATTTATCATTAATTCCACCTTTATCCATTAGAAAACCCTAATTACCATATTAAGGGTATTTATCCACAATTAGGAACATGTATACTCAAAATGGCTTACAACCATCATATCTCATCTATATTAATGAATTTGAACAATTAAAGCCATTAAGAGTCATAATTACTAATATTAGGGTTTAAAGACAAAAACAATGAAGAAGAAGGGAGAAAAATGCATAGGATCCTCTTGGATTCGGCCAATGCTTCTACCCCTTTATATAGGAGAGGGTATCAAAGCCCTAGGATGCCCATCCACGAGATCCAAGCCCCCTTTCTCAAAAGGAAACCATATTCCTTCATGGAAAAGCAATCTTATCTCTCTTATTTATCTCCTTGATAAACTATATTCTTTGGATAATTAGGAATTCGAAAATCCTCTCTCTTATTCTCTTTATGCTTGACTTTTAAACCATTGGCATGAATTTATATTTCCTTTTAGTAGAAAATACCTTCTTTTTAACAATGCCAAAAAATCCATTAATTATGTATCACATTATCCTCTTATTTTGTAATATTGGTATTTTCTCTTTCTTTTTCTCCATTGGGGCTAAAACTCTAATATTTTGAAATCCTTTTTAGTGGATACTCATTATCCTTCTAGATGCATCCATATCTATTATTTCTCGTTATCCTTTTTATTTCTTTATTAAAATATCTATTTTCGAGGATTTCTCTTTATCTCTCTTTTTATTTTCCTTATTGGAATTCCTTTTAACATTAGGAACCTTATGGATACGAAAATCCACCAAAGATAACTCAATTATACATCTTTCCACTTATTTCCCACATTTTATCATTGTTTTCAATTTCCTTCTTAAGAAAGAAATATTTAATTGATCTTTTCTTTTCTTGTCACGTTATTTTTACAACTTTGGACTCCTTGGAACCCAACGAACCCAAGAGGCATGAAATACAACTTTGGATAACATTCCTTTTCCTTCTAGAGGTTTCTACATCTTTCTTTTCTCCATTTCTTATTAATAATGGAGTTTCTTTTGTCCTTTCCTTGTTATTGCGCCCAATAGCCAATAAATCTCACAAAACAACCAATAAGGCTATTGTAAACGAAATCTATTTATTCAAAACAAATTATATCATTATTTGTTCAAACATCTTTAATAGGAGCAATTACATTTCTCACCAAAAGAACCCAAACAATTGGGGTTGTAACATCCTTCCCCTCTTATAGGAATTTTGCCCCCAAATTTCCACCAGGCACACAAACAAACAGGATAAACCTTTCTTATGTCCATCATGGCTCCCATGTGGCCTCACCCTTTCCATGGTGCTTCCCAAGAACCTTTATCATCTCATGTTCTTCCATCTGAGTTCTTTCTCACCTTGGTATAGCATACCCTCATAGGTGACTCAGGACATTTTAGCCTCTCATAAAACTGAATAGGTTCAGGATCAGCACATGGCTTGGGTACCTCACATAGTGCTCTAGATCAAACTCATGGAACACATTATACATCATGTTATCCTGAGGGGTAATGCTGAACACAACCATCTCCACCAATCCATCTCAAATGGACCATGCAGTCAAGACTTAGGTCTCTTAGCTATAACTTATAGGGGTTGGATTTCATATCACATATTCTCCCACAACGAGCTCCATGTCAGTCTACTTTGCATCAGCTCATGACTCATGTCGCCCCTGGGCTCTCTCTCAGCCATTGCACGATCAAAGTGACTTCATCTACACACACTGTGGTTCTTTCTTGACCTTTGTGTGGTCCCTTCACCAACATCATCTTAATGAAGTGGTGACTGACACAACCTCCCTTTATAGAGCTTCTTTACATCCTGACACTAGATATGGTGGTTATCATCACATATTACAGAGGACAAGAACTGTCTCTAGATATCACCCTGAACGAGCACACATGCTCTCATCAGACCCTCTAGTCTGGATCATACTAACCATTAGTTAGGGGTGATAAATTGTACTAGCATCGAGTTCGTCTACTTCCACCTCATGGAAGTGAATCTTTAGGTTATAAAGAACTTTTGAACTCGCATCATGGTGTAGTTGAACCATCTTTCTCATATGTAGTTCAACCGGATCCGTCCCTTGATAGCATTCTTTCTTTCTGATGTCATCTAGGTAAGGCGATCTACCATAACCCATATTACATCTTAACCTTCCTTGGTCTAGGGGAGACTTACCACAACATCCATAGTGATGAACTCCCATTCCCTCTCGGGGACTCTTTATCCTCTACATCAACTCTTTGGTTACTGGTGTTCATCCTTCACAACCTGACATGCATGGTGACAAACCACATGCAACTTCATCTTAAGCATCCCCTGTACTACTACAACTTACTATCCTAGTAGTACCACAGTGTATGGTGATCTTAAAATCATGATCTCCTATATGTCATGATTCCTCCAAATTGATTCCTTGGAAACCCTAAACTACTCTAGTCGGGGTTTCATCACCTTCTTTTCCAAAGAAGTGCATCGGAGGTTCTACAACCATCCTTTCATTGCATCAAGGCCTAGGATGGCTAACCAAACAACTACTAACTTGATAAACTGATATTGTTGCATCTGAGTGTTAGCCAAACTTATCTCTTTTTCCAAACTTAGGGCTAACCTAACAAGCTTTTCTAGCCTCTAGCTAAACTAGGCAGCTGCATCTCAACCACTTCACATCCTTATGTGTAAGGAAATGTTGAAGACATTCACCTCCATGTATTCCACTTATCCTCTCATCCCAAACTCTAAGTCTATCTTCATCAAGAGAACTCTGAGCTCACCTTTTTGGCTATCAAATTCAATCTTGTATAACTCACAAATTCCACATAGCTCATGATAAAAGCATCCTCATAAGATGACTACCTTAGTTCTCTTGACGTTTGTAAACAATCCACATATTGTTCAATCTACAAGGGTATGTTACCATCTCTGTCCTCATACCTCATAGTGACGTTCCAACTTACATCATCTTTATCCTTGGTGTGTGGCATGTGTACTATCCTATCTCTCACTCCCATAACAAGAGGAAATAAGCATTTGGCGGTCGTCCAAACACAAAGTTCTTCCTATTCCAAAAGTAGAGATGGTACATCCCACATTGCCAGTACACCTTCAAATCTAAGTTGAAATGTGCAACATATGTCTCTACATCATGATCATCTCGATATCAAAGTTACTTCCATGGAAAAATGATCCCGAACCTACTTGGGTCCACACACAATCCTTGGTCCTCTCCTCTAGGTTTGTAGGGTTTCGGCACTTTTGGGGTCATCCTTCTTCCCTTATGCATCCAGAGAGTGCCCTCCTCATCTGCCCTTTGGATCATATGAGTTCATGAAGGTGATCAATCTCCTAACCCATGGCCCTCAGACAATGATAGTTGTTACCTCCTGACCCTATGGTCATGTGCAACTAGGGAATTAGGCAACTCCTACTTCCATCGGTCTTATCCCTACCTGACCCTAGGATAGACTTAGGATTCTATTATAGTACATGTCCAACTTAGAACCTTACCCAAGTATCCATCATCTCTCTCTACATTCATGGGCTAACTTTCATCCTTCATAGGGGTCATGGCGACCTACCTACCTTGGTAAGGCCCCATACCAGTTACCTCCATGGTAACACACCCACATGCACATAGAGATGGTTATCTATGGTTCTATAGGTTCATTCCCATACTTATGTACTCTTCACTTAGCTTCTCAAGATTCTATCAGACCTCTTTAGGTTACTTCCAACAAAACCGGTATACACCCTACAAAAGGGTCCCTCTCCTAGGATGGGAGGAAACTACATCTTAATAACAAAGGTCACCAATGCTCTTATGTCTAGGGTTTACATCCACATGAGCATGCTTGACCCTAGCAGCTACTAAGGCACAAGCAGAGCACCTACTAGACCATGCTAGGTCATACTTGTTCTCATTCCTCAACATTGGGCCAAGAACAAACCTTCCCATGTCACCAACTCAGCTGTGAGGGGTTCATCAAACATACCTTTGACTTAATGGGGTTTCCCTTTCCTATAAACATGAGGAGTACCATGCTCGAATCTATAAAAACTCAAATCTCATCATGAGCATCACGTACACCACTTCCCTTCTTAGGCCTAGGAACCCTAGGCTCACTTTTTGGGTGTCCAATTGCATGCTCAACCTCTTAACCACGAACGAAACATGAACAAGGTATGACATGCACTTCCTATCATCCTTCTACTCAAGCAACACTTCAGAGTGGAGTCCTCCTTAAGGACAACCAACAAGGTATAAGGCCTCACAACCTGTTACTACACCTCTTCAGGTCTAAGGAACTCTTCTTCCTAGCTCAGAAGGTAAGCACCTATTTGCATATAGATACTAGCAACCTCATCATCTTTATAGGGTTTGGTTCCTCTAAAGGCAACCAAGACATCATCAGTGTTCAGGGATCATGCATGAGGCAACCGCAACCATCCACTTAGGTCGCATCATCTTCAACTCCCCACTGTTCCTCATATTTTTTGAGTCTAAGCTTCCAACCTTCTTTCTTGGGTCCTGCTCTCTCTCTCTCTAGAGCTAACTCCACAACCAGCCTTACTACTAGAGGTCCTATATCCATGTAGGTGGATCAAGCTCACAAGCATACCCCTACATGGGTGAAGCCATAGCCCTTTATGCTTATCTCATAAGTTATCCATCATACTCTCCTGGCTAGGGTTTCAACCTACTGCCGCACTACTGACGTACTCTGGGTGCATGTTATTCCCTACTTGCATAAACCCATAGGGTTTCCGTAGGTTCTTCACTAACCTCATCGTTGAAGGAGATATCTTTCACTCTAACATGCATGACCCTTCCTAGGGTTGGGTCACCAAGGCACTAGCTCATCCAACGTCACATGGCTCAAAATGTCATGGGCATCCAAAAGCATGTCCACACACCTGGTCTATCATGACATCTAACTCATCATGCCATCTCTCTCTCTAACCACCACTTAGGGTTAGGGTTAGCATCATCCTCAGAGGATGCGCTAGGTCTCTACTTATAATGGAGGTCTCTACCTCTAAGACTAACTTTCTCCACTCATCCTCCTGACAAGGAGGTCTAGCCTTAGGTATCTCCTGAGGGCATGACAACATATTTCATATGACCTAACATGTATCTATTCTTTAGTTTATGCTTAAACTATTAAGCTTATGTCCATGACATCTTATTTACATGCTTTTCATTAATTTGGTAAAGGATTCCTTAAACCTTGTTAACCTTACCCATCCCTCAAGAGGGTGAGGAAAAGAGAGAAAACCCTAATCCTTAAGGTCATGAACAACATTTGAGTTGAGAAGGGATGAACAAGATGAGAGAGTCCTAAAGATATCTTATTTCATTTAAATCCTGAGACATTGGCTAGGCAGTCACACTAATCCGAGAGCGGAGGAAAATATTGCCAGCCCCTGAACATGATCCTTTTCTAGACACCTATGTCTTTCAGAAAATCCTCTAATAACTCCCTTGGGTTCTATAGAGTTTGTAAAATTTAATAATTATTAAAGATTCAATGAGGAACATATGCTCTGATACAAAATGTAACGACCCCGCCTCCCAGTAACCCCCAATTAAGGGAGACCAAGAGGTTAGAGCCATTATCCCAATTAACAGGATCAAAGGTTCAACAATTAATCAATAATAATTCTAAAATTCTACCGAACTAAATTGAAATCTGGTATAAAATAAAACTTTGCATACCTTTTCAAAAACTTGGATATATAACTTCTATCCACATCAGGAGTCTATTCTAACTAATCCTCCTTGTACTTTATTTCTTAATTTCACAATATGCCACTTTACTGTTTGCCCTTTTCAATTTTCACCTAAAACGCCAACAAACAAAACATCAGTCAGCATATCGAAATATGTCGGTATGTGGGGACAATCAAAATTTCACACATATGGCTAACAATCCAAATATCACAATCAAGTTAATTAACAAGCCAATTTACGCTTTCAATGTGACATTCTCCACTGCTTTTGCCCTAACCCTGGCATACCCACCTTAGGGTTTCTCTTTTGCAAATGACTTAAGGCCACCTTCTCAATCCTGAGCTTGGTGCCTGGGGTCACCACTCATGGTACCCATTAGTCATTCAATGAAGACCACCTTCTCAATCCCGAGCTTGGGGGTCTGGAGTCACCACTCATGGTGCCCATGGGTCTTCCCTCCTGGGCTTGACCTTTTGGCATCATCCATCAGGGTGGCATGTAGGTGCGAGAATACACACTTCTATTATAAATGTGATAATCATAGTCACTATATAGTTGCATGAAATAAAAGTCATCCAAGCAGTTATTTTCAGGCAACTGATAAAACATCTGGGTATCACCGTGAAACTAACGCAATTAACCATAAGCGTAACCACATACCTGTTAGGCTGACTTGAGTGCAGAAATAATCCAAGTAATCCAGTAACAAGCAAGCACACAAGATGATCCTGAAATATGCATCCAATTTTCCTATCATTGATCAGGACATCAAGGTCTATTAAACCTAGATCACTTCCTAGGGTTTCTAGTCCACTTTTAGGGTTTCCATTGCAATTAGGGTTTCTCTTCTTTTTTACTATTTTAAACCCTAATTTTATATAATTACTTACAAAACCTAATTTCAGATTAAAGGCACAATTAAACATCAATTAAGTTTGTTATGCCACTTTTACATTAAAACTACCATTTTTATCCTTTTAATTCATGACATGATCATTAGGCCCAATTATCATGTTTGGTTCCTTCCGGATTAACAACTCATATTCATTATGGTCTAATTCACATATGAACTCTATTTATCATTAATTCCGCCTTTATCCATTTGAAAACCCTAATTACCATATTAAGGGTATTTATCCACAATTAGGAACCTATATACGCAAAATGGCTTACAACCATCATATCTCAGCTTTATTCATGAATTTGAACAATTAAAGCCATTAAGAGTCATAATTACTAATATTAGGGTTTCAAGGCCAATAAAGCTCGTTTATGTACATGTAATTCTAAACTAATCCAATTACATGCAAAGTTCATTCTTTTTGTTCTTAATGTACCATTTTATAATTAACATGTTAATATCAACTTTAATCATCCATTAAACCCTACTAAATACATTAATAATCTCAAAATAGGATTTCTTAATCATTAAAGTTGATAACTTGCACTACTTTTTGAATTGTAAAAGAAATTATCTTCTAAAACTATTTTTAATGAATTCCTCTCATTTTTCTGAGCAACTTTCATATTTTATATGCATTCATCCAAGCTACCAATAAATAGATACGATTTTTGCAATATAAACTTACTTGGGCCAATGGCAAGCTGCCGTGTAGTCCTACTGATGCAACGTTGCTTGGCTATTTGAAAACATAACTGAATGGCGCTATTACCCTCATTTAAGCGATAGGATCTTTAACCCGTAGAGGGGCAAAATGGTCAAATGACTGATGGGTCGTCTTCCACCTCTAGCCAACTGCAGTGGCCGCCGTTTGCAGCCCTACACAGAGCTGTCCTCTCCTCCCAAGGCCATGAAACTCACCGCCAACCACCTTTCTAGGTCCGCCACGCCCTTGCGCACATGGGGCACCACTTGGTCACATCTATCATGGCCACTTTCATGCACCTCAGGCCTGCGATGTGTGACTGCTTTTGTAGCCGTGTGGTCGTTGCTGCACCTCGGCTAGGGCCTGATGATGATAGCTAAGCTTCCCTTCAGCAACGTGGGGCATTATGATTCCATCGCAACCCATCTGGTCTCCTTGTTGCTTCATGCTCACACTGCTCCTTGTGGTTAGGGTTTAAAGACAAAAACAATGAAGAAGAAGAGAGAAGGATGCATAGGATCCCCTTGGATTCGGCCAAGACTTCTACCCCTTATATAGGGGAGGGTATCAAAGCCCTAGGATGCCCATCGACGAGATCCAAGCCCCCTTTCTCAAAAGGAAACCATATTCCTTCATGGAATAGCAATCTTCTCTCTCCTATTTATCTCCTTGATAAACTATATTCTTTGGATAATTAGGAATTCAAAAATCCTCTCTCTTATTCTCTTTATGCTTGACTTTTAAACCATTGGCACATATTTATATTTCCTTTTAGTAGAAAATACCTCCTTTTTAACAATACCACAAAATCCATTAATTATGTATCACATTATCCTCTTATTTTGTATTATTGGTATTTTCTCTTTCTTTTTCTCCATTGGGGCTCCTTGGACCCCAAGAAACTCTAATATTTCGAAATCCTTTTTAGTGGATACTCATTATCCTTCTAGATGCATCCATATCCATTATTTCTCATCATCCTTTTTATTTCTTTATTAAAATATCTCTTTTCAAGGATTTCTCTTTATCTCTCTTTTTATTTTCCTTATTGGAATTCCTTTTAACATTAGGAACCTTATGGATATGAAAATCCACCAAAGATAACTATATTATACCTCTTTCCACTTATTTCCCACATTTTATCATTGTTTTCAATTTCTTTCTTAATAAAGAAATATTTAATTGATCTTTTCTTTTCTTGTTACGTTATTTTTGCAACTTTGGACTCCTTGGAACCCAAGGAACCCAAGAGGCACGAAATCCAACTTTGGATAACATTCCTTTGCCTTCTAGAGGTTTCTACATCTTTCTTTTCTCCATTTCTTATTAATAATGGAGTTTTTTTTGTCCTTTCCTTGTTATTGGGCCCAATAGCCAATAAAGCTCACAAAACAACCAACAAGGCTATTTTAAACGAAATCCATTTATTCAAAACAAATTATATCATTATTTTTTCAAACATCTTTAATAGGATAAATTATATTTCTCACCAAAAGAACCCAAAAATTTGGGGTTGTAACATCCTTCCCCTCTTATAGGAATTTTGCCCCCAAAATTCCACCAGGCACACAAACAAACAGGATAAGCCTTTCTTATGTCCATCATGGCTCCCATGTGGCCTCACCCTTTCCATGGTGCTTCCCAAGAACCTTCATCATCTCATGTTCTTCCATCTGAGTTCTTTCTCACCTTGGTTTATCATACCCTCATAGGTGACTCAGGACATTTCATCCTCTCATAAAACTGAATAGGTTCATGGATTAGCACATGGCTTGGGTACCTCACATAGTTCTCTAGATCAGACTCATGGAACACATTATGCATCATGTTATCTTGTGGGGTAAGGCTAAACACAACCATCTCCACCAATCCATCTCAAATGGACCATGTAGCTGGGACTTAGCTCTCTTAGCTATAACATAGAGGGGTTGGATTTCACATCACTTATTCTCCCATAGTGAGTTGCATGTCAGTCTGCTTTGCATCAGCTCATGACTCATGTCACCCCAGGGCTCTATCTCAGCCATTGCACGATCAAAGCGACTTCATCTGCACACACTGTGGTTGTTTCTTGACCTTCGTGTGGTCCCTTCACCAACATCATTTTATTGAAGTGGTGACTGACACAACCTCCCTTTACAGAGCTTCTTTACATCCCGATACTGGCTATGGTGGTTATCATCACATCTTATAGAGGACAAGATCTGTCTCTAGATATCACCCTGAACAAGCACACATGCTCTCATCAGACCCTCTAGTTTGGATCATACTAACCATTAGTTAGGGGTGATAAACTTTACTAGCATCGAGTTCGTCTACTTACACCTCATGGAAGTGAATCTTTAGATTATAAAGAACTTTTGAACTCACATTATTATGTAGTTGAACCATCTTTCTCATATGTAGTTCTACCAGATCCATCCCTTGACAACATTCTTTCTTTTCTCATGTCATCTAGGTAAGGTGATCTACCATAATCCATATTGCATCTTGACCTTCCTTGGTCTAGGGGAGACTTACCACAACATCCATAGTGATGAACTCCCATTCCCTCTCGGGGACTCTTTATCCTCTACATCAACTCTTTGGGTTACTGGTGTTCATCCTTCACTTCTTGACATGCATGGAGACAAACCACGTGCAACTTCATCTTAAGCATCATGTGTACTACTGCAACTTACTATCCTAGTAGTACCACGGTGTATGGTGATCTTAAAATCATGATCTCTTGTATGTCATGATTCCTCCAAATTGATTCCTCAGAAACCCTAAACCACTCTAGTCGGGATTTCATCACCTTATTTTCCAAAGAAGCGCATCTGAGGTTCTACAACCATCCTTTCATTGCATCAAGGCCTAGGTTGGCTAACCAAACAATTATGTGGATAGATGTGTTGAGGAAGAACAAGAAACTAATGACTCATGGCAGACACAAATAAGAAAATGCGGATATACAAGGAGAGGAACCACAACGATAGGCGAGTAAACAACAACAAAGGAAACATGCAACAAGTTTGAAGGATTGTTGAATGAGATCAACGAAGATATCGAGCATATGCAGGATGAACGGGGGGAGAATAATCGATAATAGACTCACGCCAATGGCATGATAAGACAGGCCAAGGTTTGGAAGAAGAAGAAAAATAGCAACATGAATAACTAACAAACTGAGGAGTTTTTGAAGGATACAATGAACATTAAAGGCCAGACATGCAAGAAAGTAACCACAGTGGAAAAGGAAAATGAGGTAGCCAACGAGGAGCATCAAGTAGTGAACCCAGGGGTAGATGAGGTGATTATTATGGAGAATGAAGCTGAGGATGATAAAATCCAAATGAAGGAGGTAGATAATCCGAGACCAAATAATGGAACATAGGAAAATGTGCATGAGGAGTTAGAGGTGATAGAAGAATTACTGACATCCACAACATTGCAATTGGGAAGAAGAAGCAAAAAATCTGGTAACAAGATGAAGCATATAGGAAAAGCAAAACCTCCCTCACCTCAGTTGGAAGCCAGGAGGAGGTCCCCTAGATGAACCCTCGAGAAAGAGGTCGTTACCATCAGAAGTGGAGTATCTATAGATACCACGATGAGGCAAGAGTAGGGCAAAGAAGAGAAACATGTTGAAGTTGAGCACGAGGTTAACAGGGCAAAAAAAATTGATAAGTTCGAAGATGTTCGTCAGTAGATAATACTACAGTCTTTCTTCTAATAGAATGGTTGATATTTTGTGCTAGAATACTTAGGGTATAGGAAACAAAGACACCCGAAATTCCTTGAAGAAATTTATACTCATGAAAATGCCAAAGATGATAGTTGTCTTGGAACCTCGTATCAGCAAAAAATAGGCAGTAAACACAATCAAGAAGCTTGGTCTGATAAAGTCCTATAGAGTTGAAGCACGAGGATTTGTAGGGTACATTTGGGTTGGATGGGATCCATCTCAATTCAATCTTGAAATAATTAGCAGCCATAGATAGTTCATATAATGTTGGTTTAACAATCATTGGTTGGTAACCTTTATATATGCTAGCCCAAACCCCTCAATCTGGAAATTATTGTGGATGCACCTTATTGATATGAAGAAGTTCAATACAGAATCATGGGTGGAGTTGGGGGGCTTCATTTTCGTTCTATAGCCCAGTGAAAAATTTGGGAGTAACACCTTCTATAGTTATGAAGCAAGAGAGTTAATAACACTTTGATGGAGGCCAGACTCATAGATATAGGTTTTATAGGCATGCAATACATGTATAAGCATGGGTTACTCTAAGAATGCCTTGATCGAGCAGTGGCAAATAACACATTTAACCAACAATTCCCTAATATGTATCTTGAACACCTCCCAGGGATAAACTCTGATAACTGACCTATTCTTCTAAAATCGAGGTGTTCAGTTAGAATCAAGACAAGATTATATACACGCGCATCATGGGATAAGGCACAACAGTTTTATTCTATTATCAGTGAATCTTGGAAGGATACTAAACCGTTTGAAGAGGTGCTCTAAGAGGCGAGAAACCATCTTACTAAATGGGACTAGAAAATTATATGGAGGCATAAACACAAGCTTATACGCACAATCTCCAGATGAATCTCACCATCAGCTACGACTCTACCACTGATAACCTATGCAACCAGATGTAGTTAGAACTAGATGAAATTCTGAGAAAGAAGAAGATGACTGGAAACAAAAAGCCCATATGGAATGGATAAAGGATGGGGATAACAACTCAACATTCTATTATGCTTGGTTCAACCAAAAGAGATGAGGAAACATGATAGGGACTTTGAAAAACAATAATGGGGAATGGATTTCGAATGAGAAAGAACTTATGGCTATGCTAGTAGCCTACTTTCAGTAGACCTTGACAGACAAGGGAGAAGACATGCAAGTTCACATCAGGAAGATACCCGGATGGTTCAATCCTCTGAGCACCAACCAGAAGAACAGGCTTGCAGCTGTGCCATCTAAGGAGGAAATCCACAAAATATTGAAACATTAAAACCCACACAAAGTGGTAGGACCAAATGGGGTCAACACCTTATTTTTCCAAAAAGAGGTGGTACACGTGGGAAACTCTGTGCACATGATAGTACGAAGAGTGTTGGAAGAAAAAAACATTAGCCAGGATTTGTGCAAGGCTAAGGTAGTGTTATTTCTAAAATTTAGAAAGCTAAAAAAATTTGAACAACTTTGACCTATCTCACTTAATAATATTGTGCTCAAACATGCTTCAAAAGTAGTGGTGGAAAGGCTGATGACTTTTATGCCAGAGTGGATTTCTAAAGAACAAAGCAACTTTGTGCCAGACTGAAGGATTACCGAGAACATATCTCTTGTTCACTAAATCATACATAATATGCGAAGAAGGACATGAGATAAATCTATGGCGATAAAAGTCGACTTAAAAAACCTTATGATATGTTGTCCTGGAAATTTGTAGAAGACACCATAAGCAGAATCGACATCCCAAGCAATATGCGTAGGTATATTATGAACTCTATAACAAGAGGCTCAATATCCATTATCTGTAATGGCAGGAACTCTCAAGAATTTAAAGCTAGCAGGGGTCTGGGCCAGGGAGACCTGTTATCTCCATACTTATTTGTTTTATGCCTAGAGAGACTGACATAATTAATCAATAAGTATGTGCACAAGAAGAAAAGGAAACTAGTAAATCTAGGGAAGGACGACCTTGATGTGTCCCATGTATGTTTTTTTGATGACCTCATTTTGTTTGCTAAGGCTAGTGTTAATCAAATCCACCAAATACATAAATTATTTGACCATTTTGGCAAAACATCAATGAAATCTATCTCTACAACCAAAACCAGAATCTTCTTCTCTACCAGTGTGGATAGGTCAGTGAAAAGATGAATTGAAACAATAAGCGGAATTCATGTGATAAAGGACTTGGGAGGTATTTTGGTGTGCCAATAATTCATTCAAGGATGAAACTGAACACATATTCAGACATCTTAGTTAAGCTCGACACTAGGATTAATGCATGGTCAGTACACTCCTTATCCATGACTAGCTGAGTCTAACTTTCCAAGAGAACCTTGGAAGCCATACCGACATACGTGCTGCAAATCACAGTAGTTCTAGCTACAATTTGTGACATAATTGATGGCCTCATCATGTGGTTTATCTGGGGAGGAGGACATAAAGCCCATCCCATATCTCTAGTTGCATGGAACAAACTGACTAGTTTGAAAGACGAAGGTGGCTTGGGAATCAAAGAAATGTGAGAGTAGAATGAGGCTTTACTGATGCGAAATTCCTGGAACATTCTGTGTGAGACAAAGAATTTTTGGAGCAGTAGCATGTACAAAAAATTTATTTCTTTTACAGGGTAAAGGATTACTGCAGACTCCCAAATTAAGAGAGCATTTTTCAAAGGGAAAGATTTCACACTACAACATGCTAGGACCCAACCTACCAACAACAAGGACACCAACTTTTGGACTACCTTTTGGGTGCAACCAAAAACTAAGCTCGAGGACCTTACCATAAAACCTATTCCTGATGACTTGAAAGACCTACTGGTGTCCAATGTAGTAAAGGAAAATGGTGAGTGGGATGTTGGGTTTCTATATGAATGGTTCACAACGGGCGATGCTCAGCCCATTACTAACATACAACCCCCAATCAACATAAACCATAAAGACATCTAGATATGGTTCCCTATGATGATTGGCCAATATACCACAACCTTTGCTTATGAAATTTTGAGAAAACATAGAGTGATGCCAGATATGGAAGCTAAAAACATCAAATAGGATCAAGTTGTTCATATGGAATGTTTCTCACGGAGATCTTCTAACTAACACTCAGAGGAAAGCCAGAAATCTCACAGAATATGAGACTTGTTGCAAATGAAGTGGCCAAGCAGAGACAATCCTCCACGCTCTCAGGGATTGTGAACACACCAAACCTATATTGGATAGGCTTCTTAACCGGGATGAGCTGGAGGAATTTTTTAACCTGACCATCATCAACGAATGGATTATAATTTTACCTAGGGAAATCTCTTGAATTACAGATGCTTGTCCTGGTTACGTGTTGGAATCTTTGGAAGGAAAGAAACTGGGAAATATTGGAGGGTGTGAAGTGTCCTGTGGATAGACTCATAGGCCACATCAAGAAGGATATTTAGTTACACCGAAAGTCCTAGAAACCAAGCATGGGAGACAAGAACGATACCGAGAAGCTGAAGTGGAACCCACCCCTGCCTGATTACACGAAGTTCAACTCAGATGCAACAATAGGGAGGAACATCACGACAATAGTTTTTGTTGTGAGAAACCATGAAGGTCAATGGATATTTGGTCAAGGAAGAACCTTGAAGACTGATAATGCTATGGAAGTAGAACTAGCTGACATTCTGGGTGCAATGGAGTATGCATATGAATAAAAGATAGTGAAGGCATTCTTTGAAACTGATTGTAAAAATGTCATTATGAGTATCGAAGAGGTTACTAACAATAACCAAAAGCTCACAATCTGGACTTTGAAGGTTGAAAGGCTCTTGAGAACTGACTGGAGAGTTCAACACAGCTATAGAGATGCAAACCATGAAGTTGACACTCTGTCAAAGCACCACCTCAAAACCAAACACCAATTAATCCATTATGTTACCCATCCACCTAATGTGGATGGGACTATTCAACTACAGTCTTGTAATGGTAGTAGTACTACCAAATTTAATTATGCCTCTGTTAGTAGGAACTGTAATAGAAAATTAAATTGTCTTGAAAGAGGAAGGCAAGATGAATAAAATAGCTTCCCAACTTACACAAACAAAAATCATCAGTAAATATAGGGAAGTACAAATAACGACCTCTAACATTTATTCTAAAAGATCTTCATACATCAATATGTATAAGACCTAATAGAATGCTTTCTCTGCCACTACACCTAGTGAGAGGTTGTTTTTCATGTTTCTCTTATATAAGACTTGCATGTTTCTTTTTGGTTCCATAATCAAAAGAGTCTAGATAAATATCAATATGGATTCTAGAAGTGCATTTCTCATGTATGTGCTCAATATGACAATGCTATAGATATTGATTGTTTGAGTTATCAACTGTAATCCTTTACGTATTTACATAATAAACATTCATCTTTAGATCCTTTCATCAAAATATCACAACACATTTGGGGCATTGCCATAGAAGATCACATCTTTAAAACAGAACCATTAACAACTCTATTTTCATTATCATCCTTGTCTATACAAGATGCATAAAGTAAAATGTTTCTATTATTTGCATAATGAAATACCAATTCATCTAACTCTATTGCATTCCCTACTAGTTAATATAAATTATAAATGTAGACTGAAGTTGCAACAAATCTTGCTCATCACAATCCATCCTTAAGGCCTACTTCTTGTCAGATCTTGCATATCAAGCATATGTTAGATCTACATCTGGTATCATATACCCATTATGAATAAGTGTTTAGATTTATCTTATAACCTATTTACCTAAATTGGAGTTTTCTATCCCCTCCTTGTTCTTCTTTAGTTCCTCTAGGTATAGAGGGCAATTTCTCTTCCAATTCCCAGGCTGGTGATAGTGGTGATAATTGCCTCCCTTATTCACTCCTCCCTTTTTCTTGAGTGTTGAAGACTTGGGCTTCTATCCAACTTTAGAACCCTTCTTAGCTTTTCCTTTGACTTTAGACTTCCCCTTTAGTTTGTTGATCATCATCAGTGACATGGGGTTGTCTTTCTTCATTTGTGGCTCAGCTGTTCTCAAAGTCATTCATGTTGTTATTCATGACAAACTGAATGTATCACTCTAGAAGAGACTGTAGAATCACATCAGTGGCCAATTCTTGACCCAAGGGGAATCCTAGTCTAGAAATGTTCTCCACATACCCAATGAGCATGAGAACATGAGGACCTACTGGATATGCTTATACCATGTTAGATTGAATAGATCCTTGGAGATATCATATCTCTCTTGTGTAGTCTGATCTTGGAACATGTTCTTAAGATGTGTGACCATCTCAATAACATCCATGTTCTCATGTTGTCTTTGAAACTCATAGTACATGATGAACAACATTAGGCACTTTACATCAAAGATATCTTCAGTGTGCTTCTTGTAAGTATCCCTATTAGCCTTAGGTGCATTGGAAAGAGGCTCTTCTGGCTCTATTGTCTCTGGGACATAGAGCTTGCAGTCCTATGTGAGAAAAATTCTTAGCATCCTAAATTAGTCTTGGAATTTATTCCCATTTAACTTGTCTTTATCCAGGAATGATCGCAGAGAAAATGTGTTGTTATGTGTTTCCATTTGATTCTACAAAAGAAATTTTACAATTTTTTTGAAAACTCATTTTTGATTTGATTTGATATGTATAAATTTTACAATGTTCAACTAGGTCTTTAATCAACTATCACTCTCATTATTTTGTTCAAATTGGTAACTCTCAATTATCAATTTGGAAGATTTCAATGCACAACTTCTAATGATCCATGATCCAAAATAATTCAATTATTACACGACCAATGTCAGGGTCCATAATCAATCATTAAGGTGGATAATGTTCACCAATTGCATCTTATGAAATTTTTGGGTAGATAGTATGTGCAACTCCTTGCCATATTATCTGCATGCCTCTAGGTGTTTAATCTAATTAAGGACACCATTTAAGCCTGACCCAAAAGCCAACACAATATAAATGCACCCCAATTGGCAGGCCCACACAACTACAATCACAATTCCATGAGATAGATAGCGCACCACGCTTGGCATGCCTATTCATAATCGATCAAGCTTTTCATGCATGTTTCTAATGGAACACATTTTAGACTTAGTATGTTTGACTGATCAATTTATATATTAATATATATACATATACATATCCAGTCACATACTATAGTATGTATCATATACATGCTATATCCCATACATTTCAACATGAAGTATAATATATTAGTGATACTTATAGCCACACTAATGTCATTTCTTGGATCCATAAGGAATTAATACCACCTAGGTGTACATCACATGTACTAACTTGTTGTTGGTGTTCGTTAGTGCTTGAACGAATCTGGGTTTAATTAGTTCAACCCTTGAACCAGTTGACTCACCTCTCAACCGTTCGGTTGGTATGTTAGACCGGTTGTTTGGCCTCTAATGTGGAATTTTATCGCACTAACAAACTCACTCGGGGTTGAAATCCCCGGGATTTTACCAAAACCAAAGTGCAATAATACCACCCGCAAGTGAATGAGTCTTATCGCAGTATAGTTAAGGATCGAACCCAAAGGACAACATTTTAAAGAATCTTTGTCAGTCTAGTCTAGTTTGAGTTAAGGCTAATATTTGAAATGATTGGTTTATTTAAGGTCACTTAAACTAATTGCAAGAAAGTAAAAGTTGAATTAAAGTTGGGTTTAGATCAATGATATGGAATCACTGGGATGGTATCGGGTTTCACCACCGCTACTCACACAAACACATTCAATCGCAAACAATCCAGGCAAGATATATCAATCCAAATAGAGCTGCTGCAGAACCCCCCATACGGGCATTAGGTTCGCGTAAGCATCACCTTAGGCATCAGATGTCTTGTCACCAACCGGATCACTTACATATGACTCTGAAGATATAGAAATCCGATGAAGGTTGTGGGGCCCCTATACAGGCGTTAGGCATATAGAAGCATCACTGAAGGCTAGATGGCTTGTCCCCTCATGGACCATACACTTACGACCTCGAAGAAATCCCATTCTATTTCTAGTTTGGGAGTCAACCGCATCAATCGATAAGTGAGTAGGTGACAAATCTACAAACTTTCATCGATGATAAACAAGACGATATAAAATCCAACTAAGGCTATGGTCCTCCCTGAGGAACGTTTAGACCACAGAAGCGTCAACATAGGCTAGATGTCTCGTTCCCTTACAGATCATACACTTACGACCTCAAGGAATCCTATCAGCAGTTCTTGTCAAGGAGTCAAACTTGTAAACTGCCATCTCGTCCCATATATAGAAGATTTCACAATAAGGGAGAGACCAAGATGAAAGCAAGTAGATAATCAACTACAAACATACCAACTAACAATGAAATGGAATGTTATATATATTGCCATGGAGAGTTTAACAAAAGAACATGATTGCATGGGCAGCGGGGCTAGTCCCCACACACCAGCAAAAAGGGGTACTACTCGCTCATGATGCGAGAAACAAGAAGAATAAGAAAGAGAAATCCGCCATAAACTCGGTGCAGAAGGTAGTCATTGTTCGGTGAAGAAGATACGACCTTCTACGTCGTGTCGGAGCAGATCTAGATGCGAATGGGAGATGCCAAGATAGACCGAACAGTCTCCCTTGTTCGTCTTCCTTCTCTCCTCAGCCTCCTTGGTTGCAACACAGTCAGTAGGTGGAATGAAACTGGCACGGACGACACTGGATTTGGATTGGACCTATGTACAGGCATCCTGTCGGCGTCCCGGAACCGATACCACTAAATGAGGACCCTTGGGGTCCTATTTATAGGCACTAGACTGGCCCTCACATTTTTGGTGTGATTTCAGTCTGAAAATATCTTGTCAAAATGGTTTGCATGTATTTCCTTCATTCGGTCTTGTATTGGCAGCAGCAAACGGTTTGGAAACTATTTAATAATTAAACGGTCTATTCCATGCGGTCTACATGCTTTTATTTATCAAATGGTTTCATAACCCAGCCATTCAGTTTGCATTCCGACAGCCCATTTAGTTTTCATGCTTTAAATGGTTTGTGTGGACAGCAGAAGCAAACAGTATACATGCATGTGTATCATTCGATCTTGGTTCCTTGCTCATCTTGTTTGCATGGTCTTCACGGTTTGCATTGTTGCCATCCATACGGTCTTCATATTTCTAACAGTCTTTACGTGGAAAACAGTTTTACTGCATATGAGACCATTCAGTCTATGCGGTTGATTACCCAAATGGCCCTCGGTTCTGCTCGATCCGTCACGGGCAAACGGTCTACGTGACCTTCAAACGGTCTTCACACTTGCAGCAAATGGCCTAGTGCGTGTGCTCATTCGGTCTTGCATTGTCCAGCTCCATTTAGTTTTGTAAATTCAAACGATCTTGCAGACCGAAACTCCGCAAACGGTCTCGCAGACCGAATCTCTATAAACGGTCTCACAGATCAGAACTCCACAAATGGTCTCATAGACTGGAACACCGCAAACGGTCTCACAGACCGAATCTCTTCAAACGGTCTCGAGGTGTGCACGTCCATTCGATCTTACATTGTCCAGCTCCATTTGATTTTGGAAATTCAAACAATCTTACAGACTGGAACTCCGCAAACGGTCTCGCAGACCAAAACTCTGCAAATGGTTTCACAGACCGAATCTCTGCAAACGGTCTCGCAGACCGAATCTCTTCAAACAGTCTCACAGACCGAATCTCTTCAAATGGTCTTGAGGTGTGCACGTCCATTCAATCTTGAGACCATATGGACGAAACCGAATGGTGAGACCGAATGGTTGAAACTGAATGGTGAGTGAAGGTGGGTCCCATCTAACTGTTAAACCTTATCAAGACCTTCATTAAATCAACATAAATTTAGTTAAACCTTGATAATCGAATCAATTAAGTAATTTTGCATATGATGATGCATTTTGATATTTAATCAGTGAAATAGTATATATATAGAGTTGAATTTGTCCCAAAGTGCTAATTGAATTTAATGATGAATATGCATTCATCAAAATACCCCGAACTTAAAACTTTCTCATCCTCGAGTAACACAAACTCTGAAACAATCGCCAAATGAATACTTTCAATTCATGTGATTACTTCATCTTCACATCACGAATGTTTTCTTTCTGCTCAATATGACTCAGTATCTCAACCTCCTGAGACCACTAAACACATCTTACCATGTCTTCGTTCCTGAGTTCATTTTCCAATATCACTTCCTCCTCACTTTTTCCAACAACAAGCATGTCAAAGAGTTTTGTAAGAGTCCATAGACACCCGTAGAACAACAAGTGTGCATTTGATCTGACATTGGTGTTTTTCAGGATAGGGTGGGCATTCATTGTGCCATTAGGTAGAAAATGGAGTGAATGGTGGTATGGAAGGAAGAAATAAATCTCTCCTCTATTCGACTCGATATTTTTATTTATTTGCTTTGAAATTTCATTTATTGCTTTTTGGGTGAATCTCTCCTCTATTCGACTCGAGATTGCATTTGTTTTTGTGTGCGCTTTGGCATCTTTTTGTTTGCAAATTTCTCCTCTATTCGACTCGAGATTGTATTTTTGGTGGTACACCCCTATTTATTTGTTAGGGGTATGGAAGAAATGGATATAGAGGGAAGTGGCGTGCCACCCCGAACTTAGGGTTTGGCACTATTTTGGCTATTTTGTTTCTTTTTATGGATGGAGGGGTACGAAGATGATAGAAGAAGTGTAGAAGAGAGTTCAGATCAGAATGTAACTTGATTTACAATTTAGTGCACCGGGTTGTTCTCTTTATCGTGCTCTGCTCAAATAATGACTTGATGAGGATCAATTGGAGATTCCATGTTATTGTTCCACTATTCAATTAGGAAGCATGATGTGTTTTATCCCTATCAGTTCGATAGACACTTGTCATCTTTGCATAAATATCATGATGTTAGGGATCATAAGCTTCACAAGATGATTTCAATCAAAAGGCTAGATTTCAGAAGAAGGTCCTTTTGAGGATTGCTTTGAATAAGGGAGTTATAGTGAAGAAAACATAGAAATTGAAAACCATGTCAAAATTTCATCAAGTATCTGTTCAAATTTCTTTGAAAAACTTAAAAATTTTGAAACTTTTATTGAAAAGTTTGAAAATTTTGGTCAAAAATGCGACGATGAAAACCTAAGTTTGATTTAGATGGGTGAAGGTGGAAGGTAAGATACGTACCACCCACCCTCCACCCCAAACTTAGAGATTTTCTCATCCTGAGCAAACCCTAAATCCAAGATGGAGGGGAAAATTCATGCCCGATTGACCACCAGATGTGGTTGTGTTCCAATCAGCGTGCATCCTCTTATCTGAAACTCTCAAGGGTAAAGGGCAGTTAGATCTAAAAATAGCATCACACGATGTGAATTTTATTTAATGAAAAATTAACTAGAAGGTGAAAACAAAATTGAAGAATTATTCTAATTTTAAAAAGAGAAGTAAAACAAATTTATTGATCGGGTTGCCTCCCGACAAGCGCCTTTGTTTTACGTCGATGGCTCAAATGAATCCTTTAGCTTCATGGTGGATCCTTTAGATTGGTGAGTTCTAGCATTGTTTCGGTGCCTATTTCAGTCAAGGTAAAATATCTCTTCAAGCGGTGACCATTTGCCATAAATTCTCCTAACTTTTCACTCCATAAAGAGAAAGCACCATGTGGGGAGATGCTTTTGACAATGTAAGGTCCAGACCATTGAGAATAGAGTTTTCCAGGGAATAACTTTAGTCTTGAGTTGAATAGCAGAACTTGGTCTCACACTTGTATGTCTTTTCTTTTCAGATGTCCATTGTGCCAAAGTTTTGTGCGTTCTTTGTAGATTCGTGCATTCTCATAAGTTGTCATCCTGAGTTCATCCAGCTCTTGGAGTTGTAGAATTCTAGCTTGGCCTGCTTCTTTCATATCAAAGTTCAGTTGTTTAATTGCCCACCATGCCTTGTGTTCCAGTTTGACTGGCAGGTGGCAAGCCTTTCCATATATTAATCGAAAAGGTGTAGTCCTGAGGGGAGTTTTGTAAGCAGTTCGATAGGCCCATAATGCGTTATTGATTTTCACCGACCAATCTTTCCTATTGCGGCCAACTATCTTTTCTAAGATACTCTTGAGTTGACGATTAGAAACCTCCACCTCTCCACTTGTCTGTGGATGGTAGGGTGAGGCTACCTTGTGAGTAACACCATACTTTCTTAGCTAAGCTTCGAAGCTTCTTTCAAGAAAATGGGAGCCTCTATCAGATATCACCGTGCATGGGGTGCCAAAATGGGGAAAGATAATATCCTTGAATAATTTGATGACTGGTTTGGAATCACTAGTGACGGTTGGTATGGCTTCAACCCATTTTGAGATGTAGTCCACCGCCACTAGGATGTATGAAAATCCATGAGAAGATGGGAATGGACCCATGTAGTCCACCCCCCATACATCGAATATTTCTACTTCTTGCCATAGATTTAGCGACATCTAATCTCTCTTTGTTATATTTCCTGATCTTTGACATTTGTCACATGATAGGACAAAGTCATAGGAATCCTTGGATATGGTTGGCCAGAAGAATCCACATTGCAAAACATTCAAGGCAGTCTTTTTAGAGCTCATATGTCCTCCCACAGGTCCTGAGTGACATTGTTCCAAAATAAGTTGAGCTTCTTCTTCGGCGATACATCATCTATACAGACCATCAACACATAGTTTAAAGGGATATGGCTCATCCCAGTGATATTGCTTCGCATCATGCATGAACTTCTTCAGTGCATTCCCGATGCATTGAGGATGGATAACCCCATCAACAAGGTAGTTCACAAAATCTGAGTACCATGGTATAACTTCTGAGACCTTCATTAGTTGATCATCTGGTAGGGAATCATTGATCAGAATCTTCTCATTATCCGGAGTGTGGATATGACTGAGGTGGTCTGCTATAACATTCTTTGTACCCTTTTATCTCTTATCTCTAAATAAAATTCTTGTAATAGGAGGATCCATCTAATCAACATGGGTTTTGCATCTTTCTTTGCCAGAAGGTAACGAATGGCAGTGTGGTATGTGTAGACAATGACCTTCGAAGAAATTAGGTAGGATCTGAACTTGTCAAAGGCATACACGGCTGCTAGAATTTCTTTCTCGGTAGTTGCATAATTCCTCTAGGCTTCATCGAGAGTTTTCGATGCATAATAGATCACATAGTGTTTCTTCTCTATATACTTCCCTAAAACAACACCCACAACATAGTCACTCGCATCGCACATAATTTCTAAAGGGTGGTCCCAGGTAGGAGGTCTAATGATGGGTGTTGTTGTGAGAGCATGCTTTAGTGTGTTGAAGCTTTTGACACATTCTTCATCAAAATTGAATACAATATCTTTTAGTAACAAATTTGTCATTGGCTTGGTTATCTTTGAAAAGTCCTTTATGAATCTTCTGTAAAATCCTGCATGACCTAGGAAAAAATGAACTTCTTTTACATTTGCTGGGATAGCCAATTTAGAAATCACTTCAATCTTGGCTTTATCTACTTCAATTCTTCTATTGCTGACCCTATGGCCGAGGACAATGCCTTCCTTTACCATAAAATGGCACTTTTCCCAATTCAGCACAAGATGTGCTTCTTCATAACGTTTGAGGACCAGGGAGAGGTGCTTTAGACATGAATCGAATGAATCTCCGTATACAGAAAAATCATCAATGAAAACCTCCATAATTGTTTTAGTAAGACCAGCGAATATGGAATCCATGCAACATAGGAAAGTTGTGGGTGCATTACAGAGACCAAAGAACATTATTTTAAATGTGTATGTTTCGAATGGGCAGGTAAAAGTTGTTTTCTCTTGGTCATCTGGATGAATGGGTATTTGATAGAATCCAGAGTAACCATAAAGATAACAGAAATATTCTTGGTGAGCCAACCTTTCTAGGACTTGATCAACAAAAGGCATTGGAAAATGATCTTTTCAAGTTTCCTTGTTTAATTTCCTATAATTTATGCACATCCTCCACCTTGTGACTGTTCGAGTGGGGATGAGTTCATTGTTTTCATTCCGTATAATAGTTGTTCCACCTTTCTTCAGGACTACATGCACTGGGCTTACCCATGGCGAATCTGATATCAAATAGATTATTCCAGCAGTGAGAAGTTTAATGACCTCACAACAGACCACTTCCTTCATATTTGGATTCAATTCTATTGATGCTCAATAGTAGGCTTGTGATCTTCCATCATAGGGATCTAGTGCATACACAACGCTTGACTGACCCCAGTGAGGTCACTCATTTTATAACTGATGGCTTTCTTTCTTTCCTTCAATTCTTTCAGGAGTTTATCTTTTTGTTCGGTTGTAAGATCGAAATTTATTATTACAAGGCAAACCTTGAGATCATCCAAAAACACATACTTTAGTCCCTCGAGTAGGGGCTTCATTTAGGGAGCTTCTGGTTTCTCGCATGTTTCTTCAGTAGCTTCCATAGCTTTGTGTTCTTCACTAGTGGCTTCAACATCTTCTTTAGTAGAGTCGAGGGATTTGATGAAATCCTTTACTTGTTCGTCAATTGGTTCATCAACTGATGGGTTCGTTAGAGAAACTTCTAAAGGATCGTCTAATTCATGATGCTCTTGAGTCAGAAGTGACATTTGCTCAATGCACTCAATCAGATAGACTTCTTCTTGCATACTTGGTCTTCTCATACTTTCAAAAACTTTAAATTCGAGAGTTTCTTTGCCTAATCTGAGTAGTAAGGTACCAGCTTCAACATCAATTAGGGCTCTTGTAGTGGTGAGGAATGGACGACCAAAGACGAGAGGATATCTGGCATCTTCTTTAATGTCCATGATGACAAAATCACATGGGACATAAGTGTCCTTGCCCACTTTGACTGGGACATCTTTGATGATTCCAATGGGAAGAGTTACTGAATAATCTGCAAGTTGTATGGTCATGCCCGTTGGAAGAAATTCTGCAAACCCTAGTCTTTTGCACAGGCTAAGTGGCATAATAGAGATGCTTACGCCGAGATCTGCCAATCCTTTCTTGCATGATGAGTCACCAATGTGACAAGAAATTCGAAAGGATCCCGGATCTTTTTGTTTCTTGGGCATCTTGTTCAAAATTATATCATATGTAGTTGTCTCCAGTTTTACTGTCTCATACTCTTCAGTTATATACTTCCTTGTGAGAAGTGACTTGAGGTACTTAGTCCAGGCTGGTATCTCAGCTAGAGCATCAATAAAAGGGATATCAACATGAAGCTTCTTCATAGCTTCTTTGAACTTATTGAAATGAGTATCCAACTTGGTTTTCCTTAGATGAGCGGGGAAAGGTATACAAGGCTTATATACAGGAATATCGGATTCCAGTGTTTCAGTTTCTTCATCAGTAGGTTTCTCAAGATTTCCCTTAAATGTCTTATCATCTTGATATTCTAGTGTTGTTGAGTCTTGGGCAATTACAGGTTCATCCTCGTCTGTAATAACTACACGCGTCTTTACAGGGGGATCTGAATAGTCTTTTCCTGACCTGGTGGTGACTGCCTTCAACTGTTCTGGATGCTTGGGATTATTCTCTGGTTGGCCGACAAAGACTCCAACAGGTGGCTTCATGCTAGCTGCGAGTTGAGCTAGTTGAGATTTAATAGCCTTCTGTTGGGCTTGTTGGTTTGCTATCATAGTTTGCTAAGTTTGCAACATCTTTTCAATGGCTATTAACTTGTCCTCATAAGAGACATGTCCTACTTGTTGTCCTTGTTGTTGATTAAGATTCTGGTATTGAGAGTTGTTTTGATAATTATTGTAGTTCCTATTCTGATAGTTCCCCTTGAAATTTCTTTGATTCCCACAATTTTGTTGTTGATTATACTAGAACCCTGGTGGGCCTCTTGGTTGATTGTTTGAACCAAATTGATGCGATTTTACTGCTCCAGAGGGGTTTCCATATTGAAAACCGGGATGATTCCTATTCTGCTTCGGATTGTAATAACTTTGACCAGGAATGGTGTTGATCGCATTAAGATTTTCCATCTGACCATTATCTCCTTGGTTGCATACATTGCTTAGAACAACATCATAGAGAACATTACATGATAAAGTGGAATGATCGATGCTCTTACATGCTTCACAGAACAAGGAAGCGGACTTGACCTGTTCCGGTTGTCGAGTAGGTGAACGTCCTCTTCCAATAGCAGCAAGGGATGATTCAATATGGTCTTTCTTGGAAACTAAGAGTTTCAAGGTTTCAGTGATAGACTTGTACTCGTGAGTAGCTTTGGCCATGGCTACTTTCAAAACTCCTTTACCTACAGATCTACCCCAATATACTTGATTTTCTTCTCCCAAGGTGACGACTCTCCATGCGCTGTCATAACTTTGACGCATGAAGTTTCCTCCATATGAGGAATCTAAGAATCTCTTAATATCATCATCCACACCCCTATAGAAAATCTCAATGAGTTGGTTCTTGGGAATTCCATGGTGTGGACACTTGCGTAGAAGCTCTTTGTAAATATCCCAAGCTTTAGCGAGGGTTTCTCCAGGTACTTGAGTGAAATTTGTTATCCGTCCTCTAATTTCATAGGTAAGAGATGGAGGGTAGAATTTTTCTAGAAACACATTTTGGAGTTGTTCCCAGGTGGTGATGGGTATTTCACTTTGCAAAAAAATGTACCAACTTATGGTTCTATCAGCAAGGGAGTACTTGAAGAGACGGAGTCGAATGGCATCATCTGTGACTCCATTTTGTTTCGTCATGGCACATAGATCAATAAATCTCAGAAGATGTTCTTGGCTATCTTCTCCTTGTTTGCCATAGAAAGGGTTATTCTGAATCAGGGTGATCTAATGCACTCTTATCTCAAAATTAGGAGTGTTGATGGGAGGAGGTTGCACTGGATGATGAACATTCACAACTTTCAGGATTGAGAACTCTCTAAGATCCTTTTGTAGTTCAGTTGCTTGTGCTTCTAGGATTTGTTGTTGAACTACAGCTCTGGCTTCTTGTAGGATCCTCTCTCTCTATGCATTGATGGCTTGAGCCACTCTTCGGGCTACTTTCTCTTCCTGAGCCATCCTTTCTTGATTTTCTCAGATCTGTCGATGAAAAGTTCTGTCTATCTCGGGATCAAAGCTTGATGTGAGTCTGGGGCTATCCGAACGGTGCATACACTATGCCTTGGGTTGTACCTGAAAATAGAAAGATTTCAAAAGTGAGAACCACGGGGTAGAGTCAACTTCAAGTAGATAATCGATTGTTCCAAAAGAAAAAGCAAAATCCTAAATTAGTCTTAAAAGAATGAGATTTGACTAATTGATTCCGTTGTCCCCGACAACGGCGCCAGAATTTGACGTGGAATTTTATCGCACTAACAAACTCACTCGGGGTTGAAATCCCCGAGCTTTTACCAAAACCAAAGTGCAATAATACCACCTGCAAGAGGACGAGTCTTATCGTAGTATAGTTAAGGATCGAACCCAAAGGACAACGTTTTTAAGAATCTTTGTCAGTCTAGT
Organism: Alisma plantago-aquatica; assembly: GCA_963693085.1. Classification (NCBI taxonomy): domain Eukaryota; kingdom Viridiplantae; phylum Streptophyta; class Magnoliopsida; order Alismatales; family Alismataceae; genus Alisma; species Alisma plantago-aquatica. Next base: position 633,666,735 of record OY856412.1, on the reverse strand, counting down.
CTAGTTCGAGTTAAGGCTAATATTTGAAATGATTGGTTGACTTAAGGTCACTTAAACTAATTGCAAGAAAGTAAAAGCTTCATTAAAGTTGGGTTTAGATCAATGATATGGAATCACTGGGATGGTATCGGGTTTCACCACCACTACTCACGCAAACACATTCAATCGCAAACAATCCAGGAAAGATATATCAATCCAAATAGAGCTGCTACAAAACCCCCCCATACGGGCGTTAGGTTCGTGAAAGCATCACCTTAGGCTTCAGATGTCTCATCACCAACCGGATCACTTACTTACGGCTCCGAAGATATAGAAATCCAATGAAGGTTGTGGGCCCCCTATACAGGTGTTAGGCCTACAGAAGCATCACTGAAGGCTAGATGGCTCGTCCCCTCACAGATCATACACTTACGACCTCGAAGAAATCCCATTCTATTTCTAGTTTGGGAGTCAACCACATCAATCGATAAGCGAGTAGGTGATAGATCTACAAACTTTTGTCGATGATAAACAAGACGATACAAAATCCAACTAAGGCTGTGGTCCTCCCTAAGGGATGTTTAGACCACAGAAGCATCATCGTAGTCTAGATGTCTCGTCCCCTTATGGATCATACACTTACGACCTCAAGGAATCCTATCAGAAGTTCTCGTCAAGGAGTCAAACTTGTAAACTGCCATCTTGTCCCATATATAGAAGCTTTTACAATAAGGGAGAGACTAAGATGAAAGCAAGTAGATAATCAACTACAAACACACCAACTAACAATGAAATGGAAAGTTATATATATTACCATGGAGAGTTTAACAAAAGAACATGATTGCATGAGCAGCGGGGCCAGTCCCCACACCCCAGCGAAAAGGGGTACTACTCACTCATGATGCGAGAAATAAGAAGAATAAGAAAGAGAGAGAAATCCACCATGAACTCGGTGCAGAAGGTAGTCGCAGGTCGATGAAGAAGATACGACCTTCTACGTCGTGTCAGAGCAGATCTGGAAACGAACGGGAGATGCCAAGATAGACCGGACAGTCTCCCTTACTTTATCTTCCTTCTCTCCTCAGCCTCCTTGGTTGCAACATGGGCAGTAGGTGGAATGAAACTGGCACAGACGACACTGGATTTGGATCAGACCTGGGTACAGGCAGCCTGTCAGTGTCTCGAAACCGATACCACTAAATGAGGACCCTTGGGGTCCTATTTATAGGCACTAGACTGGCCCTCACATTTTTGGTGTGATTTCAATCTGAAAATATCTTGTCCAAACGGTTTGCATGTATTTCCTTCATTCGGTCTTGTATTGGCAGCAACAAACGGTTTGGAAACCGTTTAATAATTAAACAGTCAACTCCATGCGGTCTGCATGCTTTTATTTATCAAACAATTTCATAACCCAACCATTCGGTTTGCATTCTGGCAGCCCATTTGGTCTTCATGCTTTAAACGGTTTGTGTGGACAGCAGAAGCAAATGGTTTGCATGCATGTGTATCATTCGGTCTTGGTTCCTTGCTCATCAAGTTTGCATGGTCTTCACGGTTTGCATTTTTTCCATCCATACGGTCTTCATATTTCTAATAGTCTTCACGTGGCAAATGGTTTTGCTGCATATGAGACCATTCGGTCTATGCGGTTGATTGCCCAAACAGCCCTCGGTGCTGCTCAATTTCTCACAGGCAAATGGTCTACGCGACCTTTAAACAGTCTTCACACTTACAGCAAATGGTCTATGTGTGTGTGCTCATTCGGTCTTGCATTGTCCAGCTCCATTCGGTTTTGGAAATTCAAACGATCATGCAGACCGAAACTCCACAAACGGTCTCGCAGACCGAATCTCCACAAATGGTCTTGTAGACCAAAACTCCACAAATGGTTTCGCAGACCGAATTTCTTCAAACAGTCTCGAGATGTGCACGTCCATTCAGTCTTTCATTGTCCAGCTCCATTCGATTTTGGAAATTCAAACAATCTTGTAGATCGGAACTTCACAAACGGTCTTGCAGACTGAAACTCCGCAAACAGTTTCACAGACTGAATCTCCGCAAACGGTCTCGCAGACCGAATCTCTTCAAATGGTCTCGTAGACTGAATCTCTTCAAACGGTCTTGAGGTGTGCACGTCCATTCGATCTTGAGACCGTATGGACGAAACCGAATGGTGAGACCGAATGGTGAGTGAAGGTGGGTCCCATTTGACTGTTCAACCTTATTAAGACATGCATTAAATCAGCATAAATTCAGTTAAAACCTTGATAATCGAATTAATTAAGTAATTTTTCATATGATGATGCATTTTGATATTTAATGAATGAAATAGTATATATATAGATTTGAATTTGTCCCAAAGTGCTAATTGAATTTAATGATGAATATGCATTCATCAGCCTCCTATCCAATCGATGTCTGGATGCCTCCAAACTGTCAGTTGGGCCACCATCCAATCAATTTATCTCTTGTGGTTGTCCTCCTTGGTCCTCCAAATGGTCAGCTTGTCTCATGAAAGGTTTGTGTCGCCTGATGTTGAACGTCTACTTTGTTGTAACAAGAAAAGAAACTATCATATTCCTATTAACCTTATTACATGTTAATGAGAAATCTCGAGTTACATTCAAGGGGGAAAAGGAAGGATATAATAATACATCTACAATGGAGAACTCCAGTTTCTAGATATAGCTATCCACCCTATTCGACGTAGAAAGGTACAATGAAATGCACTTATTATGAGGAATGAATATGAGGGCCATGATCTATAAAACCCACGAGGTTGCCCTCTTGTGAATCTGAACTCAACCCTTATTACTTCCGACAAGCGGTGCATGAAAAAGGTTGGGTTTTTACCCAGTTGTTACCAAACCGCAGACCAAACAAACTGGCAAGCAAGGCCAAGAAGAGTCCCTCGTCGAACAGGATTTGGGAAGAAGAAGGTAGAGGCTCATATTTAAACCAAGATATAAATAGGAATAAGAAAACCATTCAGCCACACAGATATTATGGTTATTAGGCATAACCATTCCATACATCCACCATCAAGCCCATTTTAGGGCGATACAAGTAAATTGCATATATATATATATATATATATATATATATATATATATATATATATATATATATATATATATATATATATATATATATATGTATAAAATTTTGGTTTAGTATGTGGTCTTTAATCATATATGCAAATAAGTCATTTTTAATATTCACATCGTATACAATAAATACAAGCCAAAAACCATAATTAAATTATATTGTTTAAATCCCAAAACATAGTAGATTGATGTGGGTCTGATACCATTGTTGGGAAATATAGCATCAGATAGGCAGTGGAAATAAAAAAAAATTCCCATATTCTCCATAAAAAGATGATCATGTCAACAACTATGTAGTGGGAAGGATGGTTTACGAGGTCATACCTGGTCCTGGAGCAAGTCCAACAACTGTTCCCTTGTTGCAGTATGTAGCTTTCTTCAAGTCACACTCAAACACGTCTCCAGTAGCTCCTAGTTGATTACCACAGACAGCAACCTAACTTCATCCCCCTAGAGGGAAAAGCTCCATGTCTCTAGAGTAGTCGACATGGACCACCATGAACTCCTATTGTTCTAGTAGAACAACTAGGAAGGAGTTGTCCCTCTCTGTCAGTGTACTAGAACCAACATGCTCTCCCACAATTGATCTCCCTTTCTATACCTCCCTTTATTGGTTAGGACTTGCTCGGGTTCTCTTGGTTATCACAAATAGAGAAAACAAACAATTGTGAGAGGTAATAGAGTTGTTGACTGGGAAGCCCTTAGTAACCCTCTATTTATATGAGGTTCAGGATCTGGCTTCCAAGTATGAGTGGGAGCGGAAGGGACCAAAATTTCATGAATGTTTTGCAACCTCCAAGTGGCAAAACATTCAGTTCATAGGTGAACCACTCAGTTGGCATGTGAGCTGATCGGTTTAACCATTGAACCAGTTGTTTCATCATGTTTCCCAATCACAATTGTATTGGTAATAATAATATGATTTAATGCACAACATGATGTCAAAACAAATCCTTGAATCAATCAAATTGATACACCAACCTCTCGATTCACTACTACAGAAATAGCATTCAATGTCACTTTTCTGGGCGTCGGTTATTAAGGAAAACCGACGCCTTATATGTTAGGCATCGGTTTTTTAAGCAAACTGACGTCTATATTCAAAGACCAGCCAGACACGGGTACCGCTTTGTATTCAGCGTCGGTGGTTTATAACAAACTGACGCTGAAAGTCGGCCGCGAAATCCAAATTTAGATAAAAAAAAAAATAGTGTCATTGTCAGCGTCGGTCATGTAGGTATACACCGACGCCTATGTGCGATGAAAATTTGCGCAAAAAGTGTCACTTTCAGCGTCGGTTATCCTTTTATAACCGACGCTGAAGGTGGTTCCCGCCAAACAATTTCGTGAAAATATCGTCCAATTGGACGTCGGTTGTTGCAAACAACCGACGCTAAAGATGTTTAGGCGTCGGTGGATGCAAACAACCGACGCTATATGGGAACTTATACTCCGCGATCGCCCGACTCTTCCCCTTTCTTCTGTTTCATTGCGAGCAATTACCCTATTTCTCTGCTGCCGGCGATTTCTCTCCGGCGATTTCTTCTCCAGTGCCATTTCTCCGGCTATTTCTTCTCCGGCGCCCCCTTCTCCGGCGCCCCCTTCTCCACCACCACTCCTCCTTCTCCGCGCCCCCTTCTCCGCCGCCCCTACTGCCCGCCCCTGCTGCCTGCCCCTGCTGCTCCAAGCGCCTGAGGCCGCCGCCACGCCTGACTCTTCGGCGCCGCCTGGTGCTTTTCCACGGTCGTCGCGCCGCCGCAACCACCGCCAGAGCCACCGGAGCTGCTAGCTGCTCCTCCACCGCCGTCGCTGCTAGCTACTTCTCCAGCCAGAGCCACCGGAGCCTCTGCCTTCTTCCCTCTGACAAGGTTGGTCTTCCCGCTGCTAGCTGCTCTGCTTTTTTATGCATCGATCAAATTGTTGTGATAAAAATGCATGTAATGTATTTGATTAGAGTTAATCTAATCTGGATGTTCATAATAATGGTATGTTAAATATGATGATTAGGGATAAATATAATGTCTAGTACACAAATATTAGATGATATTCAAGAAAACCCTAGTTTGATGAGCATGTTGTTAATCATGTTAATTATGATTCTTCTATATATTCTGATGTCATTATATAATTATGTGATCCCAACATATTAAATTGAATTAGAATGATTTCATGAATTATAGGGTTTTAAAGTTGATAAACATGTACATGCAGAAATAGGGTTATTAAACCAATGGTTATAACATAGTATGATCTTAATCTGATCTGGATGTTCATAATAATGTAGTATGTTAAATATGATGATTAGGGATACATATAATGTCTAGTAAAGATTCCTAGACCTTTTGTTTGAAACTATTGATTTCTTGATTTATTATTTAATAATGCTCTATTGATTAGGATTAACCATGTTGCCTGTACTTTATAGACATTTATTATATATAAGAATGACAACACATGTATTTGTTGGCCTAGAAACCCGTCCAAGATTGGCTCATTAGGAGTAAATCTTGGATAGTCCCCGGTTTGGGACTGTTCTTGAACACCTAATCTCACTTAGGATGTAAGTGTATAATGTGTATTGGGTTTTCGAGAAAATTTCAGTAGCATTTCCCCGTTTGTTCTCTAAGTACATATGTACTTAGAGAACAGCGGGGAAATGCTGCCGAAATTTTCTTGAAAACCCAATACACATTATACACTTACTAGTGAGATTAGGTGTTCAAGGATGGGATAGGTGGTACACATTTATTATATATAAGAATGACATGAAATGTGTTTGTTGGCCTAGAATGTGAACAATCATTGTTTTTTATATTACTTGTACATTGATATAAATTAGAATGAACAATCACTAAATTATATACTGTTTGTATGGAGTCCGGCTTCATTGTAGATATCTATTATTGTGTTTGTTGGCCTAGAAACCCGTCCAAAATTTACTCATTAGGAGTAAATCTTGGATAGTCCCCGGTTTGGGACTGTTCTTGAACACCTAATCTCACTTAGGATGTAAGTGTATAATGTGTATTGGGTTTTCGAGAAAATTTTGGTAGCATTTCCCCGTTTGTTCTCTAAGTACATATGTACTTAGAGAACAGCGGGGAAATGCTGCCGAAATTTTCTTGAAAACCCAATACACATTATACACTTACTAGTGAGATTAGGTGTTCAAGGATGGGATAGGTGGTACACATTTATTATATATATAAGAATGACATCACATGTGTTTGTTGGCCTAGAATGTGAACAATCATTGTTTTTTATATTACTTGTACATTGATATAAATTAGAATGAACAATCACTAAATTATATACTGTTTGTATGGAGTCCGGCTTCATTGTAGATATCTATTATTGTGTTTGTTGGCCTAGAAACCCGTCCAAAATTTACTCATTAGGAGTAAATCTTGGATAGTCCCCGGTTTGGGACTGTTCTTGAACACCTAATCTCACTTAGGATGTAAGTGTATAATGTGTATTGGATACATATGTACTTAGAGAACAGCGGGGAAATGCTGCCGAAATTTTCTTGAAAACCCAATACACATTATACACTTACTAGTGAGATTAGGTGTTCAAGGATGGGATAGGTGGTACACATTTATTATATATAAGAATGACATGAAATGTGTTTGTTGGCCTAGAATGTGAACAATCATTGTTTTTTATATTACTTGTACATTGAAGGATTGCTAATTGATAAAAGATCACAATTTTAGAGACATGTATGTTTATACAAATGCTAAATGTTTTCCTTATTCTAGTTGATACAAATGCTAAATGTTTTCCTTTTTAATGAAATTTTCAGATGGCTCACCATGATGAGAATGATGTCCATGATGAGCATGAAGTCCATGATGAGCATGCTGTCCATGACGAGCATGACGAGGATACCAACGTAAGTTCTAAAAACATATCCCGTATTTCTATAAAATTCATTATCTTCTAGTTATGTCATATATCCTGTATTTCTATATTGGCTTAATTCGGTGTGTTTATTTTTGTCAAATTTTAGGTTGATGCTGCACAGCTACCCACTGAAGCAATTGAGCAACTTGATGCGCAGCAACAAAAACTTAACAAGAAAAGGGGTATCACTCTGTTGAAAAAGTTACTTGCGCTGAGTGGCAGTGGATCCAAATTGGTTGTGGAGTTTGATAATGGAGGGAATGCAATTGGAGTGAACCGCAATAATTTTATAAACTATCTTGGGGTTGTCACTCGAAGCCATTGTGGTGTTAAATATGATAATTGGCATAAAGTTCCTCAGGCGAAGAAAGACTTGATATGGAAAGATTTATGCGTGAGTTATTATTATTTGCAATTCTATTTTGTAGATTACAAATTCTATTATTTGCAATTATATTTTTGGTACTAGTTAATAACATTTCTATTTTACAGAATCTGTTTGCATTGGATGAGATGTTGCATCGTAAAAGTGTGATGCAACGCGCTGGAAAGATGCTTAGGAATTACAGGACAAATCTGAACAGAGAATACATAAGACAGGGTGATAAGAAGAAGAAGTCAGCCCTTGAACAATGGAACTTCTTGGACAAAGAAGATTGGGACAATTTTGTTGCTTCAAGAAAATCTGAAGAATTCAAGGTATTAGGCGTCACTCCCATTTTAATTAATATACATTGTATTCACCTATTCAAGATTAAGATTTAGTGCTACTAACGTAATTATAAATGTGCATACTAACTAGGCCCTCAGTGATGCACAAAAAGCAAGGCGTGCACTGAATGTACATGACCATACTATGGGTCCAAAAGGCTATGCAAGCGTTCGCCAAAGACTACAGGCGGAGTCTGCGGCTACTCAGGAGTCTGCGACTACTCAGGAGTCTGCAGCCACACCCTTCCCTCGCCATGATATCTGGATAGCTGGCAGGAAAAACAAGAAGGGTGAAATAAAGAAGCCCGAAACTGCTGAGGCGGCTGCAAAAATGGTAAAATACAACTCTTAGAGCAATCATTTGAATATTGATTATTTGTGGTGTTAACTTACCAATTTTTGTTTATGGTTATTAGCGGGAGCTGCACGAGCAGAGAAAACAAGGCACGTTCATCCCTCAGGGCACAAGGGATGAATTGACAGTTGCTCTGGGTAACCCAGAGCATCCTGGACGTGTTAGAGGTGCCGACGCTGGTGTGGGCATCAAAGCATTCTTTGGGCCATCCCAGCGCAAACCCAGAGCGGGACTTTCTCAAGAAGAGGTAACATATATATTCTATTTTTATAATGTTACTGCAAAAGGAAATTCATTAATAAAAAGCTAATATTTGTTTTATCCATGTATAGGAGAATAAGAGAGTCGAGGATATAGTTGCTAAGAAGCTCAACGATGTGGTTGCTGAGAAGGTCAAGGAAGAATTGCTGCGGTGGCAGACATCTCAGGCTTCCAATCAGCCTATGCCGACCCACTCTTCTCCTGGTGCACAGACTGCAAGTAATCCTGGAGACCCATCGCCTAACACGTCTGCTGTAAGTATTGTTTATGACATTGTAGCTAGTCTTTTCAAGATGATATGTTTTCAAGATGATATGTATATATGTATAACATTCTTTACGTAAATTTGTAGGCATTGAAGCCATGCCGCTTAAGAATGGAAAACTATGTTGTTGCAGAGGCGCAAGCTTACCAGTCCCTTCCTGGGGCAACGTTTCATGGGAGTCCAATGCCGCAGGGCTACATTCGTGTGAGCCCGATACATGTATTACCCGATTGGAGGGAAGTTGCGTTGCCATATGCCCACCCAGATATTGATACTCTTGGTGACGCAGAAAGCGGGGTCATATTGTGGCCCAAAGCAGATGTCCTCTACACGACTGAAATTGTAAGATAAATTTACATTGATTTAGACTGTTAATGTGTATATATGATGTCAACTGATCTGAAATTATATATACAGGTTAAAAAGAAGACACCAGGAGCACCTAGGCCTCCACCTCCAATTCCCGCATTACCAACTTGGGTTCCAACTGACCTACAATACCCGTTAGGTCCTGCTTGTAGGGGAATGGCATGTTGGCTACGGGCACATAATATACTTTGCCCTATAATTGTTTCTTTAGATGCAGATTATGCAGGTCAATCATACGACAGCTCTTTATTTATACAAGATATTATTGAGTTGTTTATGTATGAATGGTTGAATACATCAATGATAGAGACATGGATAAGGTGAGATCTTGTTTATACATCCATATACCTTGTGTAAGATCCGGTGATCTAGTTTCTTATATATTAATGCATACGTCTATATGTTTTGCAGCTACTTAATCGAAGATCATTGCAAACAATTTGCATATGATCATGTGGGATTTTTGATTCCATCATTGATTAGTATGGTAGCTAAAGACCCTGATAGTGTTCAACAATACTGTATAGATGCTTTTACAATTTTTGGTCATCAAATGAAGACGATAATAATAGCTCCATTCAATGTCAAGTAAGTTTGCTTTATTTATAATTTGGACTTAAGAAAATTCCATTATTATTTTGCATTTTGAGTTATTAATTGTTAACTTTTTACCTCTAGTGGTAGACATTGGGAGTTACTAGTTATTGTCCCCGGGACGTTCACTGTTTATTATCTAGATCCCGCAGGAAGTACATTAAACACTAAAATTGGACACGCAATGAGAATGGCATTATTCTGGTGAGAAATATTTCTTTTTTTATATCCGTTAACATCTTTTATTACATTACTATTTACTTATGCAACTTAGTGTGTTATATTAACATGTAGGGGTTTAGATGCATTCAAAAATGCTGGAGGAAAGGTCCCAAGGAAAAAGAACCAGCCATTGTCTTGGGAGAACGTAAAAGTAAGTTCCCGACTCCCCGACTCCAATGTATATATTATTGATGTGAATTGTGCTTAGTTGTATTAATTTGTATGTTTCAATTTATAGTGCGCTACACAAGACAATGGCTGGGCATGCGCATACTATGTGATGTGATTTATGCAGATGATTATCAAACATGCCGCATTGGACATCGATACCATACATGAGGTATTATATATAGTCTCATTAGTTAGTATGAAATATATCAATCTTATTTTTATATTATTACTTATATATATACATCATTCTCTTTGCAGGTGTTTAAAACTGACCACACTATAGGCAAACGCTTAAAAAATGTACATGCTCCATATACGAGGGAATCATTAAATGAAGTAAGAGAAGAATGGGCAATAGCTGTACAAACAGTGGCAACTGTAAGATATAATTGGGATGTTGATAGTGATGATGAATGATACTTTGTAAATGAATGTTTCTGAATGTTAAAACATGTATTTGAATGATTCTATATGTGTGAACGTGACAATTGAATTGATGTCTGAATGTATCTACTTGTGTGAATCTTTTTATGTTAATTTTGCAGGTTTGTGGCCTGTTTGTAGGCTGATATCAATGGATGTCGTAAACCTGCAGTTCAGAAAACTGAACTGCAGGTTCTCATCCTGCTGACCAGCCACAGCAGGCCTGCAAACAGATTTATAAAAAAAAAAATAGATATAGGCGTCGGTTATTTACCGATAACCGTCAGCACAGACTTACAGCGTCGGTGTTTTATAAAACACCGACGCCAAAAGTGTTCGCGCTACAGGAAATAAGAGTCATCTAGGACACTTTTCTGCGTCGGTGTTTTAATATAAAACCGACGCAGAAAGCATCCTAGATGACGCCGTTTTCTGTGGCGGGAACCCTTTTGGCGTCGGTCTTTTATAAAACACCGACGCCTTTATATTAAATAGGCGTCGGTTTTTTAACCGACGCTGAAGTGTCCACCCTTTTAGCGGCGCCCACATAGGCGTCGTTCAGAAACCGACGCCAAAGGGGGTTAAACAACCGACACTAAAAGGCACTTCTGTAGTAGTGATTCACAACCTGAGTCAGTCAGTCCATGGACCTAAGCCAATCAATTCACTTCATGAACCGCTTGATTCACTGTACAGAATTGCCAAAGTTTGTCCAATTGACCTAACATACTGAAACAATTGATTCAACACTTGAACCAGTCAGTTCATTGTTCAGTCAGTCAATATTCAACCAATGTTCTTTAAATTGAATACCTAACTCTTTAGAAATCAACTGTAAACCATATTCATGAATGAACTCCTATTCTAAGAATATCCTATGTGAGTGACCCTATACATTCCAAGTTACGTTGGCAGTGAATGTGCATAACCCATTTATGACATAAAACAAAGAGTGATGTCTAGTATCACATCATTCCTACCCAAGTAATTAGAAAGTGGGAGAACAACTTCAACCTACAATCTGTTATTGGTGTTATAGTGATTGTCTAATTCCTTTGTCTCTGATATCCAGATTGAACTCGAGGCATGGAATCATCATCCATTCAATGTTCCATCCATGTTCCTTGAACTAGAGTAGACTGTTTGAGATATATGTGACCTAAATATCATATATTGATTCACATGTGCATGCACATGCTTTTATCAGTCTCTCTTATCAAGTTCCTTGGATATGAAACTCTAGAAAGAGGGATAAACCCCACCTACATCACACACAATCATCCCCATGTGTCACAACACATCTGATTATCACCTTTATGGAAACCCTTATTCAAGGTCACGGTGGATGATGTCAAAGTACACTGAATGACATGTGATAAGTGTAGTGACCTCAGGTCTAAGAACCACAATCACCACCCTTGCTTTGAGAGATGACTATGACTACCAATTATGGTTTCCATGTGTCACTGTCAAGGTGGATCTTTTCGATACACTGTTCTCCAACAAGTATTTATGTGGTTGGTTTGATATCACATATCATGACTGATGAGATTCTATCATCAACCAACATACAATCTAGTCTTATGTATTATTTTTGTCTATTAGCCTTCCACAATAACATATGACTAGGTACATAAAAAGAATATATAATCTTGACATCAGTATCATCTCATTGTTCAGGTCATCAACATGTAGACATATGTCATTAAGTTATGTCATTCTTTAGACATTCATTATGTTTCTTCATTATCTCATAATTGAGTGAAACAATATAAATAGGAAGATTGCCTTTATAATTAATGAAATCCTTTATAAGATATTCCATCACAAACATCATATGATTGGCTCTCTAGGAATACTTACCAACAAATTTGTGGGTTTTTGTTCTTCTTGTCCTCCTCATGCAAGCAAACCCATCAGGGTGATTACAAACTACAACACATGAGCTCGAATTAAACATGGTAGTGGTACTACCATTATAGGAATCCGACATAAGTGAATCTAAGTTTTCCGTTGGTGGTCTCCTGTAGTAGGTGAAGCCACTATTTGTTTTTGGATGGTGCTTAGCTAACATGTCATCCACATGATTGCATTATGTATGTACATTTTCATAAAAGAGATTTTTTCTACGTGGGAACTAGTCATAATTCAATCATTACTCCTATGGTGGAAAACATGTTCCTACCATGTTTCTTAATTAGCAAAATACTCAACAAACTAGTTAGGGTCTTCAATGAACTAGGTTAGAGTTATGATAAAACTAATATTATATGGTTAACTTTGTCTAAGAGTGAGATATGAGAGGATGTCATGGTCGATTCCATGTGTTTGATCTGATGAGGCTTCATGAGGTTGATTCCTTAAGGAATTAATAGAATCATTAATACATATTTTAGTATGAGGGATATTGGGTGTTCATGAAATTATTAAAGGTTAAGTGCTTTTGATACTCTAGATACTTAAAATATTTGCAAATGTCATATGATCATTATGAAGGCCATGTGAAAAGAAATGTAAGCATGTTAATTTCTTTAGTGCATAATGATTTTTGAGAGATGTATAATGTAATATTCTCCTTTAGTAACCTCTTATACATGTGACAGAAATGGTTATATTTTCAACATGTTATTCCTTGCCTAAGGTTACAATGAGATCTTTTAAATATGAGAAAATGGTACTATTTTGTGTGCTCCTAACATGAATTTATAATATGGAAGACTGCTTGAGTTGTATATTGATGATGACTTATTTAAGGCTAATTCTTGAGTGTCTATGGCATAAAGGGGCATATGACCTAGATGCTAGGACCTGGTTTATTGCCTATGATATCACATCCAAAATCGAGGCGGATTGAGAGTAATCAGACTTTATATTTACAACATTATACTTACACGCCCCCAATTATAATAGGTTCCCTTGTGTAGCAACCTAGTTCATCTTTGTGAATTGGAATAGGGTTTCTTCTTTATTGCCTATGGTTGAACATCACAAACACCACATATGTTCTTATTCTCCTTCTTGTAGTATTTCCATGTTTTAGTGTTGCTCCCTCAATGCCAGTTATGGCAGTGAGCCTTGTTGGAGGCCTTTTGCACCTTGGGTTCTATTGGTAGGGTTCCTTGAGATCATTTTGATGTTGGGAATCTATGGGTTGTTTGGTCTGGTGGTCTGGTTGAAGAGGATGATCGCTTATTCAGTTAAGACTATGTCCTTGTTTTGTTTAGATTTTTGTCATGCAAGGTATTGGCAAAATTGTCTTTTTGCCCCTATCTACTTTTTGCAACGCCCTCATCTTTTTTCCTACTGACATTAGGGCTCGATCCTAGTGGACCCACTTGATTAATCCATGTCACTCTAGTTCTTAAAAAGATTTGGTTAATATATGTTGCTTATCAAGATTTTTTGATTGGTCACAAACTATTAATCCACAATAATTTATTTATAGCTCACAAAAACTAAAGAAAATATCTAATGGAATCAAGAAATTATTCCCTACCCGATGGTATCAGTTTTATCACCTAAATTGAATATAATAAATATGTTATTTTTCCAAATAGTTTCATAATTGGTTAATATTTCTAAAATTTATATTTAACAATTTGTAGGGACCCATCTGTTGAATCGTGATGCTTGCATCTAGTGAACTTTTCTAGTGCCTGAGGACCTGATGTTGCACCACTGACCTGTAGGGAGTTCACCACTATCTTCTAAAATCGATACATTTTAGAAGTTGTGGTCGATAAGAAGGAGATGGAGTTCAAGTGCCTCAAGTAGTACAACTCCACCGTCAGCCAGTATGTAATGAAGTTTTGTATAATGTAAAAATTTAGAACAGAAGATGAGGTGCATCTAGTCAAGAAGTTCATGTGCAGTCTAAAACCCAATGTCTACTTTTCTCTAGTGGGACGCAACTTCAAGATAGTGTAAGAAGCCCTAGAAGCAACCCTCGAGGGTTGAACATATGGACAAGGGGTGACAAGTGTTTAGAATTTGAGGTCTTGGCTTAGTTATGTATAACCAAAAGGAGAGATAAAGTGTTCCTTATGGAATGGAGTAACCTTATAAGAAATAAGGCAACAAAAGTAAAGTAAATACAAGTAAAATAAACAAGATGGGTAAGATTTTTATGAGAAATCATCATTGGTGTATATTTACTCCTCTCTTGAGATCAGGTAAGATCTAGATCATAGGCATCTCTCTCTCTCTCAATATGAAAAACGTACAATCGAAAATAAAGCCATGTGATCATTAGCTCTAGTATTTCAACATTCTCATGCATTCATACTACTCCATAACTCTATTTCAAGACTAATAGTACTCTTTCAAATCAAGACTAATACTACTCTTTCAAGGTATTAAAAATCAAATAACAAAATATGGTAGCGAATAATGCAAGTGAAGCATTACAAGTGTGTGGTGACAAACATGGCTAAGAGTATATATAATTAATGTATATGAATATTTACATGTTGGGAGAGCCTTCATGGCTACTATAAACCCAAGATAATGGTCTAGCCACTCATGGTCATGAGAGATGGATGAGTGGAGGGAAATGAAGAATTTGGGGGAATAAGGAAGAAATGCAACAAACAATATCTATAAGGGATCACTAATGGTTGACAGTGACCTCCCTCTTCACAATGATGGTGATGGTGATGAAGATGATGCCTATGATATCCCTTCTTCTCTCGAATATTGTTGTCGAATCCTTGATATGCAAATGTTGGTAGGAGATGAAGAACATTGGACTCTGGTCCCTGGTCTCTGATGGTTGATGGCGAGTGTACAATTGGGTAACACTTCATAGAGTAGCAAAAGGTCCCCTCAATGGAGACTTTGTACCACTATTTATATAGTTCTTTATGTACTTGAGGCACCTGAGAACATGTACCTTTTGTGTTCCCCAAACCTCAAAGAATGTACCTTGGGGTACATGTTTAACTAACCACATCATTGGGGTGTCGTGTAGGAATCTCATTAGAGAGTCAGGAATTGCAGTATCTTCATCGATGAATGAAGTTATGACCTATCATCAGGCTTGGATGCAAGCTAAGCATCAAGATTGGGATGTAAATCAAACATCTATGGTGTTGATCTTCTCAAACATCAGTGGGGTCTAACGGGGCGTCAATGTTGGGCATCGGGACAACTGTGAGTCTACTGAGGCATCATGGAAAGTCTTCTCATGGGCATTGATGTTAAACAATAATGCAATTAATGAACATTCAAGTCCAGGCATCATGCTCTAGCAGAGCATTGATGTCACGGGCTAAAGGTAGAATCGGCATTGGTGCATAGTTGATGTCTGATATGGGTCTCAATTCCCGTCAAGGCTTAGTTAAGGAAATTACATCAATGGGTGGCCAATGGATTTTCTGAGGGACTTCTTTGATGTTGTCTTAGGCCTCCTAATTAGTCATTAGACAATTATCAATGGTAATGATGGGTGTTTTCCATTTTCCTACAAAAAGATATAAAACTATAAGCATGGAGGGAAGTATGCCTAAAATGAAAGTAAAAATGAGATTTATTAATATGAAACCTAGAATGCTAAAAGAAATGAGGATAACATAGGTATAAAACTTCCAAAAATTGGATGGTATCAGCTCCCACAAACTTACAATCTAGCTTGTCCTCAAACTAATTTATAGAATCAAAGTATAAAAGTGACAACAAAGGGCTATCTTATAGTTAAGTTTTTTTAATCATGTTCTTATGCCATATTCACATCAAGATTTCTATTTGGCCTCTTAGTATGCTTGATGTATCCTAAGTTCCCTTATTAAAGGTATAGAGTAACCTAACCTTTTTAATGTTACTCCCTACTTCAGAGAAAGAGTTCCTCCTTCATGATGTATACACTGAGCCTCATTTCTTGGTCATACTACATATCAATCCGGTCAAAGTTAGCATTTACTACCAGATCTTAAGTTTTTTAGTAATCAAGAGAGTGTGTATTGGGTGAGATAATTGGTCTCACTAGAAAATTAAATGGGTAAAAATTCATAATCGCCATTGAGTTTTAGTCAAAGAACCCAAAAAACCAAACAGAAGTGACTCATACGTGGATAAGAACGGATGATATATAGAAATATGAATTTTGTACACTCATTTACAAATTAGGAGAGGGTAAGAAACCAGTACTGTGATCCTCCTGTCAAAATAGTATTGCATGAGTTTCATAAAAAAAGAGTAAGAAAACACTTCAATGTGCTCTCACCTTGCTTTGTATTTTGTGTGCGAAAGGGTTTCACACTTCTGGGCATACGTTAGATTTGCTTCAGGGAATCTCCAGTGACAAAACTGGAGAAGACAACAGTCTGATATGTACTTCTTAGCTCCGACTCCTTTCTCACTTTTGCATGCCAACAAGGTTGCCACTTCCTAGTGCAAACTGGTTTCACACTTATCATTGCGGATTGATTTTGCACAAGAGTAGAGTTTTTTGTTCTCTCTTTCTCTCTCTAATCTTTCTTGTTATCTCTCGGTTGTCTGGGGATTTCTTTTGGAGGTCTCCTCTCTCCTTTTCTAGAGTTGAGGGAGTTGTTGAGGTGGTTTCTCCCTCTTCCTTGGAACTGACACCCCACTCACTCCATGGACAATCATGGGATTCTATTTGGCCCTCTATCACGCTTCCCAAGACCAACATGGTGTTGGTGGGCATGGATTTGATTGCCACTTGATTGAACAAAAGGGTTTGGAGCTCAAGTGTCCTTTTTTGAGAAAAACATGAAATGTGTGTGAATTAGTTTGACACATTTTTGTGTGAAACCTTTTGTTTCCTAGCCTTACTTGCTGAAAGGAAACCCAAGATGTGTGTGGTTGGGTTCGACATATCTTGATTTGAAACCCTTTGGGGCCTAGGTGTCCTTTTTTTAGAATAATTAAAATGTGTGTGAATCAATTTGACACACTTATGTGTAAAACCTTTTGGCACCCAACCTGACTTACTAAAAGGGAACCCAAGTGTGTGGTCTGGTTTAAAACATTTAGATATGAAACCCTTATGCACCCAAGTGTAGTCTATAAAAGGGTGCCCAAAATATTTGCGGTCTAGTTTGAAAATTTTGTGTGTGAAACCCTCTCATTCGCATTGTGGTCTATAAAAGGGGACCTAAAATGTGTGCAGCTTGGTTTGACACATTTGGGTGCAAAACCCTTTGACATCAACATGAGATACTTTCTCAAAAAGATTCTAGAAAGGATGAGATTTGGATTTTGTCTAATCTTGCTACAAACTGGCTTTGTACCCATAATTAGTAAGGTCAAAATTGGATTTTTTGTAGGTCTCACCTTAACTTAGATAATGTGTATAATTTTGTCCCATCATCGTCAGTAGTTGGTGATGGTGAAATGGGTTCTCCTGCTGGTTAATCCGGAGCGTATATTGTTGAATATGGGGGGGTTTCTCCTAGCCAAAAATGGGAGGATTAGAGTGCAACTTCGGTTGTAGACTCAAGATATGTTTTAAGAGCATGGTGAACAGGCCCATGGCTCATTGTGATGGAGCATGAATGCGTTGATGGCTCAGGGAGCACAGTGAACTGGCCCGTGGCTTAGATTTACTAGCGTCAAGACTTGTACCAAGGTGGGCTAGAGAATGGGTCGCCTATGGGAGATAACCATGTGACTAAGGTCACTTAAGAAAGAGACTGTGGTCCTGCTTGTGGTCTCACACTGACCGAGATGAATGAGATCGTAGATTTCGGCTCTTCCTTTGATCTTGTATGGCACCGGCTTTGGGTTTCGCAACCAAAGGTTGGATTTGAGCGGTACGGCTCACTTACTCAGGGCATAAGTGTGATTGTAAAATGTAATCAGTCGTGTAGCGTATTTGCTTAAGGATGAAATATGGAAATCATTGGTTGATGTTACATTTCTTAATGTATCCCAAAATGGATAAATGTTATACATGTTCTTCATATTCCTTATAAAAATGGATAGATGGTTTACTTCTTTATCATTTATAACTAAAATGCTTTAAAAGATGATGTTGCTCAATTCTTCTTAATATCAATTAAATCTTTCTTTTCAATAGAGATTCCTCTGCTCAGTTTATTACTGTTTATCTACAATAATAATATTTATGGCGGAGAGTTATATCTCTCGCTGGGACATGGGTCTCACCCCGTTGGTCACCAACATTTTTAGGTAGACGCAGACGAGCAGGTTGGGACCATACAGTAGGGGAAGGACAGCAACATCAGGGACAACAGTAAAAACTCAAGTCCTTGAAGTTAGTACTTAGTGTTTTTATGATCGATATGAGATTTTGGCTTGAATGCCTCAAGGTTTTATGTTGCTTATGTTTAGTTTTGGCAAAGAAACGGTTGTAAATATATTCCTCGAGAAGAGATGGTACATGGTATGTTCAATATGAACTATAATGTATATAGTACTTTGGTTCTCCTTATAAGAGTTTCCTGGAATTGGATCTCTTTGCAAAATGTTTTTAATTTTTAGTGATTTTTGTTAATCCACTATTTATGTTTAATTCCGCTTAATTGTAATGATTTGTTTATCAGTTTGGTGACTGTCGTCACAAGGTTTTGGTATCAGAGCTTAAGGTTCGTTGAGTCTACAGAGACATAGGATTAAGGTCGTTGAGTCTGTTCTAGTGTCTTCTAGTTTATCTGATAGTGACTTCTGCTCTCAGAAGAAGAAGTAAATCTTGAAGATGGATGGATCACATGAAGAACATGCTGCTGAAAGCAGTGTTGCTACACCAGGAGGAGGTACAAGAGATCAGGCTAGAGAGGAACTAGTACCTGAGAATCCCCAACTTGACCAAGCTACACCAGAAAACCCAGCTTTCCATGCTCTGTTTGGGCAGTTCATGGCGACAATGACACATATGGCGGATAGGATGCCACCACCTGCACCTAGGGCACCAGCTCATAATGAGGGATATGGAGTTGGCAAGACTTTTTGAATGACTTCGACGGGTAGGAGCCACTGATTATGCAGGTACAACTGACCCAACAGATGCGGAGTTGTAGCTGACTGAGCTGGAAACGGCCTTCAAAATTCTTAATATCCCAGAAGCTGAGAAGGTTAAACATGCGGTGTACCTATTAAAGGGGAGTGTTAGCCATTTGTGGGCCATAGAAGAAGGCAAAAGGCCAGGTGTTAAAGTTGGATGGGAAGAATTCTGACATGAATACGTTAGTAGATATTTTCCCAAGACTTACCTGGATGAGAAGATCTCCCAGTTTGATCAGATAAGGCAAGGACAAATGAACATTAGTGAGTATGAAGCTAAGTTTATGGAGCTTCTATGGTTCTATCCGCACATGGCTGCTACAGATGAGGAGAGGATTTGACGTTTTGAGAAGGGTTTGAACGCTGATTTAACTACACCCAGTATCTGCTCTAGATAAAAGAGAGAGGTTTTCCACCTTTGTGGAGTCCGTAAGGCAGATAGAAAGGTATGTGACTGAGAAGCATCAAGCCAACAATAAGGAAGTATATACCCAGTTCCAGGGACAGAGGTCTGAAAGTTTTAATAAACCAAGGTTTTCTGCACCAACAACACCACTGAGGTTTAATACTCAGACACAGTGGACATCCAACAAGGGTGGAGGTCATAGTTTACCACCAGAGGGAGCCCACAGCCCAGCAACAATGTTAGTAACAAGACCGTCTAGATCACAGTGGGAGAACAGAGTTTGTTATAAATGTGGGAAGATGTGACATCTGGTGAAAGATTGTCTAGGTAGAGACGTGAGTGTAACCCAACCACTGAGGCAGAGTTAACAAGGCTCTCATAAGTGACAGTTTAGCAGTAGCACACGAGGACGTGGATAGGCATCCCAATCTGGTTCATCTGCACCCAACAACAGGGTGAGTGGTCGACAACCAGCAACGACAAGATTCTATGCTATGAATCAGTCAGAAGTAGTGGTCAACCCACGAGTCATGATAGGTCAAATGGAATTATTTAATTCTGATATGTCTTCATCCTGCTTTGTATCTATTTTGATTGATCCAGGTGCTACACATTCCTTTATCACTCAAGAAGTGATTCATGACTGCAATATGATTGTCAGTCATAGAGCAGATAACTTGTTATTAGAAACTCCATTAGTTGGAAATGCAGTGTTGTGGGAGGAATGTTCTCCCCATGTTCTTTCTTTTTTAGAACATAGCATTCAGGGGGATCTTATACCACTTGAGATGCATGGGTTCGACATAATTCTTAGGATGGACTCCCCAGAAAAGTATAAGGTTGTCTTGGATTGTCGTTCCAAGCAGGCTATGTTCACAGAAAAGGGTGATACATGGGTTTTTTAGGGGGGCAGAAAGATTCTTCCAACTTGTCTAGTGTCAGCAATGATAGCTGAGAAACTAATGCGACAAGGATGTGAAGCATTCTTGGCACATGTGGTAGATACCAGAGCAGAGAGTCCTAGTCTTTCTGAAGTTCCAATTGTTAGGGAATTTGAGGATGTGTTTCTTGAGGAACTTCCAGGTGTTCCTCCACCCCCAGAGATTGATTTCGAGATTAATCTAATCCTGGGTATGCAACCTATAGTTCAAACACCTTATAGAATGGCACCTATTGAGATGGCAGGACTCAAGAAATAGTTACATGAGTTTCTTGAAAAGGGTTTTATTCGACCGAGTACTTCACCGTGGGGTGCTCCTATTCTTTTTGTTAAAAAGAAAGACGGGTCTATGTGATTATGCATCAACTATAGACAGCTAAACAAAGTAACCATAAAGAACAAATATCCATTGCCCAGAATAGATGACTTGTTTGACCAGTTGCGTGGTGCAACTATATTCTCTAAAATAGATCTAAGGTCTGGATACCATCAGTTACGCATCAAGGAGAGTGACATACCTAAATCAGCCTTTAGAACAAGGTATGGTCACTATGAGTTCATAGTTATGTCATTTGGACTAACTAATGCACCAGTTGCATTCATGGAACTCATTAACAGAATCTTTCAGCCATTCCTTGATCAATTCATAGTAGTCTTTATAGATGACATCCTGATTTACAGTAGAGATGCTCAACAACATGAGCAACACCTTCGTCAGGCCCTGACTTTACTGAGAGAGCACAAGCTATATGCCAAGTTTAGCAAGTGTGAGTTTTGGTTATCAGAAGTGTCTTTTATTGGACACGTAATATCTGCCTTAGGTATCCGTGTTGATCCTAAAAAGGTAGAATCTGTCTTGGAGTGGGAACAGCCAAGGACACCAATGGAGATACATAGTTTTCTAGGACTGAACTTCAGTTCTGTAGCATTACCCCGAACCAAGTTGACCAGGAAGGAGGTTCCTTTTGTCTGGAATGAAAAGTGTCAGCATTCTTTCCAATCGTTGAAAGAAAGGTTGACCAGTGCACCTGTGTTAGTGTTACATGAGTAGGGAAAAGGGGTATATTGTTTTCTGTGATGCTTCTAAGAATGGTCTAGGATGTGTGTTGATGCAGGATAATCAAGTGATTTCTTTTACCTCTCGACAGGTTAAGAAGCACGAGGACAATTATTTGAAACATGATCTAGAATTAGCTGTTGTGGTTCATGCGTTGAAGATCTAGAGACATTATCTCTATGGAGAGACATTCCAAATTTTCACAGACCATAAGAACCTAAAATACATCTTTTCACAGCATGAGTTGAATATGAGACAATGTTTCTAGATGGAGTTAATTAAGGACTATGATTGTACAATTGATTATCATCCAGGAAAGGATAATGTAGTGGATGATGCACTAAATAGAAAATCATCATTGCCAACCAATGACAAAGCACAGTTGAACTCTTTAGTGGGATTTAAACGAGACATGCTGATCTCTTTGAGGAAAAACAATGTACAACTTAAAGTATCCTTTTTAGCTGGACTGTTAGCTGAGATACATATAAAACCTACTCTAAAACAACAAATCAAAGAGGCACAATAGGTTGATATTGTGATTCAGCAGATTAGATCAGAGTATGGTAGTGAGAAACGGGATGGGTTTCATGAGTTAGATGATGAGGTAGTCTGTTACCATGGTAGGATGTTAGTACCTGATGCCAATGACTTAAGGAAGTTAGTATTGGAGGAAGCTCATTTTTTTATGTATGCAATGCATCTAGGGAGAACCAAAATGTATCATAACCTGAAAGATATGTATTGGTGACCTAGATTGAATAAAGATGTAGATGAGTCTGTTATGCGGTGTCCAGTGTGTCAGAAGGTTAAAGCTAAACATCAAAAGCTAGCAGGAACAATGCAACCTTTACCTATACCACAGTGGAAATGGGATCACGTAACCATGGACTTTGTGGTTGGTTTACCCAGAATAGCCAAAATTCATGATTCCATTTGGGTGATAGTTGATAGGTTGACTAAGTCTACACATTTTCTTCATGTCAAAATAGCCAATACTACTGAGAAACTTACACAGATCTATATAGATGAGATAATGTGGTTGCACAGAGTTCCAGCCACAATTATTTCTGATAGAGGTCCCCAGTTCACGAGTCATTTTTGGGAATGACTACATAAAGCTTTGGGTATGTAGTTAAGATTCAGTACCGCCTTTCACCCCCAGACGGATGGACAATCTGAGAGGACTATACAAACCTTGGAGGATTTGCTTAGGGCATGTGTCCTTCAGTTTGTAGGAAGTTGGGACCTACACTTGAGTTTAATAGAACTTGCTTACAACAATAGTTATCAGCACAATATTGATATGGAACCATATGAAGTATTATATGGTAGACGTTTTAGATCTCCATTGTGCTGGTATGAAACAGGAGAATACCAACTTTTGGGTCCTAAATTAGTGCAATAGACAACTGAGAAGATTAAAGTAATACAACAACAGTTGAAGGTTGCACATGATAGACAGAAGTCATACGCTGATAAATGGCAAAGACCTTTAGAATTCTAAGTTGGAGACAGAGTATATCTCAAAGTCTCACCTTGGAAAGGTGTTCTTAGATTTGGAAAGAAGGGTAAGTTACCTCCTCGATTTATGGGGCCTTATCCAATCATTGAACGAATTGGAAAGGTAGCCTATAAGTTGGAGTTTCCACCTGAACTACATAGATTGCATCTAGTATTCCATATATCCATGCTGAGAAAGCGTCACCCTGATACGAAGTTAGTATTGTAACCTGTAGAGGTAGAGTTAAATGAAGATATATCCTATGTAGAGGGACCAGTGTTGATTCTTCACAGGAGAATCAAAAGGTTGAAAAAGAAAGGCATAGTTCTTGTGAAAGTTCTTTGGCATCATCGTGGCATTGAAGAAGCTACGTGGGAATTGGAGGAAGAGATGGGGAGGAAGTACCCTTCTATTTTCTCTTGATGATTTCAGGGACGAAATCCCTGTTAGGGGTGGATAATTGTAACATCCCTGACCTGGGTTATGCCTTAACCCTAGAAGTTTTTCTTAAGTAAGACATTTATATTCTTGTCTTTATCTTTTGAAAAGTAATTAAGACTAAAAGAGAGCTTATGTTTCAATTTTGGTCCTATTTGAATAATGTTGAAACAATATTTTACCTGTTTTGGACTAAAGTGCAATTTACCCAATTTAAGGGGTTACCTTGCAAATGTTACATGATAAATGTTCCTCAAGTGTTATAGCATCATAAGAATGAGAATGATTCTGAGTTATGGCTTTTGGAAGCCTAAGTTCCAAGAAGGAGCTTGTTTGAGTAATGCTTGTGCATTGAATGCTAGTTTTGGTGTAATTTGCAAATTACCCAAAATCTAGGGTTGGTTATGTAAAATACCACTTCAATAGTGTCCCTACTGTTTCTTGGTATCATTTAGAGAAAATAAAAAGAATGGGGTGTCTTGTTTGAACTATTTTTTAGGAGAGATAATCCTGATAATAAAATAATCAAGATTTAAGCATAATTGAAACCCTAATTTATTTTGTAGCAAAAAAATAAATATATTAATTGAAGTACCCATCAACTAAAAATGTTATGGGAAAATCCTATAGTGGTAGGACATCCAAATTCCTTGAGTGGCACCGAAATATCCTAAGTAGGTGAAGAAATCCACTCACATTTGTTAATTAAAAAGTAATGTCCACTAAAAATGGATAATAGTATTATAATGATTAAGGTGCTTAGTGGTTTCTTTTAATTTAAGGATAATTGAAAGAAAATTGAGGAAAAAGGAAGATGGCTTCTAAGGCAAGGAAGGGAGGGGGCATGTGGCAAGAATGTGGATGAATTTTCTCCTACTTTCTCTCTCTTAAAAAATCAATTATACGTACTCAATTTTCTCCTTACTTGAAAGGCTATTTTTGCAAACCACTTTCTTCCCTTGCTTTGGCTGACGACCAAGGAGCTTAGGAGCAGGATTAAAACGTTCCCCAAGCTAGAGGTAAGCTCCATGATCATCTTCAACCTTGCATTGATGGTTGAAATCGGATTTCAACATTCATTTTCTTCTCTCTTCCATCCAATGCTCCACCTTGGCTATCTTTTGCATCCAAAGAGTTGGAAATAAACCTTAGATAGTTGAAGGATCTTCTTTGACCATTAGAGACGAGAAGCTTGAAGCTTTGAAGCTACTTTAAAGGTGGGTTATATAACTTGAACCCATCAATGTTATTATTGATTTCAATTTCTCATCATATGTTGATCTTTTATTTTCTTCTTGAATAATTGATGAATTCATCATATATATGACAGTAGAATTCGGAGGTCTGAAGCTTGATGATGATGACATCATCTTAGCACACACCTCAAGAATATCAAAAAACAAACAGTTTCAATTTTTTTTTGATCGAACAGTTTCAAAACCGTTAGAGACCAAATAGTGTCAAACCATTTGGTGACCAAACGGTTTCAATGGATTCAAGGATCAATTGGTCTCATGACCTAATAACTTCAAACAATCAAATTCAATTGGGTTCGAAACCCTAATTTGAGGTTCAAATGGTTTCATCTCTGAATTGACCAAACGGTCTCAAACCGTTTAGGGTTAAACGGTTTCAAAGTTGATTTGATCAAACGGTTTCATCTCTGAATTGACCAAACGGTCTCAAACCGCTTGAGGGCCAAACGGTCTCAAACCATTTGAGGATCAAATGGTCTCAAACCATTTAGGATTAATCGATCTTCAAACAGTTTGAGAGTCTTGGGTTGAAACGGTTTCAAAACCGTTAGAGTTGAAACAGTTTTCAAACTGCTAGATATGAAACGGTTTCAAAACTGTTTGATGAGCAAAAGGTTCAAGACCGTTTAAGGATATAAGGACCAAGACCGTTTCAAGGTCTAAATGGCCTCAAACCGTTTGAAGGTTTAGGACCAAACCGTTTGAAGGTTTAGGGCCAAACCGTTTGAAGGTTCAATTGGTCCAAACCATTTGAAGGTCCAATTGATTCAAACCATGTAAGTACTAATAACCCCATAAGTGGTTGAAGAGTATCTCAAGGTTTATTTCAATGAAAGTACTTCTAAAGTACGTTGGTGATTAGTATAATTAGAGTGATTATCACTCGATGCCTATGAAAGTAATAAATTCAATACACTATGACAAGCATAGCTGCATGTACTTTAGTAAGAGGTTAAGTCAACCTAATAAGGTATGATGATGATGTGTGTTCCTAAGTACATGGAACAATGATAAGTATGATTTAATACTTAAATGATGCTATGTGAAATCCTAATATAGGGTTATGGCATATGAAATTCTAATTTATCTAGATGAGAAACCCTAACCCTAATTTCGGGTAATGGTATGAGAAACCCTAATTGACAAAGATGTGAAACCCTAACCCTAATGAGGGAATAGTGATGTTACCTTTGTATTACATAATGTTGATATGTAATTGATATGGTTGTTATCAAGTATACTAACCATGTAGGTATCATGAGATGATGAGCATAACCAGGTATGAGCTATAATGTTACTGGGCCTTGTGAGCCATTATTTTACTTATTGCCTAGTGAGAGGTGACAAGAAGTTGAATATGCCTGGTGAGCTATGTGAGATGCTTGTGTAACAAGTATCATGAATACCTTGGTCAGATGACCTGGAGGTATTAGTTACCTGATAAGTGATAACCTTGTTCAGTGATGAACTAAGGGTTTGAATACCCAGATCCAGTAAACATGATGATGATATTGATGAGGGGTGTGAATTCCTAGTGATGAGATAAGGGATTGAGATCCCAATGTTCTATAAAGTTTTGATAAGCACTTGATAGAAGTATTACATGTTTCTTTGTAGCATTTGTCATATTAATTCCTATTTGAAATCTTGATTGATGCTAAAATAATATGGTAATGTACTTAAATAATCAAGTGGAATATTATCATGTAGAGCCCTGGCCATAGATCCATCATCGTCAGTAGCTGGTGATGGTGAAATGGGTTCTCCTGCTGGTTAATCCAGAGCGTATATTGTTGAATATGTGGGGTTTCTCCTAGCCAAAAATAGGAGGATTAGAGTGCAACTTCAGTTGTAGACTCAAGATATGTTTTAAGAGCATGGTGAACGGGCCCATGGCTCAGTGTGATGGAACATGAATGCATTCATGGCTCAGGGAGCACGGTGAACTGGCCCGTGGCTTAGATTACTAGTGTCGGGACCTGTACCAAGGAGGTCTAGAGAATGGGTAGCCTATGGGAGCTAACCCTATGACTAAGGTCACTTAAGCAAGAGACTATGGTCCTACTTGTGGTCTCGCACTGACCGAGATGGATGAGATTGTGGATTCCGACTCTTCCTTTGATCTTGTATGGCACCGACTTTGGGTTTTGCAACCAAAGGTTGGATTTGAGCGGTACGGATCACTTCCTCAGGACATAAGTGTGATTGTAAAATGTAATTAGACGTGTAGCGTATTTGCTTAAGGATGAAATACGGAAATCATTGGTTGATGTTACATTGCTTAATGTATCCCAAAATGGATAAATGTTATACATGTTCTTCATATTCCTTATTAAAATGGATAGATGATTTACTGCTTTATCATTTATAAGTAAAATGCTTTAAAAGATGATGTTGCTCAATTCTGCTTAATATCAATTAAATCTTGCTTTTCAATAGAGATTCCTCGGCTCAGTTTATTACTATTTATCTACAATAATAATATTTATGGTGGAGATTTATATCTCTCACTGGGACATGGGTCTCACCCCGTTGGTCACCAACATTTTTAGGTGGACGTGGACGAGCAGGTAGGGACCATACAGCAGGGGAAGGACAGCAGCATCAGGGACAGTAGTAAAATCTCAGGTGGAGATATTGATTGTCGTTTCTTGTAGATATGAGTTGTATGTGTCATCTTTGTACTCGTAGGTCCTTGGAGTTAGTACTTAGTGTTTTTATGATTGATATGAGATTTTAGCTTGAATGCCTCGAAGTTTTATGTTGCTTATGTATAGTTTTGGCAAAGCAACCTTTGTAAATATATTCCTCGAGAAGAGATGGTACATGGTATGTACCATGTGAACTATAATGTATACACTACTTTGGTTCTCCTTATAAGAGTTTCCTGGAATTGGATCTCTTTGCAAAAAGGTTTTAATTTTTAGTGATTTTCATTAATCTGTTATTTATGTTTAATTCTGCTTAATTGTAATGATTGTTTATCGGTTTGGTGACTGTCATCACACTAGTAGAGTTTCATAAATGACAAAAAAAAAACTCTAGACCACCACTAGTTGTAACTACATGTTTTGTCCTCACTCACACGCAAGACAGGATAAACATTCTAACTAGCGACCCATCCTAGTACTACTCTGGGCTAAGCACGCTTAACCACATAGTTCTTTAATGATGGGATCCCTAAAAAGGAGGTTCACCTTGGTGATATGGGTAGTCCAATCATTCCTTATAAGATCATTTTATCTAGTGCCTCAAATCCTAGGACATTACAATCTCTCCCACCTAGACTCTTAACGTCCTCGTCAAGGCTCAACTATATGGCCTCATAATCTCTTCCCCATTTTAGTGCAGACCCAGAATGGCTCATGGACACCCAGCTCCCATGCATGGCTACCAACGCAAGGGTAGCTCCATCTCATCTCAGTAGATATCCCTTTCCATCTTTCCTAGACCGCACGACTTAAGACCGGCATGCCACATGCCCATGTGGGCCCCACCTACTGGAGGGGAATTGGCTCCAATACCATTTGTAATGATTGGGCCTATTTCCCAAGGCTCTCATAGAGTTTCAAGAATGATGACTGACCTCATAGACCATTACTAGCCTTAACTACAAACTTTGTCCTCACTCATGTGGAAGCCAGGATAAACTTCCCAACTGGTCACCCATCCTAGTAGTACTTTGGGTTGAGCATGCTTAACCACAGAGTTCTTTAGTGATGGGCTCCCTGAAAAGGAGGTTCAACTTGAAGATATGTGTAGTCTACCCATTCCTTATATGATCAATTTATCCAAGACCTCAAATCATGGGACATTACACCCAAACTCATAATTTCATGATGTTGGATGTTACCCTTTTATTCAGTTACTATAGTTAGTTTACATGTTATTGTATGCAAGATGTGTGATGTTTGCCCATGTCTTATTTACTTATGTGAGTTGATGCTTCTGCATATAGTATTTGTAGTTAATAAATAGGCAAGCTTTACAATATGGTATTAGAGCATCGATATAACCATTAGTGATTGATATCCATAGATAGACCTCTTATAGATGCCCTTTTTCTACAAATAGCCCCCATGAAGTAATATAATAAGGGCAAGGAGCACGTGGATGGAGAGGGAAGCTTCTACGATGTAGGGGATGGACATGAGATGTCTGGAGGAGGCAAGTCTAATGGAAACCCAATTGGAAACCCCAATCCTCCTCTTGATGTGCTCATGAGAGCCATGATAGATGCCCTTAATTGTCAGAATGGGGGGCTCTAGCATCCCAGAAACTAGGAGTTGACCTTAGTAGATTTCCTGAAGGTCAACTCAGATACCTTCTCAAGTGATGTTGAGATAGGTGTAGTCACTCATGCTGAGAAGTAGTTGTTGAGCATGGGACATTGCTTCCACAATTTGGGATGTCCTGAGCATTCGAAGGTCCATTTTGGGACCCATCTGCTGAGGTGTGTTGCTCATGTTTAGTGGGAGAACTTCACCAACAACTGAGGACCTGATGTTGCACCAGTGACCTGGAGGGAGTTCACCGCCGCCTTCCATAACTGTTACATTTTAGAAACTATGGTCGAGAAGAAGGAGACTGTTACACCCCGATCTCACAATCTCCTCAAATCATGAGATTAGGGCGTAAGATGGGATTTATAATTAACACAAAGAACACCCTTAACTTTTTCTTTCCTTAAAAAAACTCTTGTTTCTTCACATTGATCCACATAAAACGTCTTAACAAGGGAATCCGAATATTTCTTTTACTAATCAGACTTTAACAGAAAAGATACATATATAAACATTCATGATGTCTTTCACAACTTGTGCACATAAACCTTGTTAATTAGCATACATATCAAAGAGGAACAATATTACACATCGTAATTACAACTCTCTCTCTAAACTCTTACTGAGGACCTAGAGTGACAAGGACCGACTGACTCAACTAATCTCATACTTGACTCCTGTGGCAGATCTACTCTGACGCTCGGATTATCTTCAAGTCCACGCGATTAACCTAAAATGTTTGAGTAGAGGGGTGAGCCTACTCGCTCAGTGAATGAGTACTTCAAGGAAACATACTAATGCACTAATGTGATCAAAGATATAATTTGATTAAACGATATGAAATTTAACAACAATAATTACTACACTGAGCAGTTCTAAAGCAATATAATTGAAATAGCAAAGAATATAAATATTGCATCCAAAGAATAACTACTAGAAAACTATGCTCTAGTCATTCTTAACTCTTTCATTTATAAGTAACTCTGTGAACCTATATGATCATATTTTAGATTATGCCCTAAATATATGCAGTGTACTCTGCATATAAAGGTCCGCAACAAGTCCATGCTACGGCCCCACCGTACAAGACTTAGCGACACACCCGGGAATGCTAAGTCTGACGCCAGCCCCGTTCTGCCACAGGACCACAGGCTCTCCGGCCTACAGGCTCTCCGGCCTCAATGCACTACTCCGAGTGCTCTCTCGACTCCTCCTACTAACCTGAGCACACAGGCGGAGGGTCACAGGGTTACCTTCGCGACTCCGCACGAATGGTGTTAGATAACCAAGTTTTCTGGTGAAACCGCAGTGCCATTGTGACACAAGCACAATTGTTGTTAGACACTGCCCTTTTTCTCTTTCCTCGTTTGTCCGCGACACACGCACGGATGATGTTGCAACACGAGTTTCACCCCAAAGCTGCAGATACCACTTAGGGGTTCTACGGTGTTAGGGCACTTAGGTCTATACTTGATTAACAATAAACAATTTAACAGAAATATCACATAGCAACGTCAAAACTCATGTATTCAACATATATCATATCTCAGTAACATCCCTTTCTAGGGCATGTCATATCTCATCACCTGCAATTTACGAGATATATATTGAAATATAAGAAGTCCTGCAGTATGTAGATATCATTTCAGAGAGAACAAGCATATAAAGTTAAATGCACTAGAAACGTACAATTCAACAGTTAAGCATCACCACATCTCATATCGAGACCTTTCATATTACCATAGCATGATTCATTAAACACCCTATCCTTAGGGTTTCATTCGCCTTATTCATTCATCACATACCAACACCCTACTCTTAGGGTTTCATTTGCCTCATTCACTTGTCACATGGCTCTTATCATGATCTCATAAGATATAAGCATTCACTAAATAAAGACTGTTTCCAACAAATCTTATATAATCAATATAGATATGAAATCATGGAAACTTAACTAAATTTAGATTTTCCATATCATTTACTGAGATATCATTTATCAAGAATGAAATTCAATTAAGATAACCCATGAGATACATCCTAACCAATTATAGAGTTACTAGTCCTTTTCAATAAGGTTGAAACACTAGTGATGTCTCAATTAGGTTAAACCCTAATTACATCATTTGATATAAATCCGTAAAGAAATCTCACTAGGAAGGGTTGCATACGTTTCTGATATGAATCTACCATTTAGGAATCATTTAAAACAGAGAAGGAATCCATATCATATCAATTTACAATAACTCAAATCAAACGGACATTTCAAGATTTAGAATTCACATACTAAGCATTTAGGGATTTGGATGTTGTAATCAAATTCGTGCATTAGAATGTTTGAAGGAAGAACCCACTCACCCTAAGGTGTGAAAACACCTCACAACTGCAGCTCAACTCATGGAATCTCAAATTCCCCTCAAATCCCTAACAAATCTCCCAATTCTTCTTCCATTCAACTCGGGAACCTTGAAAAAGAGGGATTATGAAGAAAGGGTGAGAAAAGAGGGAATTTCAACATCATCTTGGATCAAATCAGGGCATGGACGGAATCTAGACATAAGAGAGAAGATTCACCATAAAATTCTATGCAAGGAATCCGAACTTACTTGATTTCACCCTTCCTGGAATCGCAAAACCCTAATTCAGCAATTCCCCCACTTTCTCCACTCAAGCCCTAATTCTCCCTCTCTCTCTAGGAGCTCGTTTCTCTGGAATGAATGATGAGAAATGAGAGCTGCTTGTGTGTGTGGTCGTTCATATAAGTCAATTGAGCTGCTTGGGTCAATTGTATATTGACCCAACACTTAACTTTAATTATATAGGATGAATATTCAGTTATACAAAAGTTACTGTAATTCGTTTATTTCAGAGATCAAACATTCTCCAACAATTATGGGAATTTATCACGTTGTTAATAATTGATCTATAAAGCTTCAATTAAAATTTGGGATCATTTGGAGTTACCAATAATTAATTAAAAATCGAACAGTGCACTGCTATATTGCAGTCTGCAGAATATATTCGGCCGAGTTTGTCCTGCACAAACTCGACCGACACCCTTACTGTA
Organism: Alisma plantago-aquatica; assembly: GCA_963693085.1. NCBI lineage: Eukaryota > Viridiplantae > Streptophyta > Magnoliopsida > Alismatales > Alismataceae > Alisma > Alisma plantago-aquatica. The sequence continues at coordinate 633,634,436 of OY856412.1, read as the reverse complement.
GGGATTCAAAAGTCATCCAAAAATTATGCCAATTTAACAGAGTGTCTAAAATTGTATTTATCAAATACTATTAAAATTTGAGATCAATTGGATATACCAATAAAAAGATAAAATTCAATTACCACACTGCTGTAAAATTCTGGAAATGTGATCGGTCGAGTTTGAAACTCGGCCGACAAACAGGTCAGAGCTCTCTTCAAAAATTCTGATATTTTCCAATGTTATTCACATTTTATATATCTAAATCATATCCAAATTTGAAGTAAATCAGAGTTACACATAAAATACTAAAAATCATTTAGTGAGACATTCTACTTATCAAATTCTGTATTCAAGCATTATCAAAACCCTAATTGGGCCGATTAGGGTTTATACTTCTCAAACCCTAATTCTCAAGACAAAAAGAACAATTAGACTTCTTATCATAGTTAAAACATCCTAATTGTTTTATTGTCATTAATTAGATTTCAAGAATGATTATTCTAATTAATCTTTGTGATTGTCTAGGTAAACCCTAGTTTACCAGTTAAGCTCAGATGGGGTCGTAACAGAGACGGAGTTCAAGCGCCTCAAACTATGTTCTCTAAAGTTGACACCGATATCATCAACTTGAAGCTCAAACCCTTATCAAATCATTTAATTCTCTCCTTATCAGTTTTAGCCATATGCGGACAAAACCTCAACAACTCCATGAACTTCTCCTCATACTCATTGATCAACATAGATCCCTACCGGATCTTATCAAAATGTATGATCTTCTCATCTATGTAGATCTTCATGGAGTATCGTCTCATGAACTCTCATGGAAACTCCTCCCAACTGATCACAACACCATGCCTATCCTCTTCCATGATGGCCCACCAATGTCCAGCACCGCACTTTAACAGGTACACCATGTGCTTCACCTTATCCTCTTCAGGAATATAGAGGATCTTGAAGGCCTTCTCCAACTCAGTCAACCACATGTTAGCCACCACTAGATCCATTGTACCGACATATTCTGACACCCCACACACATAAACCTCTCAAAGGTCTTCCTAGAACCCTGGTATTCTACATTGGAGACTACCACCCTAGCTCAAGGTATGACATCCTATCCTCTATATGCATCATCATGGACATGAACTATCCAAATATGGACTGAAAAATAGGATTAGGCACAGTTGTTGGGTCGAACTAAGGCTCTTCTGGAACTCTGACTTGCCTCCTAGAACCACCTCCTAGTGCAACAACACTACTCTCAACATGTTCTTCATGTTCACTTGACATATCTTTTCATCTCTTCTTACTCTTCTTCTGCATAAGCAGAAGTCACCATTAAATATGTCGGGTGACACGAGAACAAACACAAACCCTAGTCCTATGTCCCTATAGACTCAGTGAACCTAAAGCTCTGATACCAACCAAGTTGTGACGCCCATCGTCACACCAAAGAGAGATTACTAAAAAAAAGCGTAGAACTAATATTAAGCATCCAAGATTACCATAAAAAGGGTAAATTAAAATAGATTATATATTACCACAAAAGAGGAAACATATTACATCTAGGTCCACATGAGGCCACTTGTATTACATATCATGACATAAGATGATACACATCATTGTTCTCTTGGATAACTTGCCACATCCTATTACATATGATAGCCTTTTCATATATATACAAACTATATATGTACAACAATGGCCTACTTTCAAAGCTTCTGTTGATCTACAACATCTACAAAACACCCCAAAGGACCTGAGAATACATGAACAACACATAGGACTCTACTACAAAACACTAGCAGCATATCCAACCATTAATAACTACTGCTCCTCTTGTTGTTCAACCTCAACTACATGATCTTTACCTCATCATGCACGATCACCTAAAATATTTGGAAACCCATGGGGTGAGACCAATGTCCCAGACGATAGATATAACTCTTCTACAACAACTATTATTAACACATATTAGCTAAAGTAGGAAAGTAACATTATTATCAAGTTGAGAAGATTTAGCTAAATGATATAAGTAAAGCAATTAACATTGTTTAAGAAAATTAGGCATCTACAACTAAGTAGTAGAACATATTAGAATTTCAATAGGAATATGAAGAACGTGTGTAACAGTTGATTTCTCTTACCATATTATAAATTAACTAAATAGTACAAGAGATAATGTAAATGGTTGTCCAATGTGAGTCATATTTAACCCTAAGAAAATATACTACACTATTGTATTACGTCTTTTATTATGCCCTGAGGAGATGAGGTATACCACTAATGCTCCAACTGACCACTGCTAAGTCCAAATCAATGCCATACAAGATCTAGGAGGAGTCATACTCCTATGATCTCTCACACCCTCAATCAGTCTGAGTCTTCCGTAGTGATATGTAAAGTCCAATTGAAAAATAGCCTATTCTTCCATGGTATATAGGCTAGACCATTCTCCTGCAAGGGTATGACCATAGCCAATCCTGTGAAATGCATATACTCAACAATATACGACTCTGAGCTTCCAAGAAGGGAGAACCCTTTCCACCATCCAGCAAGTACTGACGCTGAAGATGGATCTATGGCACAGGGCAACTACATGATTAGGGTTTCACTTGATTTAATTAAGTCAGCTGAGTATCTTTTAGCATCAATCAAGTTATCAAGTATAAATTGTAAACAAACTCAACAAATATAAGGGTATGTTACAACTCCAGGAGATATAAAATGTATGAAGTAAGAACTTATCACATCATCTCTTAATATCACTTCCATACAAGGCCATCAACATTATCACATCACTAGGGGATATCGATCCCTCATCTCATCACTAGAGTATATTACCTCACACTAGGCATTGGGCCTCTACCAGGTCATATACCCAAACCACATAACTCTTGCACATCATCATTATCTCATCATTCCTTATAAGGCTCATAAACATCACCATGTATCATATCAAACACACCATTGCATTCAAAATCTATGACATTTATTCAACTGATAACATTTAAGTTATACAAGTTGGAGAGAGAATGAATACTCCATTGCATGCTAGATACTTCAAACAAGGTAAGCATTACATCATGTGTTTATAATTAGGGTTAGGGCTTACTTATGTGTATCCAATTAGGGTTTCTATATCAGTGACATAACACTTCAAGCCACACACCACTACTTCCCACATTCTTGGAGAACATAGGTCAACCTTCATCATTGTTATTCCACAACACAAAGAAACAACATGTCCAAGAAATACCATCGACCAAAGAAGGTAGGAGGTCATAAGGTTAGGGAATTGAAGAAGACAACTCACCATGGTCGAAGACACCAACCAAGACCAACGACCAAGACCATTAACAACATACCAACAGTCGAAGAGAACCCATAAGTTGAAGAGAACACAATGACCAAGAACACCACTGGACTCCATCGGTCAAAGGGAACCATACACCGCCTACGACCTAAGATCATAGCACCATCTTCAGTGACCAAAACAAAGGCAAGATTAGTCACTAAAAGCTTCAACAAATCAATGACCAAAAACACCACAAGGCCATCAACCCAAACATCCTCAATGACCACTCAAGGAATACCATCATCACTTAGCAAGGTATGATCAAAACATGTGTTTAACAACAAGGAGTTCAAGTGACGCCAAGGTTAAACATCATGGAAACGATGATCATCAAAACCCTAGACAAGCATCACATAAGGTTAACATGAAAACCATGAGGTGATAGATGAAAACCCAAGATTCAAGCACATGTAAACAAAATCAAACTCTATCTCATGTAAGATAAGCAAACCAAAAACCTAGACAACAAGACCAAAGTTGAGTTGCATGTAAGACCATCAACATGTCCATCACTTAGATTTCAGGCATATGAATTAGGGTTTAGGTAAAGGAACAAATACATGCAAGATCATTATAGGAACACAACCCTAAACTAGATATCATTATCAATAGCATGTAATCATGTTTTAGTAATAAGTTTTGGATGTAGTATTGAAGTGAAATAATTGTAGGGAAATGAGTTATATAACTCGCCTACTTATGATGAACCACCTCCAAGCAAAGAGCTCCAAAGAAGAGAGAAGACCTAGCTTTGATCACTTCTATGACCATACTAGTCATCTCCTCAAAAGAGAATAAAACCCTAGGTTAGAGATCAAGGAATTGAGATCTAAAATCCTATGTCAAGAAATAAAGGAAGAAGGAGAACATCTTAATCTTACTTAGGTACTACCATAGAGAACCATGGATTCGAACTCTATGGAGAGAAGTTTCTCAACGTACCACCATGGAGAACCATGGTTTTGGCTAAGAGAAGAGAAAGAGGTAGGGTTTTACAAGGAAAGGGAATCAAGAGGATGGATCACTTACAAAGGATCAAAGAGCACCAATAAAACAAAAAGCGAAGATGCTCCAACTCTAGATCACCACATGCAAGATGATCAACCACTAAAGCTCCAAGGATGAGATCCTCTTTAACACCAAGATCCAAGGGCCAAACTCCAAAGATGAGTGGAAAATAGGGTGGAAAAGGATCATATGTATGGGGAAAGAGAGGTATTTATACTCAAGTATAGGGAGAGGTGAAAGGGATTAGTTGTCATGCACATAGGTTTCACTTATCCACCAAAGATCAACCATGCATACACTAAATCCATGCAAGACACTAAGGTCGTTAAAAAAAGAAGAACGGCCAACCACACTTAGTCTTAGAGGACCATCGATTGAAGGGAAACATGGCCACAAGGGCTCATGGTCAAAGAGAAACCAGTCGACCAAACACATAAAACCCTAGGTCATATTCAACCAAAGGGAACTCAAGGCTCCACCAAAAAACCATCTACCATAGAGATTAAATCCAATGAAAACATAAGGGTGGTCGCTGAAAAACCAAGAACTCAAACGGTCAACATGTGGTCAACACCAAACTAGGGCATCCAAGCAAACCCTAGAAACAACATCCAAGGTGTCACCACATCTCTCCTCATCAAACCAAGGAATCGTCCACCAACATCATACTCTCTATCATGATGCTAAAATATGTGAGACACATCCAACATGTGAAAACTTGCAAAATAAACCCTCAATATAGGTAAATGGCAATTTGGTCCAAAACAAGCATGCATGTAACAAAGCTAGCTCAAACATCATCCAAACATGACCAAACTGAAAACATAACCATGTCATATGTTATTAAATCTCATCACATGATTATATTATGGTTTAAGCATCTTATTAAGCTATAAAAGAGAGATCAAGCACTAAGCTAGGTAAGGGGTCTTATAAAATAATAGAAGGTATGACCTGACCCTTGTGGTAATGATTAGATGAAATCACTTTATGGCATGCATATTTTAGACCTTCTGAGTATATGATTATGAACTTTTGGTTTATCAAGCATTGCCCACAAAGGATAAGTAAAACCCTAAGGTGGGCAGTACATGAAAATTTTGAGGAAAAAATTTCATCCAAGGTGGGTAGAATTTTAACACCCTCAATTTTCTCACATTCCTTTAAAGTTACTTAATTTCCTTCATTATACAAATATGAGAAAAATAATAATTAAGCATTAGGGTTTCAATTATAAATTAGTCATGTTATATATTTCTTTTGCCTATGATAGTTTAATGTGAGAAAATAAACAATATCACGTAGTAATTACCCAAGTTTTAAAATCTAATTCATTATGGAGAACCAGTAATGCATAAATCACTCTAGGAATCTAATCAAGTAAAATAGTTTCTTACATGGCTTGGAAGTAGAATTAGATTAGAAAATTGGATTCCTTACCCCCAAATTAGTCTACCTACCTATTTTTGGAATTTTTAGATAAAATTTAGACCCCCAAACAAATTTATAAAGAGAAAGTAACTTGAATATTAATAAAATATTAAATTGGATAAATTGTAATTTTTTTCCTGGACTTTGCTTTAATCGAATTTTGAATATGTAGTTGTCACACTGATCATGGGTTCAACTTGAGCCATTGGATCTAGATCAAAGGCGTGGGACGTTGTCCTCTTCCCCGTGACCTCTCATTCTTGGAGAGTGAACAGTGACCCCCTTCAGTTGGACTCCCAAAACCTTGATAGCCAATTTATCTCTAATCCTAATCATGTTTTCTTATCACCCCTAAATTCCTCACTCCCTCTAAAACATAGAGAAACCCAAACTATCCCCTAGAGTCCCATATCTAGAAAACATACAACTTCATGTTCCTCCCAATCTCTAGCCATTATTGGCGACAGCGGAAGAGATAACACCCTATGAAATTGAATGCTCCTAAATGTCACACACAACCGTCAGAACCCTACCCAGGTCCCAATTGCGCCTGTATTAGCCCAGATAACCCTACAGTTGGTCATCATCAACCTCCATCCATGCCACCCAGAACCCCCTCCTCCCATCATTTGGTGCCAATTAACTTGGCATACACCATCTCTAGACCTCCACCAATCTTCCCCTAAACCCAGAATCCAACGTGAGCCATCAATCCTCCTCGTCAAAAAATTCATGATGGAGGTGCACAATCACAGCTTGAAGAACCAGCCTCGGTGATCTATAGGCTTCGGAGAAAGCACATGACTCTCCGACTAGCCCCTGGAAAGATTTCTACGTCGTCGATTCGACTCAAGGATAATAATTCTTCTTTGCCCAAATTTGATCGATCTTGTTATTTCTCGACAATTCCATGATATTGGCCATCACCTGCAACCACCGAATTGGTTTGACAACTTTGTGGTGATGATGTGAAGTCACTGGTGTTGTAGTTTTGACGAGAACCATGCATTATGTGCACTTTGGAGTCAGGCCCTAGAAGAAACAACATTGGATGACCATAGCAGGCTGCTCCGACCATTACTGGAGACAAGCCAATGCTAGTTTGATTCATCTTGAACTCAAGAAGAGATCTATGTGCTTGATTTTGTGCATTCTAGTTTGTAGATCTAGGGCGAATAGATCAAAGTTGATTATGCGTGTTATGCACAAAGAACAATCTAGGATCATGTTTTGCTTTGCTTCCCTATCACACAAGCTAGATAGATAAATCATCCTAAGGGCATATCGATCATTAGAGATCTACACGTGCCAGATTTTAGTTTGACCTGATATTCTTTTTATCTCATTTTTTATTGGTCCAGAAGCCCTTAAAACATAGAAAATTAATATTAAATAATGTGTTCATCAGCAAATCTTGAAAATTTAAGCATACATTCACAAAAATATACTTATCCTACTGAAGTAACAATATTAGCCTTTGAGTTACAATAACAATGCATACACAATTGCGATCCTAATTACACTATAATGGAATAATCAAATTAGAATGTAATTTGGATTTTCTAAAATTCATGAATCAATTTCCTATGTAAGTCAGTAAGATTTGTGAACTTATTCTCTAATGATTAATTATATAAGTAAGATATGAGAGTACACTATGGTTACTCCATACATGATCATGTATTATGTGGGAAATATGCAATGAGAATATCATGTATGATTTATATATGTCACAAATGAGATAAATAACATAATCTTTTCCATCACCAGTTATTGGATGTAAATCTAGTAACCCTAAAAGATATTATGATGATAAGAGTAATTAAGAGCGTACTAATCACATAAGCTATATCAAAGTGACAATGAATGGGTGGATATGAATAAACCCTAAAGTGATGACTTGGAATAAGCTTAATAAGGAAGTTATAATGAAGTCAGTAAAATTAGAGCCCTTACTCAAACCAATATTATGTGAAGCAGAATATACACCCTAATAATAATTATAACATGGATAATTCTAGGGTTTACCTAAGAATTTTGAACACATGCCCTAAAACCCTAGTTGATAACATAATCAACCCGAGAATCCTTGGCTTGATGAAAATACCTAAGATCTAATAGAACCTTTGGGTTTTTAGGAGAGAACTAGATCCAATTTTAGAGAAAGCGGTGTGCAGATGATTTTGGTTTATCAAAGGTAAGTGTGCCATGTCCTTGAATTCATATTTTATATGCTAGATTGATAGTCTAATTATCATGTTCAGCATAAATGATTAGACATGTGGTCTAATGTCCATTACTTTCCAATGTAATAGAATTACTTCATCAGTAGAATGTGCTTAGATTTTATAAACTGTCGATTTTGACTTGTCATGTATGCATATATGTCAAAAATCAGCATGTGAATCATTAGAACTCAGAATATATGCCTAGAATTTGATTCAGTGAGTTATTTACTTGCTGTCAACTAAACTTTAGAATATCTTTCAGAATATCAAATTTGGATACAAAATCTAGAATTCAGACTCATCATAGTTCTTTACTAACTGAATGGAAATATTAGTATTTATTTGTAGTTTTTAGTTCCTTATGTTATCCCATGATTTAGAATCACCATAAAAGTCAGAATAGAATTTGGAGTATAAAATGCTAGAACAGAATGCATACTTCATAATTTGACTCAATCATGAGATTCAAAACCAGAATAGAAATAGAATTAGAAATAGAAAAGAATAGAAAATGATACCAGAATATAATTTGATATTATATAATAAATCTTCACAGAATAGAAGTAGTACGGTGTACAAAATAGAAGGCATTTATGTCACAGAAGGTGCTATCGCTTATCTCCCGTCTGGCAATCACGGCAGCGAGCTAGGGCTCCCCCTGCGTGCGGCGCTCAGGCTTGGGGGAGGGGGTCAGGCATCATGCTGGGTCGTCACCTTCTCCCCCCGGGCCTCCTCCTCGACTTGCCTCTTCTTCCGGTTTCCTTTTGTAGGTGCCTCTCCGAGCTCCTCATCTCTCCCCCCTGGGCGGCGGCCGTGTGACCTGGTTGTGATCGGGTCTTCTCTTCGGCGTGTTGCTTGCAGGAGGTGGTGGTTCTCTTCTCCTGGCAGAGTCTTTCTTAGATCTGCCTTGAGGTTGAGGCGGGTGGCTGGTGGGGGTGTCCTCGTAGGGGTTCCGGAGGAGGCGGGTTTCCCTCCTCTTTTTCTGCCTTGCAGGTTTCTCACTTGGGTGCTAGTTTCTGGCAGGCTATCTACCTTGTTCTGTCGTATATCGGCATTGTTTCTTCCTTTGAATAAGGATTGTTATTCCTTCCTATGTGAAGGCAGTGGTTTTTCTGGGGTTTCCCCCGGTAATTCAACCTTAGTATTGCTATCTCATCTTTGATCTGGATTGATCTCATTACTCAGTTGTATGGCTTCGTTTGAGTTGATATACGAGCAGAATACCGTCTTGTTCCAGCCCCTCTACCACTACTTAACGCTCAAGTTGAAGGAATTCTTTAGGAAAAGTTGCTTAAGACAGCCTCAAGGAAGAAGAATCAATGCAGAAATGTCTCTCTCTCGTTCCAATATGAGTTGTAGTGCCCTAGGGTTACTGAACGTGATGTTTGTATGTTCTGTTTGTATCTTTCTCCCCAATTATAGATGTCGTATGGATAACAAGTAATGAATCAATCCTTTTTCTCTCAAAAAAAAATGTCACAGAAGGTGCTTGCACTAAAAAAGGCACATTGTGCCATAGAAGACACCTCGATGTCACCATAAGGCTTTCATGTCATAGAAGGTGTATTACACCATAGAAGGCACATAGTGCCATAGAAGAGGACTTATTGTATAATAGTGGCCATATAAAGATAAAATATGTAAATAATAGATGTTTATGTGAGATTTTACTACAGTTATAGATTCATATCTTTCATAAAGCAATTACTTGTTTTATGAATAGAATTCAATGCCACTTACTCTAACCTAGAATTATTTTCTTTATATATGGTTGTGGACGTGACATCCATAGATAGTGAGTTGTAGTTCGTAGGATCCTTGAAGAATTTTCATAACAAGAAAGTAGGATATCTATCACTGGTGGGACATTATCTTAAGAGAACCTTCCAAATTAAGATTTCATCATTTCTCTTTTCCTTTTAGTTCATGTAGGGAGATGTTATTCCCAGACTCATAATTTCATGATGTTGGACTTTACCTTTTTATTCAGTTGCTATGGTTAGTTTACATGTTATTGTATGACATATGTGTGATGTTTTCCCATGTCTTATATACTTATGTGAGTTAATGCTTCCTCATATAGTATTTGTGGTTAATAAATGGACATGCATTATAGTGGAGCTCTTGGGAGATAAAGTTGAGATAACTGGATAACATTCTACTTGGATCCTTATGTTATAACTTTCATGTAAACCCTTTTATGGGAGATGATAATGTACTTTTCTAAAATTGAATATAGTCATGAAATGTTATTTTGCTGCTATATTTTGGTTTCTCTTTGTAAATCATAATTTGAGGAAAAAATACACCTATTCCAGCAAGCGTTTTAGTATGTTTGGAATGATGGCTTTTACTCAAAATAAGTAGGGAGTGGATCTCCTATTGGATCCCACTCCTTACATAAGGGGTGATGAAGCTTTAGATCACCCCAAATCCCTTTGAAGGTATCGAAGTGTGAGGCAAAGCCAAAGTTATCTTCACATTTTAGAGAATGCAAACGCTTGTATAGATCATATACTTGGGATGCATCTCCTTTACTAGAATATACTTTGGCAATATTATCCCATTCCTCCTTAGCGGTGTTGGTGAAGAGAATATTAGAATAGATATGTGATTCACAACTATTCAAGATCCAAGAGAGAACTAGAGAATCATGTTCATCCCACCTCTTAAAATCTGACTTCAATTTCTCATATTCTTTTTTCGTAGTTTTCTTCTTGTCAAATGTGTCTTCCTTTGGTGGAGGTAGATCTGTCAAATGTTCTAGTTTTCTAGAGGAATGTGTATAGATCTCCAATGAGCATGCTAATAACTTCCAATTTTGTGATGTTATCTTAGTATTTTTCTTCAATTTCTCACTTTCTTCCTTAGATAAATTAGATAGAATCCCTAGTTATTCTCCTTTATTGCAAACATACTACTAGACTAACTTTTCTCCTTTTTACTTACAGAAAAAGACACAAAAAAATCACAAAAGACCCAAACGGTCCCAAGACCGCATGGACTCACACGGTCCCAAGACCGCTTGAAGCCTCCCGGTCCCAAGACCGCATGAAGCCTCCCAGTCCCAAGACCGCATGAACTCACACGGTCTCAAGACCGCATGAAGCCACCCGGTCCCAAGACCGCATGGACTCACACGGTCCCAAGACCGCATGGACTCACACGGTCCCAAGACCGCATGAAGCCACACGGTCCCAAGACCGCATGGACTCACACGGTCCCAAGACTGCATGAGCCCAAACGGTCTCAGTGCCCAAACGGTTTCAAAATCCAAACAGTTTCAGAATCCAAACGGTTTTAGAATCCAAACAGTTTTAGAGTCCAAACGGTTTCAGAGTCCAAACGGTTTCAGAGTCCAAACGGTTTCAGGGTCCAAACGGTTTTGAGAGTCCAAACGGTCTTCAAAACTGTTTGGACCCAAAACTGACAAAACCGTTTGGACTTCACTTAAGGCCTATAAATAAGACCCAAGGGGTCCTCTCAAGGGTATCAAGTTTTCATATGCCCAGAGGCTGCCTCCATCACTCTAGAGCTATTCTATCTTCCATCCTCCGCCCGAAGGCTGACAGTCTGAGATCCACGTTCCATCTTGAAGCTGCTTTCTCTCTCTTTGCCAAAGAAGGTGGGAAGAGGAGACCTCATCATCAAGCAACCTATGAAGACTGAAGATCGTCACTCCCTCTCTCTCTCTAAGGGGTTGACTTTCCTCTCTCCTTTGTAGTGATGACGCTCTCTCTCTCTTCTTGCCTCCTTCTTTGTCCTAGCTATGAGCGAGTAGTCTCTTTCACTAGGGTGCGGGGAGTATCCCCGCTACCCATGCTTTCATTTCATGTAATGTAATCCATAGTTTGCAATATAGAGATGCTTCCTTAACAGTTCAACATCAATCGTTTAATGAATGCTTGTTGCTTGATCACCAACTTGTGTTATCTTTTATCTTTTAGTATGAATTGTCTATGTTTGTACTATTAGATTTGAAACTCATTTGAATGTTGGTTCTTGGGGCATGTATCCACCACGCACCTGTTTCGGTATCTAGGGGTGCTTTCAAGAAGTGGAGTAAACTCACTTCCAAAATGTTGTACTTTCATACTATGAAATGGAATCAGTTGACGTATGAAGGTACAACCTTGGTAAGTCGAGGAACACACTTTGCAAAGGGAATGATGCAAAGCAGGTGACCATTCGTTCGGGGATGGCTGGCGTTGCATCATTCCCACACTTATCGTAGTTAGTTCTCCGAAAGGAAACTAATTCTACAAAGATACTAACTATTTAGACTCTTTTTGCATGTTATGTTTTATGTTGCAAATTTTGATCCATGTGTTGCAGCGGTGAAAGTCGATCACATCCTAGTGCTCCCTTATCATTGTTTAACTTTCTTAAATTTACTTTCTTACTTTACTTTACTTGCTCTTAGTCTAAAAACAGCCAAACCAATCTTTTGATTTAAATACCAACTATTAAGAGATTAAGTGAAATTCCAACATTTTCCATCTTGTTGCTCCCAACAAGACCGTTATCCCGTGGATTCGATCCTTAACTATACTACGATAAGACTTCCATGTATCATAGCATACGTGGGTGGAGTTTTCGATCTAGTATAAGCAAGGCTAAACTTAAAGATTTACCATCTTTAGGATTTTTAGTGGTGCACGCAATTCCACATAAGTGGAAGCTCCATCAAAAATTGGCATTGTTGTCGGGGACAATGGAACATTTTGATTTCATTTACCATCTTGCTTGTCGGTTAGGGTTTTTTACTTTTCTTTAAACATTACTCCATATCTCCTTGATTTCATCACACCTTCCGCATTACCTAACAAGTGTGTTTCTTCCTCTACTCAGGTAGAAGATGTGTATGAAATCATCGCATAACCTCAGATTCTCCCCTAATCCAGAGTACGATTCTGAGGTAGAGAGAAGCTTCTACCGCTGCATTAGACTCAACCACCAAAGAGCCAGGCAAATGGATGAAGATCAACGACAAGCTGTGTTAGTTATGGAAAGGGTCAATGCTGCCATAGCCGCTCAAAGAGCACAACTCATTGTTGACACTCGTGCTCAGATTCAAGTTGAGATCCAAGCTGAAGACCAAGCTTGCATCCGAGATGAAAATGAAGCTTCCCCGTTAGAGCTTAGGAACAAGCAACTGCGAGACTATGCCGTCCCAAAGAACTATGAGGACAATCACCCAGTTCAGCCACCCGTCATTAACATACCCCATTTTGAGATCCGGACGCAATGGATTCAAATCAAGCATGGCATTTCATTCTCTGGTAGTTCTGGAGACGACTGCATGGATCACTTGAAGAGATTCAAGGCACTTTGCCGACTTGTCCCGCAAGCTGGAGTTGCCTTTGACGCAATAATGCTACATCTTTTTCACTTCACTTTATCTAGAAGGGCCTTGAGTTGGTACAACTCTCTTGATAGGGAGCCAATCGTCACCACCTGGGCTCCCTTGGAAGAAAAGTTCCTGGAGAAGTTCTTCCCTCCTTCGTTGACTTACGAAATTAGAGGATAGATTAACCACTTTGCACAACTTCCCGGAGAAACACTCGCAGAAGCATGGGAAAGATTCAAGGAGATTTTAAGAAAGTGCCCCCATCACGGTATCTCCTAGAATCAATTGATAGAAACATTCTATAGGGGGGTGAGTAACGATATCAAGCAATTTCTGGATTCCTCATCTGGAGGAAATTTTATGAGAAAGAACTATGAGGATGCTTGGAAAATCATCACACTTGGAGCTGAGAATCAATCCAATTGGGGACGATCATCTGGCAAGGGAGTCCTCAAAGTCTATAAAGCTGAGGAATCAATGGAAATGAAGGCTATTGTTGAAGCCTTAAAGACCATAGCTCATAAACAGCAGGCTCTTGAAACTTCATTTGGAGAATTCGATAAGAAGAAAAACCCTCAAGTCCAATAGTTCAAAGCTGCCACAGGGACCTGTGAAGCATGCCATGCATCCGATCACCCAAATCTATCATGCGGTATGCTTTACAATGTGATGATGGATATGCACCCACCACAACAACAGTACGAGCCAATTATTGAACAACCTGATGAGCAAATGCCATAACAAGTTAATTATATTCACTCCATTCCTGGATAAGTTTATTATAATCCTAATCAACCAAGAAATCACCCAGGATTTCAATACGGGATTTCTACTGGGACTGCCAATCCGCAACACCAGACATAAGGTGGATCCTCCAATAGGTTGTCGCCTGGATTCCAAAGCAACTTTAATCAAAATCAAGGGAACCCCAGAAACAACTTCCCAAGATTCAACTACCCTAGAAATCCATCCGCCTACTATCAATATACCCATCCTCCTCTACACCCATAGCTGCACCCTCAGTTGCAGCAACCTCAGTTAGCACTGCCACCGCAACAACCACATCAAGGACAACAACAACTCGCTCAGAAAAATGCCCCCTCCCAGCCAGCAAATGAGATGACTTTGATAAGGCAGATGCTATAGTCCCAACAAACCATGCTCGCTAATCAACAAGCTCAGCAAAAGGCAGTAGAGGCTCAACTAGCACAAATTGCTGCGCAACTGAAGCCTCCAGCAGGCACTTTTGTAGGACAACCTGAGTCGAACCCTAGACACAACCAGAATAGACCTGAGTAGTTGAATGTCGTTACTACAAGATCTGGACGTACCCTTCACGAAACTACGAGAATCGCTCTTGATGATGATGATACGCTTGTCCTTATGCCAAATGCAAGCCCAAACCTAGGAACTGAGAAGTCTACAGAAAATGCAAAAGGCAAAGAAAAAGAATAAGTTTCCAAAGAGCCAGAAATCCTGCAGTATAAACCAAGGATACCATATTCGGGAAGATTGCAAGAGACAAAAATGGATACTAGGTTCCAAAGATTTAAGGAGGCGATGAAGAAACTCTATATCAACATCCTGCTCCTCGATGTTATCTCTGAGGTACCGGCTTGGGCTAAATACCTAAAAACTCTGTTATCAAGGAAATACATTACTGAAGAGCAAGAGACCATCAAACTAGCCCAAACCACCTCCGATATCATCCTTAATAAAATGCCAAAGAAAAAGAAAGAACCAGGTTCCTTCGGTATTCAGTGTTGTATTGGAAATGCCTCAAGCAAGAAGGGATTAGCTGACCTAGGGGCTAGCATATCAATTATGACCTATTCCATGTGCAAACGATTAGGTTTGACTGAATTGCTGCCCACAACGATGACAATTCAGTTAGCTGATTCCACTATAACTGCACCTCTAGGAATTATTGAAGATATTCCAGTTAGGATAGGTAAATATGCCTATGTCTCGTGCGATTTTGTCATCATGGATATCAAGGAGGATCTAAGATACACAATAATATTTGGCAGACCTTTCCTTGCCACAACCAGGGCGCTTATCGATGTTGAACCTGGCACGATCATTCTAAGACTCGGAAAAGAAGCAATTCAATTTCGAGTTCTCAACAACATGAAAGGTTTCAACATTCAAGAGGAAGTCTTTCTGTTAGATGCAATACATCAAATGTCCCAATTAGAAATATTTGAGCCATCCAACGAGTTAGAAAATGTTCTAACCAACCCAGAAGTCAAATTTTCTGCAAATGAATTGGTCCAACAATGTTTACAGCACTTAGAGAAAGCCGTAGAAGCACCGACAGCCACCTTTGAGGAGCTTAAATCTGTCACTATTCTAGAAGCAACAGAAACACCCAAGGCTCCTGAGATGAAGACTCTACCAACGGGAATTAAACACGTATTCTTGGATGAAGAAAAATTATGCCCAGTTATCATCAGTTCCACCTTAATGGAAAACCAAGAAGAAAGGCTTCTTGTTGAGCTGAAGAAACACAAGAAAGCCATTGGGTACAAAATAACTGATCTGACGGGTATAAACCCAGCCTTATGCATGCATAGGCTGCCAGTGGTCGAAGAATTCAAGCCATCATGAGAACACCAGAGGAAGCTGAACCCCAATCTCAAAGAAGTGGTTCGCCTTGAAGTCCTAAAATTGTTGAAAGCTAGCATAATTTACCCAATTTCAGACTCCCAATGGGTTAGCCCCGTCCAAGTGGTTCCTGAAAAGGGAGGAACCACTGTCGTGCTAAACGACAAGAACGAGTTAGTACCGACAAGGACTGTGATGGGGTGGAGGGTGTGTATCGACTATAGGAAACTAAACAAATCAACGCAAAAAGATCACTACCCTCTGCCCTTTCTCGACGAAGTCCTAGAACGCTTAGCCCATCAGAAATACTTCAACTATCTAGATGGTTATTCCGGGTTCTACCAGATCCCCATACACCCAGAAGACCAAGAGAAAACTACCTTTACCTGCCCCTTTGGAACCTATGCTTTTAGAAGAATGCCATTCGGGCTGTGCAACGCACCCGCTACATTCCAAAGGTGTATGTCTGCCATTTTTGCAGGATTAATCGAATCTATAATGGAGATATTCAAGGATGATTTTTCATTTTACGGGGATTCCTTCGATAATTGTCTAATCAACCTTAGACAAGTCTTACAACGATGCGAGGAAATGAACCTCATCCTGAATTGGGAAAAATGCCATTTTATGGTAACTGAAGGTGTCGTCCTTGGGCATAGAGTGAGTGATAGAGGAATTGAGGTCGATAAGGCAAAAATCGATGTTATCTCGAAGTTGTCGCCACCAAAAGATATAAAAGGAGTTCGAGCAATCCTTGGTCATGCTAGGTTCTACAGAAGATTTATTAAAGATTTCTCAAAAATACCAAAACCCATGACCCAACTTCTGACCAAAGACACCGAGTTCAATTTTAATCAAGAATGCCTACAAAGCTTCTCAACTCTGAAAAATGCTTTAATCTCTGCACCCATACTAAGAGCCCCAGATTGGTCACAACCTTTTGAAATCATGTGTGACACCAACGATTACACCAAAGGGGCCGTATTGGGACAGAGAATCGACAAGAAACCCTACATAATCTACTACGCATCTAAAATGCTCGATGAATCACAGAAGAACTACACTACTACAGAGAAAGAATTCTTAGTTGTCATCTATGCGTTTGAGAAATTATGCTCCTACTTGATTGGATCCAAGGTCATCGTCTACACTGACCACTCTGCCATACGATACCTAATTCAGAAGCAAGATGCCAAACCCAAACTTATCCGCTGGGTGTTGATGCTTTAGGAATTCGATTTGGAAATCAAAGACAAAAGTAGAGTGGAAAACATCATAGCTGACCATCTCAGTCGTATTGAAGTCGAAGATGAAGATAAAGTCCCTATCCGAGACTCTCTTCCAGATGATCAACTAATGAAAATTACTAATGGATTCCCCTAGTATGCCAACATTGTTAATTATCTGGCTACAGGAATCATTCATCCTTCTACTTCCCATCACGACAAGAGGAAATTCCTCCACGATGTAAAACAATTCTATTAGGACGAACCCTACCTTTTTTGCCTTTGCGCAGACGGACTTTTTTGTCGCTGCTTACCTGAAGAAGAGATTACCCCCGTCCTAGAACATTGCCATTCCGACCCCACTGGGGGGAACATGAGCGCGAAGAAAACTTCTATGAAAGTTTTGCAATCAGGTTTCTTTTGGCCAACCATAGCAAAAGACTCCTATGATTTTGTCAAATCTTGCAACAAATGTCAATTTTCTGGAATCATATCTAAAAGAAATGAAATGCCACTCACTATGTGGCGAGAGATTGAACTTTTCGACGTGTGGGGGATAGACTACATCGGCCCCTTTCCTTCTTCATATGGCTTCTCCACATTTTGGTTGATGTAGACTATGTCTTGAAATGGGTCGAAGCTATACCCACAACGTCCAGTGATTCCAAACCAGTCATTAAGATGGTTAAAGATATCATTTTTCCCAGATTTGGAGTCCCCCGAACTGTCATATCCGACGGAGGGACCCATTTTCTGGAACGAAGGATTGAAGCCCTCTGAAGGAAATATGGAGTTAACCATAAAGTTGCCACGCCTTACCACCCATAGACCAGTGGTCAGGTTGAAGTTTCAAATAGACAACTGAAGGCAATTTTAGAAAAAACAGTCAATAAACACTGCACTGACTGGTCCACCAAGCTTCCTGATGCCCTTTGGGCTTACCGAACAGCTTATAAAACACCAATCGGGACAACCCCGTTCTGTTTGGTATATGAGAAGTCATGTTATCTTCCAGTGGAACTGGAAGATAAGGCTTGGTGGGCCATTAAACAACTGAATTTTGATTTCAAAAGTGCCGGAGAAAATAGACAACTCCAACTAAAAGAGCTAGAGGAGCTCCCAATGACCTCTTATCAAAGTGCCAGAATTTATAAAGAACAAACCAAGATGTGGCACGACGGTCATCTAAAAAGGAAGGACATCGCCATGGGCGACAAAGTCCTCCTTTTCAACTCCAAGAAAAAATTGTTTCCCGGAAAACTGAGCATGAAGTGGTCCGAGCCTTTCACCATCAAACATATATACCTAACTGGAGCTGTCATAATTGTTGATGAAAATGGTGGAGAAAGGACAGTCAATGGCCATCGATTAAAAAAATATTACACTCCAGCAGATAAAATGCCGAGACAGACTATTAAAATCAGAGATGCCACAACATCATCATACCAACATCAAAACCTCGTCGGGCCAGCGACGTAAAACCCAAGCACTACTTGGGAGGCAACCCAAGATCTGAGTATCACTTCTTTTTTTGTTTCCTTTGTTTAATTTAGGATTATCATCTTTAGTCTGAAAAATATAAAAATTCACATAACCAAAACAAATATAAAAATATACAAAGCTTTAAACCTTAACATAGCCAAACGGTCCTGAAACGGTTTGGAGCCAAACGGTCTTCAAACCGTTTGGATCCAAACGATCTTGAAACCATTTGAAGCCAAACGGTCTTGAAACCATTTGGAGTCCATTCGGTCTCAGACCGTTTGACCTGGAGAATTTGTAGGGTCAACCCCCGATCCCTATAAATATAGCCCTAGCCCCCCCTCTTTCTTCTTCTTCTTCTTCTTTCTTTCGACTCCCGAGCTTTCTAAAACCCTTGCGCAAGAACTATTCCATCGCCTCTGTCTTCCTGTTCCCACATAGCTCAGGTTCCCTCCACCACCGTCGATCCAGTTCCAGTGTTTCTTCACGGCGACCTCACCACAGTGCCACCGCTTTTCACTTCACTGTCGTCGTCTCCACCAACAAGCTACAAGGTAGTAGCGCCACCATTGCCGACGCCTGCAAACGCCGTCGTGGCTCTATCGCACCACTATTTTTTTTCTTTCGCCTCCGCAACCATCTTTACCACTGTCGACATCTTTGGCGTCGTCGCAGCACCCCCTTCCTCGCCATCATCGTCCTCTTCGTCGCCGGCCTCTCCTCGACGCTTCACCTCCCAAACGGTCTTGAAACCGCTTGGGACCAAATGGTCGTGAAACCGCTTGGGACCAAACGGTCTTGAAACCGTTTGGGACCAAACGCTCTTGAAACCTCTTGGGACCAAACGGTCTTCAAACCGTTTAGAAACAAACGGTCTCCAAAACCGTTTGGCTTTTCAAAACCACCTATTTTTCGCTAAAACATAAAAACACATATCAACTCATACAAAATCAATCTTTATGCTAACACATGCCTTTCCATTTTCAGAAATGGCATCACCAGCTAAAGAAACCACAGGAACTGCTGACGCTCCATTTTAGACAAAGGAGCAATTGATGGAAGAACGAGCCAAACTCCAAAAGATAATAGACACCTTCAACAAGACTGGAAAAGCCCCACCAAAGGTCAACATCATAAAAGCCTTGTGTGAAATTGACCGCATAAACAATTGTCTAGCTGAGGCACCAGAAGAAGAAATCTCTTCCAGCGATGAGGGCTCAGAATATGAGCCGAATCCTGAGGCAGAATCCCCAACCACAACGAGCAAAGGGAAACGGAAGGCCCAGGAAGCCACCTCAACTCAGCAACCAAAAAAGCGGGCAAGGAAGCAGGTTCATCCTGTCACTGCAAGGGAGCAAACCCTAGCAGGAAACATTCCACCAACCACCACCTCCGCTGCTGCTCCCGCCATCATCATTGTTCCTTGTTTCCCTCCCATCATCACTACAACACCACCACTAGAAAACCTCTACATACACACCCTTCCCTCCATCGATAAAATTTTAAAACCTACAAAATACGGCTGCTACAGCGTACTGCTTAAAATGGGGATCTACGACAGAATTCTCACCATGCTAGACAACGCCAATCTTTCAAGGTTGTGTTTGGTACCTGAGATCTCCTACACTAAACCTACAATCGAATTCTTCACTTATCTTAATAAAGAACCTGTCGACATTATGGATAGATCAAGGGACGGAGGTGACCGTAGGCTGGTCACCAAACTCTTTGGCAGCAAGGTTGTCATAACAGAAAATATGCTGAATGAAATCTTTATAGACAACCAGGAGCAACTCCAGAAATCCAAAGTTGTTGGAACAGAGAACACTAGTTTCAACAGACATAACTTTTAGAAATCCCTGACAGGGATCCCCACCTACGAGGCAAAGACATGCAAGGCCTCCAACATACAATCTGGATTATTGCGCACTTTACATAAAATTCTCACAGGTGCACTCTTCCCCAGGACAGAAGGAGGGAATGTCATAATTTCAGATCTTTTCATTCTCTGGTCAATTCTACATGGGATGACAGTCAACATTGGACATCACATGATCCAGAAGCTATCTGCTTATGCCCTGGGGAAGGAAATTTGCATGGGAGGTCACATCACATCCATCATCAAATACCTCAAGATGGACAGGCCTCTACCAAGATGTACGCAGATAAAGGGTGATATCCTAACAAACGAACAAACTTTGAAAAACTCCTACATCATCAAAGACAAGGATGCCAAGTTATTTTACATTTTCTACCCTACATTCAAATCCTCTAGAACCCTGCTAGCTCTTATTCACTGATGAGGAGCTTACAAAACTCATAGCTACGGTCAAAGCACCAGAGACAAAAGTAAAGGAGGGGCAAACAGAACTTAGCATAACCACCCCGACAGCTAAGGTAACAAAAATTCCTGTGAAACGACCCTCCAAAAGACTTTCATAGAAACAACAGCTGTCGGGGACACTAACATCTAAACCGCATCCATAAGCAGAAACCCCCCTCCCCGAAGAACAAATCACCACCTCATCTCTTGACTCCTTCATTATGAGTCTCACTATTGAACTTACAACAACCACCTTACCACCTTCCGCCTTTCCACAATCCACCACTCTTCTATCTTTCTCCACAACTAAACCACCACCTACATCCTCCACGTCACCCATTTTCTCTTCGGGCATCCCCTTCTCTACCCCTACGCCCGGCTTCACCACCTTCGCCTCCATCCCCGCAGTATTTCCCCCACCACTATCAATCCCACCATTTTCACTAGCAACATCACCACCTTTCCCATCCACCACCACCCCAGCACCGCTGGTGACACCATCTACAGTCACCACGCAGTTCGCAGAACCATCAACAATGTCTCTTCCGCAGGACACTACACACCTCCCATCCAGACCCCAACCATCCCACCCTTCCATAACTGGGGTCCCTTTCACAAATGTTAGTCAGGAATTCGGACGGCAATTTGACACCATCTGAAACATCCTCACTGACACTTCTAACATAATGAACTCCATTTTTGCTTGTATGCAGGAACTATCTAAACAAGTAGCCACGATCGACGAACAGAACCGTGCCTTGCCAAGCATCCTCCAAGGTCTTCAACAATGACAAGATGTAGTGGTCAGGCAAGTTGATCACATTGACAACCACTTCAACAACTTGCCCGAGCTGATCCTTGGGGTAAAAATCTAGCATGAAGCGATGGCCAAGCAAGTCGATGAGATCTCTACGCCGACTCAACCTCTGCCTGAGACCCTCCGCGAGGTCAAGCAACAATAAACAACTCTTAGCATGTGCTTGGATACCATCAGCAACACTCTCGCCCAGCTTAACAATCGCCAAGAGGAGTCGACAAACAATACAATCCAACAATTACAAGATACAATAATAGATCTTTCAACGTGACTCCTCTCTGCTGAGGGCCGATACAAAGATCTCAAGGAAACACATGACGCACTACTCGAAACACACCAGCATGTGCAAGTGGCGTTTGACGAGTTACAAACCATCCATCGGCAATGCAAAAAGACAGCACAGAAGAAGCTAAAAGACAAAGCAGCAGCTGACAAAGAAGGAGAAAATGAAGACGAAGATGACTCTGACTCCTCAGCCAATTCTAACAATGATACCACCTCCTCAGATGACAAATCGGATGCCCCAGACAATGCTGGGGAGGGCCCAAGCCAAGGAGCATAACGTTCTCATAAAGGATATGACAAAGACCACCAAGGAGGTGGACATCATCCCAAGTCCCCCACCCACAACGAAAATGTAAATATATCATATGGGGACCAATTCCTCGATAACTCTTCCTTGGGATCTATAGGGGAGTCTGCAAAAGATGCGGCCTTTGCTGAGTTCCACCAATGTATTCTAGGAACCAGCACAAGCCCACCAGCAACAGCCACCCACCCTTTTTCCGCACCTGACCAATCAGTGCCCTTTCCCCCAGAACTGGAAGAATCAGAATGAGTACATTTAGATACATATGAAGAACTCGATTCTGCTTCCGATTCAGATGAAGATCTGCAAGGCTATGTAGCATATTTGGAACAACCTTCTTCACCCACTCCGCAGGAGCTTCCCCCGCCACCACCTCTACCGCATAAGATGCACGATTTAGATATGGCGGCCATCTCAACACTAGATTCTCATGACATCTTTATCCTAAACACTATTGTCGACGATGCCAAAGAGGGGGGAGACATCATCTACTACAATACAAAGACTAAGCGCAAGTTGACATGCGAAGATTTTCGCAACATCCTGCGACCACGGTCAATGATGCCAATGGCAATCTTCTGTGTCCTACTTGCCAACTGCATAGAAGTTTACAGAAGCTCAAAGAGGCAGCAGCCAGTTTTTAACGCCTCACCTGCTCTATCTATAGGCTTGTTATACAAAGACATACGCGCAAAGTCAATAGAGTGGTTGTGTGCTAGTTTAGCACAGAGGGCACGATATCTTACCGTTCCATTTCAAGTTTCCGATCACTGGTTGTTTACGATTGTGGACACCACGGCTCGTGACGCCAAGGTGTACCATTTTTGTGCCACTGAGCTACCAGCCAGAACAATAAATTTTGTTGGAGAAGAAGCAGGAGAGGTAAGATGTATACCTTTCTGACTTCTTAAGCTAATTTGGGTTGCACGCCCATCCCTCCGTCAGGACTGGAGCCAACCATGGTTCCAAATAATAAACCCGCAAGTCCAAACTACTGAGGTATCTGGGGACTGCACTTTTTGCACTATCTGTCAGATTCAAGCGCTAAATTAAGAAATCCCCTTCACCGAGCTAGTCGCTGAAGATTTTCACTCCCTGTGAGGGCGTTATGCCATAGAGCTTATTTGTGATAGACATTTCTTTAATGACCCAACAATGGCACCAGATGACATCCCCCGTTACCTCTTTTCAGTAATCCAGCGTCCGCAAAGGTGACCTTTCAGACAAACTTTAAAAGAATTGGAGAAACACAAACAGCCAGCTATAGTTCCCAAGCAAAGAAATTGGGACCCTTCCCACTTTGATCTGGCGCAGGACAAAGGGGACATCGATCACTTGTCAGGGGCAACCATTAGGAGATCACCATCACAAATGGTACCCCTATCTGCCATATAACCCACTTTCCCAGATTTCGACCTCAGTGCCTGCAAAAGTCTCTCTGAGAATGAACTTCGTCTCATCATGTCAAGGCTTTACGCCAAGAAAGATGACCTCATTTTCATGTCCGGTGACATTTTGGTCATGGCAGATGCGTGACGAGAAACCGTACAGTTTAAAGGGTTTCTATCTGTGAGCTTGATGACTGCCTATCAATTTCTTCTCAGACGGAATCAACCTACAACCTATATGGCATCCGCATATATGAAGGATGATCTCCTACAGCTAAAGAACTTCGGAACAACTGAAGCACTAATTTCCTGCCTACAACATACAACACCAAAGTTTATCATGCTCCCCTTCCTTTACCATGAGCACTGGATGCTTCTGGCAACAAACCTACCCGAAGGAACAACTACCATCTACAACAGTTCCGACAACCACTTCAATCCCCGGTAGAAGAAATATGTAGTGACACCAAAGACGCCCACAGAGGAAGTGGCGAAGGAATGTGCAGACAGACTAATCGATTTGTTAAGTCAGCACACAAGGGCATACAGTAAAGAACACTTTCATCGCCCATCTTTCAACCAAAAATGTCCCCAACAAATTCGGGAATCAAACGACTGCGGCTTCCACATCCTCTACTAGATGTACACCATCATAGTCCTTCAAAAACCAGTAGAGGATATGATAGACGTAGATTACCACGCCCTACGTGGAAAGTTTGCAGCTACTCTACTCAGAACATCAGGAGCGAACTCAGGATTAACAGAAGCCTGACGCCCTTGTCCTTGTACTTCTCAATCTATCACTTTGACACTCTGAGGTCAGAGTTTGTGATAAGTTAGGGGGGGAGTACATTAGATAAGGGCAAGGTATCATTTCTATATCCTTCTTTCTCCACCTTCTCTTTTCAATTCGGTACAAATTTTTCTTAGTTTCCCTTATACATTTAGTGTTTGTTTTAAATAATTCATCCGATAATAATTTTTTGGAATAAAGTCATACCCCACTAACTTTAGAATCAAGTCAGTCTTCAAGAATGATAACTAGAATAGTACTTAGACATATAATGGTGACTTAATAATTTCTCTTCACTCTTGATTTTCATGCTTTTGTTTCACTTCTACATCCGACTCTCCACAGGTCAACATCAAGGCCGAAATAAGACAAGCTCTCAAGGATGGGAGGGGCATCAGGCGACATCCAAATCAAGAATTCTCGCAAGTGGACCATTAAAAAGAAACCAAATAAGTGCATGTTGAAAAACTCTAAGAACAGCTTTCCTCTCTTCAAATAAAAGAGGCTTGGCCGCCCAAAATAAATTCCCTAAAAAAACCCCCAAATTCTAAGCCTGCGAGTCTACGAAGAAAAGCCAAAGAGTTGAATAAACCTATGAGAGTTGTGCCATAAATAAGGATCTATATAAAGAACCAATGAAGGTCTCACCCGGCCGGTACATTCGGCTGCCCTCATGAAGGCAGATGTGTCGTGTCCAGTAGTGGAACCCTAAGGTATCTTAATATATGAAAGGCTTATAAGGGACTCACCCGGCCGGTACATTTAGCTGCCCTCACAAAGGCAGATGTGTCATGTCCGGTAGTGATCTCCTAGAAGTATAGACAACCCCTCCCCCACTTGAAGGGGGAGTCACACATCAAGCCTTTAGCCAACCCTCATACCCACTCTAGCTTCCAGTAGGTCTTTCAGAAAGGTATAAAGCTGATTAGAGTCAACAACATGCACAGAATAAAAAGTGGTCCCAATGCAGGCTACGAGATATGGAAGAAACCTGAGACCTAAGCAACTCTCAAATACTTGAAAGAGTTAAGGCAAACAATAAGACATGATACGACCTTAGGAGAGCTCGGTTCTATAATTGAGGCAAGAATATGGAGATCTTAACTAAATAACATCGCTTCGCCATTACATGCCTCAGCTCTATCTAACTTGAGGACAAGCTAGACTCTAAGTTAGGGGGGTGATAACTTCAAATTTTGTGATGTTATTTTAGAATTTTTCTTCAATTTCTCACTTTCTTCCTTAGATAAATTAGATAGAATCCCTAGTTATTCTCCTTTATTGCAAACATACTGCTAGACTAACTTTTCTCCTTTTTACTTACAGAAAAAGACACAAAAAAATCACAAAAGACCCAAACGGTCCCAAGACCGCATGGGACTCACATGGTCCCAAGACCGCATGAAGCCACACGGTCCCAAGACCGCATGGACTCACACGGTCCCAAGACCGCATGAAGCCACACGGACTCAAAACCGCATGAAGCCTCCCGGTCCCAAGACCACATGAACTCACACGGTCCCAAGACCGCACGAAGCCACCCGGTCCCAAGACCGCATGGACTCACACAGTCCCAAGACCGCATGAAGCAACACGGTCCCAAGACATCATGGACTCACACGGTCCCAAGACCGCATGAGCCCAAACGGTCTCAGTGCCCAAATGGTTTCAGAATCCAAACGATTTCAGAATCCAAATGGTTCAGAGTCCAAACAGTTTCAGAGTCCAAACAGTTTAAGGGGTTGACTTTCCTCTCTCCTTTGTGGGGATGACGCTCTCTCTCTCTTCTCGCCTCCTTCTTTGTCCTAGCTATGAGCGAGTAGTCTCTTTCACTAGGGTGCGGGGAGTAGCCCCGCTACCCATGCTTTCATTTCATGTAATGTAATCCATAGTTTGCAATATAGAGATGCTTCCTTAACAGTTCAACATCAATCGTTTAATGAATGCTTGTTGCTTGATCACCAACTTGTGTTATCTTTTATCTTTTAGTATGAATTGTCTATGTTTGTACTATTAGATTCAAAACTCATTTGAATGTTGGTTCTTGAGGCATGTATCCACCATGCACCTGTTTCGGTATCTAGGGGTGCTTTCAAGAAGTGGAGTAAACTCACTTCCAAAATGTTGTACTTTCATACTATGAAATGGAATCAGTTGACGTATGAAGGTACAACCTTGGTAAGTCGAGGAACAAACTTTGCAAAGGGAATGATGCAAAGCAGGTGACCATTCGTTCGGGGATGGCTGGTGTTGCATCATTCCCACACTTCTCGTAGTTAGTTCTCCGAAAGGAAACTAAATCTACAAAGATAGTAACTGTTTAGACTCTTTTTGCAGGTTATATATTATGTTGCATGTTTTGATCCATGTGTAGTGGCGGTGAAAGCCGATCACATCCTAGTGGTTCCTTATCATTATTTAACTTTCTTAAATTTACTTGCTTGCTTTACTTTACTTGCTCTTAGTCTGAAAACAACCAAACCAATCTTTTGATTTAAATACCAACTATTAAGAGATTAAGTGAAATTCCAACGTTCTCCATCTTGTTCCTCCCAACAAGACCATTGTCCCGTGGATTCGACCCTTAACTATACTACGATAAGACTTCCACGTATCATAGCATACGTGGGTGGAGTTTTTGATCTAGTATAAGCAAGGCTAAACTTAAAGATTTACCATCTTTAGGATTTTTAGTGGTGCACACAATTCCACGTAAGTGGAAGCTCCATCACATGCCCATAGGACGCATAGTTGGAGCCATTAAATTTTACATAAGTAAAACACTTGGGGTGTGTTTTTGACATCCCAATCGCATAAAAAGATGACCTCATAATATATCAATGCAAGGTATAAGGGAGAAGCAAAGGAAAAATAGAAATAAGGGCAGGCAAACACTGACACATCATGTCAAGAAGAGGACATGCCATGCCACTTGTAGAAAACTAGAATAGAAGGTTTTCGACATGTCGTGTCAAAAGTAGACATGTCGTGTTTCTTGTGTGGATTTCAATTAGTAGCATATTCACAGTAGCAGTTGGTGGAAACACACTGTGTAGGTAAGGCACACATTGTGTAAAATGGAGAAATAGAAAATCTTTCCTAAAAAACAAATCTAGAATAGATGGTGAACCTTATGGGTCACCAAGATATATAAAGATATGTTGGAAAGATTCAATCATATCCAATAATATATGAAGAAAGCCCTATATAAGGTGGTCATAGATGACCACAAACAAGATGTTGTACAGCTTTCCAAACATCGACCTTTAGGGCATAAGACCGACATAAAGATCGTAGGAAGTCTTTTTGGATCCTCTTACTGGGAAGAGGATAGAGATATAAAGGAGATTAGATATCCTTGGTGTGATTTGCAGTGATGGAGAACAGAGAAGATGATGGGTGGGGATGGAGGAAGAGAGAATGGCAAGGTTGGCTTGGAAAGGATATGACTTGTGATAGCTATTCGACCTGATCTGATATGATGTTGAGAACAATCATCTTTCTATATTCAAAAGGAGTATAGTCAAGCACATAGCAAACCCTAATGGGCCTATCATACTTAGGCTCATATTATAGAAGACTTAAGTAAAAAGAATTTAAAAAAGAAATAAAGCAACTATAGATAAATATATATCTCAATATATTTATACATCATCCAACATGACCTTGAAAAAAGGGTTGGCATAAAGGTGATGCTCAAATGCATTGTAACACATGGCGATTGACTGCAAGTGATGTAGATGGGATTTGTCCCTCCTATAGGATATTGATATACATGGCACTTGATAAGCGAGATTGAGAAATGCTTGGCCATACTCATGTGAATGAATATGTGATATGTGATCTCACATGCATCTTTGAAAGTCTGCTCTAGTTCAAGGAACATGGATTGAATGTTGAAGCAGATGACGATTCCATGCCTCAAGTTCAATCCAAATACTCGAGACAAAGAAACTGTATGATCACGGTAACACTGACCACAGATTGTAGGTTGAAGTTGTTCCCCCACTTTTTGAATTACTTGGGTAGCAATGATGTTTTGCTAGATACTACTAATTGCTCATGATGTCATAAGTTAGTTATGGAAATTCATTGCCAATGTAATTTGGGACCTATAGGGTCACAAGCATAGGATGCAGTTGGAATAGAAGTTTATTTATGAATGATTTTTAACTTGATTAAAAAGGTATTTAGGTATTCAATTTAAATAACTATAGTTAAAAAATTAACTGACTGGACTATGAACTAACCAGTTCAAGTGTTGAAATGATCGATTCAAGTGTGAGGTCAATTCAAACAACATTGGTTGAATATTAGCTGAGTTGGACAAGTGAAACGACCATTTCACATATGAAATGACAATTTCACATATGAAACGACCATTTAAATTATGAAACAACCATTTGATGATATTAAATGACCATTTCATTATATGAAACAAATGATTTAAGAGTGAAATAACAGGTTCATCATTTGGATTGTCATATTCAATGATCAATTCGATTGGATCAAGGATTGATGATGATGTTATGATTGTGCATTAATTGAATATTGAATGTTAGTGTGTTTGAAAATAGGAAAGCATATGATCCAACTGGTTCAAGGGTTGAACCGACTGGCTCACACATGAATCGATCGGTTCAACAGAATTGACCACTTTAGCATTTGTAGTTTCCAAAAAATCATGAAATTTTGTCTCTTTGACTCCTAGATTGACTAGAAACCCTGAACCTAGCCCTCCTATAGATAGAGGGGTACTGGGAGCTTCCTATACACAACAATAAGCTCTGACAATTGTTGTCATCTATAGTTGTGGTAACCAGAGAGCTTTGATCAAGTCATACCCATTAAAGGGAGGAATAGCAAGGGAGAGACAATTAGGAGAGTGAATTAGTGCTAGCACACTCATGTTCAAAGAGACAACTCCTTCTCATTGGCTCTATAGCACAACGTGGAGTTCTCGGCGGTATGCTTGGACTATTATAGAGCCGAGAGGCACTTGTCCTGCTAGGAGGACACAATCAACTACCATATATGGTGAACACCCAGGAGGCCGATGACAACAGCCGTCCAAGTGTGAGTTGAGAAAGAAGCACGCTTCTACAAGGATAAGTCATTGGACTTGCTCCAGGACCAGGTATAATTCTTGCTATCCACTTTCCTAGATACATTTTTGTTGATGCGATCTTCTAGTTAGGAATCATACATTAAAATTTTGTTTCTGATGCATTATCTATGCCCCAATTTCCTAGCAGTGGTATGAGCCACGTAAATTTATGGTGTATCCAGATTTAAATTGATGTGATCGGATTTATTTTTATTGCATATGATGTGATTAAACTAGTTAATATGAATATCTAATTAAATACCACATATGATTCCATAAACCAATATATATGATATATATATGCAATTTACACACGTCACCCTAAAAGTTGGTTTTGATGGTGGATGTAAAGCATGGGTATGTCCAATAACCCCTAGTCTTTATGCTTTGTTGTATGGTTGTTTTTCTAGTTCATATCCCGGTTTCCATACCAAGCCTCTATCTCCTTTCCATGTGTAGAAGTATTAATTATTTCCTTCCTATGCTCCCCTTGAATGTTATTCGAGATTCTCCTATTACAATGTAATATGTTAAATAGGATTAGCATAGTTTTAATTCTTGTTATGGAAAAGAAGTCGTTTTGTACCAGATGAGTCGTCCATCTAGAGGATCGAGATTTCCATACTATAAGAGGAGTCGATCCATCAGCTGGTGGTCCGACCAATCAATTGAAGGTGTCCAGATGATGTTTGGATCGGAGACTAGATGACCACTCTGAGAGACCAACTGAGTGACTAGGAGGTGAGCTGATCGGTTCAAGAGTTGAATCAATCAACTCAGATTGGTTCTAGAAGAGATCTTCACCAACAACAGGTTTCCACATATGATGTGAACCTTAGATGGTAGTAGTTCCTTATGGCTCCAAGAAATTACAATAATATGGCCATTACCATCTCTTGTGTTTTATAATTGCATAATTCTCATTTGTGGTTATAGCATGTATATGATACATACTACAAATATGTGGTGATTGGATATTTATATGTATTTATAAAAATATAAATTTCTCAATAAAATATTAAGTCTTAGATTCTATTAGAATTACACATGAAAATCTTGATCGACTATGTGTGGGCACGCCAAGCATGGTGCAATGTCTATCTCATGGAAGTGTTATGGTAGTTATGTGGGACTACCAAGCAGGGTGCATAACTATCATGTTGGCTTTTGGGTCAAGCTTAACTCGTTGACCTTAATGGGATTAAGTGCCTAGAAGTATGCAGATGGACTATGGCAAGGAGTTGTGCATACCATCTATCCAAGAATTGCATAAGATGATATTGGCAAATATTGCCTACCTTAATAATTCGTTATGGATGCTTGTGTTGGCCAAATAATAATTCAATTGTTTTGGGTCTTGGCTCACTAGAAGATTGTACACTGCAATCATCCAAATTGGTAGTGAAGTCTATCAATTTGAACAAAATAGTGGGAGCAATAATTAATAAAAAGCCTAATTAATATTGTCAAACTTATCAAATCAAATTAATCAAAAGTGTTTTGACTAAAGCTACAAACTTCCTTTTATAGAATCTAATGACAAAAAGAAACATGTTTTCTTTGCAAAGAGAAGGACAAACTGAATGGGAAAAACTTTCATGATTGGTTATGGACTTTGAAAAGTGTTATCAATTATGAGAATAAGCTCTATGTCCTGGATACACCAGTGCCATAGGAACTTGCTCTTGATGCGCCTAGGCATGAGGTGGATGCTTATTGGAAGCATGCCAATGATGCCTTAGACATTAAGAACCTTATGTTGAGTTGTATGAACTATGAGTTACATAAGTAACAAGAAAACATGGACATTCTTGAGATGGTAACACATCTTAAGAATCATGTGAAGCAGGAAAGGTATAATGTCTCTAAAGCATTGTCTGAGTGCAAAATGACATACGGAGATCAAGTAGAGCCCCATGTGGTTAATATAATTGGGCATGTGGAACATCTAGAGAGACTAGGATTCCCTTTGAGCCAAGAGTGGCCATGGATATGATTCTATAATCTTTGCCAGAATTATATAGCCAGTTTATCATGTATTACTACTTGAGTGACTTGGATAAACTGCTATCAAAATTAATCAGCATGCTGATAAATGTTGAAGAAATAAAGAAGAAGGACAAACCTATGATGATGATCAGTAGAGTGAGATCCAATGACAAAGGCAAGGACATGAAGAGTTCCAAAGCTAAGTTGAAGTCTAAGTCTTTTGCACTCAAAATGAGGAGAAAGGTAAGTGCAAAAGGAATCTCTGCTTTGCACTTAAAGAAACTAAGGAAGAATAAGAGAGAGATAGAGATCTCCATTTTAGGACCTGCGAAGAAGTAAGCTAGAACTGTGTCAAGCAAGGGTTGCTTCCAAAATAGTTATAATCTGGTATTTATGTAATTTGCATGTTATATAGTTAGTGAATTGTTATTATGTACCTACCATTAATGAGAAACATCATGTATATTGTATGGACAAGAATATTATGAATATATTTGATGTTTTTCTTCCAAATATGTGATCTTTTATGGAAATTCCTTATGTTTCATCATCTATACTTGATAGTTGTAGAGACAAATGTTTGTGACACATATACTGAATGACTTGATGACTCAAACAATGAATATCTATAGCATTGTCATCTAGAGTGCATAAATGAGAAATGCATTTCTAGAATCCATTATGATGGTTATCAAGACTCTTTTGGTTATTGAACCAATAGAGATATGTGAGTATTATTTATTGGGATGACAAAAGCATCTTCACTAGATGTAGTGGGATAGTGAATGTTCTATTAGGGCTCATACATACTGATGTATATAGACCTTTTAGAATAAATTCTACAAGTGGTCAATAGTACCTCATTATATTTATTGATGATCTCACTAGATATGATAGTTTGTATTTAATGAAATACAAGTCTAATTTCTTGAAGTGTCCAAGGATATTATGAATAGAGTACATAACCCACTTGGTAGACGTATTACAACACTTCAACATGATTGATGTGGAAATACTTTGAACCAAGAGTTTGAGGACCTTCTGGGAGATCGTTATAGTGTATCTCAATGATCTCCACCTGAAAATAATGATGTATCAGAAAAAAGGAATCACACCCTGCTAGTCATGGTGTGATTATCAATAAATCTAGCTCAGAAGGAATCACACCATGTAATTCATGGTGTGATTATCAATAAATCTAGCTAATCTTATGATTCCTTTTTTGGGCACATGTTTTACACTAAATAATGTACTGTATAAACCAGTTCAAAAGACACCATATGAGATATAGCATGGGAGGTGTCCCGATATGTCTTTTATAAGGATTAGGATTGAAATCTTGTGTAAAAAAATAGTTTCTTGAAACTTTTTCCACAAATTTCATAAATGTATACTACTTCTATTCCAATCTGAAAACAAATTTTTTGTTGTCAAGATGGTTGTATTACTAAAGGAATTTAATTCTAAAAGAATCAGTGGGAGTAAAGTAGAACTTGAAACGTTTGAGAGAAAAACGTTGAACCTAAAGAGGTACAGTGGGAACAATGAGAATCATAGTTTATTATGGAATCTCAAGTTATTTATGTAACACAAAACCTCATAGATCTAGTAGGACAAGCCTTGTGTTTGAAATGTTATAACTCAAGAAGGAAGTAAGTTGGTAATAGATGATGTGCCAACAACTTACTTAGAAGCTATTGAGGGACTAGAGTCTAAGAAATGGCTTGAGGCCATCAGATGCAAGATGGAGACTATGTACACCAACAAGGTATGACATTGGTGGATCCCCCTAAAGGGGTAAGACCCATAGGGTACATTTGGGTCTTTGAAAAAAGACTGACTTGGATGGTAGTGTACAAACCTATAAGGGTAGATTGATTGAAACAAAATTCAAACAAGTTCAAATTATTGAAGATGATGAAATCCTTTCACCAGTTCCCATGGTTAACTCCATCAGGATCATGGTTGTTGTACGTGTAATGACCCCACCCCTCGGTAACCCCCAATTAAGGAAGACCAAGAAGCTAGAGTCATTATCCCAAAATAGGATCTTATGGTTTTGCAAATAATCTGAAATAATTAATAAATTCTACCACAACTATGCTTAAAAAAGGACAAAAAAATCTTTTCTCATACCTTACAAATATAGAATTGGAGGGAATTTACCCAGATAAGAAATTATCTATCTACAATCCTCCGATTCTTTATTGATATTTATTCATTCAATGTCACTTTAAAGGAATATCCACTTTCTGATAAACCTAAAAAAATGACAAATAAAATGGTGGTCAGTATAAGGAATTATACTTGTATGTGGGGGAACCAAAATCTTGCATCTATTTGTAACAATATATGCAAGAAAATTATTATTTAACATATCAAACTTTATGTATTAAGAATAACTACTCAATCCCTACATATCATTGCCTCTGTGCTATCCCTACAATGGACATGGTACTACCTCACTCATATGGTAGATCTCAAATAGCCCCTATGATCCTACCTCACAAGTAGACCACGACCTAGGGTTGTGGAGTCGTATGGTCCTACCCAAGGGTAGACCAACACATCGACTCATGATAACCTAATGATCCTACCCCAAGGGTAGACCATGTACTAGGTCATCCATCTCATCATTGCCAAAGTTATAGAGGAGGACTAGGATCTGAGCCAGTCATGCACATATATTTATGGTGATAGTCATATTCACTTTACAGTTGCATGAAATAAAAGTCAACCAAGCATTTATTTCGAAGAAACAGATAAAACCCTAGAAATCACCATGAAACTAAAGCGATTAGTCAAAAGTGTAATGACATACATGATTTGAAGTCTCAAATATAAGCAATATATCCAACCCAATTAAGATGTCCAATCAAGCAAGTCAAGCAACCAATCAAGCAATCTTGATCCTAAAAATATGTATAATGCCTAACTGTTACCATCATATGCCAAACAACTCCTTATTGACTTGGGACACCTTTATAAGGTTTCTAAGCCTCATTAGTATGCATTAGGGTTTCTTAAATCAATTTCTCAAACTTTATCCAGTTTAGGTCAACAAATCCTAAAATAGTTTTTCTACTCATAAAAACCCTAATTGCTCAAATTATCCACATTAAGGATCTTTTATACTCTAATTGACTTAGGATCATCATATCTCTATTTTATTCATGAATTTGCACATTTAAAACCATTAAAAGTCATATTCACTTAAATTAGGGTTTCTAAGCCCGTTAATGCACTTTCATATACATAGAACCCTAAATCAAGCTAACTAAGCATAAAGGTTATCTTTTTAGATCTAACTCTTCCTTTCTATTAACAACAAGTTAGTATCATCTTAAATCATTTGAAAAAATTCACTAAATCTTATTATCATAAAAAATTGTGGTTTCTTATATATAAACACATTGAAGGTGACAACTTTTCATACTTTTTGAATTGTAAACAAAATTAGGCTTCAATTGTATTTTTAGTGGATCCCTTACATTCTTATGATCAACTTTCATATATAGCATTATTTCATCCAAGTTACTAGTATTTAGTTATGATTTTCACAAAATAACCTACCTTTGGCCAATAGCAGAGCGCCACGTGTACCTTTTATTTTCTTTTCTTGCTATTCCTCCTTCTTTGGCTTGCAGACCCTCCCCCTAGATCCGGCTCCTTCCTAACCTGGTTGAACCGGCTCACCTGTGACCCCATATCTACGCAGAACCCATGTGAAAGCTCTGTACGAATAGGGGAAAAAGAGCTCCTCATTCCGCCCCCTGAGCCTGATGATCTGTGGAGGCCGGTGCCTGGGGACAACCCTCGTGCTGCCTGTCCGAGTGTAGCGGTACTTCTTGGATGCACAACCACCTTCGATCGATGCCAAGGTGCATGGAGCACGTTGGTCCCAAAACTCCACGACATTGTGTTCTACGACGGTGTTATATGGACCAAGGAGGAAGATAGACATGGCTATTGATTGGAAGTTGGAGTTCGGTTCCTAGAGTTATCGCGGACTCGTAGGATGTGAAACTACAAAGATCAGTGCCCCCCCCAATTAAATAGTTAGGGGTACCTCATCATTCATCTAGGTTCCCACACCAATTGGGATTTAGGGAAATCCTTATTCTAGTGCAAACGTAAACATATAGGAGTGAGATAGATCTGATTTTCTCTCCTAATTTCATTGGAGATCTTTCCCAACAAGGACATCGCTTATTGAGAGAGAATCGAAGGGAGGAGGATTTTTGGTATTGTAGCACTAGTTCCCTAAAAAGGATGGAGGTAGGAGATAAGTCATCCACCATTGATCTAGAGATTGACGGCCAGATGCCACACGCATCAAAAGGCCATGCTATTCCAAATCTGAAAATTTTGATATTTAACAATATCTTTCTCACTTTAGGAGTTCTTACAAAAATCATATCTCCTAAATTTCTTATCTGTTAGGTCCCAAATTTTAAGAGAAAGTTCATTCAGACTTAAACTACTTGTGTGCTAAGTTTGGGACTCAAATAAGAAAGTATGAGAGACTTTTCTTCATATGAAAGTTATCACTTATTAAGGCATATTTTATGCATATTTTCTCTCTCCTATTATTTTCCTTTATTTGGATTGCTTTTACCATTAGAAACCTGGTTGATTCAAAATCTCATCCATGATGATCAATCATACATCTTTTCACATTTATTTCATAATTATCTCAATTTCTTCTCCTATTTATGCATTATTTGATTTCCTTCAGTTTTCTTTCTCTTTTTATCATCTTGGACTCACTAACTTAACAGGGTCCATGAAATTATACATTTAAAGGAAATACTATCAAAGAAATCCACTCATTACACATAAATCATACAATTTCATAAGCATACAATTTATTGGCGATATTGTATTTCAATCCATATAAACCCAAAAATTGGGGATGTAACATCCTTCCCCTCTTATGGGAATTTTGCCCTCAAAAATTCACCAAACATACAAACAAATCAGGATAAGACCTTTCCATTTCCATCATCAGCTCCCATGTGACTTCATCCTCTCCATGGTTCTTCCAAAGAACCTTTATCCTCTTCTATTATTTATTCTTGAGCTCTCTCTCTTACCTTGGTATCTCATACCCTCATTGGTGACTCAGGTTAAGTTAGCCTCTGATGTAGCCCTATTT
Organism: Alisma plantago-aquatica; assembly: GCA_963693085.1. Classification (NCBI taxonomy): domain Eukaryota; kingdom Viridiplantae; phylum Streptophyta; class Magnoliopsida; order Alismatales; family Alismataceae; genus Alisma; species Alisma plantago-aquatica. The sequence continues at coordinate 633,597,603 of OY856412.1, read as the reverse complement.
TAGGGCTCCATCTTGTGCCATTTTGTACTTAAATCACATCTAGACATGTTAGATTACAAGTTAATTACCCCAATATGCTTATTGCTATCAAATGCACCTATGGACATTCTTTGCATTATTTTTAGGTACTTGGAACATGATTTGGATGGATGAGAGAGAAGGAAGGAGTCCTAGGGTTCCTCCACCCATGGAGGGGTCCAAAGAAGGCCCCAAATCTCCCTCAACCTACCCCAATGGCCAAAATTTGTCATCCAACAAAGACGTCCTTTGATAATGAAGTTTGAAGCTATTTTCACCCTTGAAGACCTCGGCATGGCCGTGGTGCCAAGGAACGGTCGTGTTGGTAATTGCACAAACTTACAGGTTGATTGCCAAATCTTGAAGTTTCAGCAACTCAGCCACCATGGTCATGCTACCCAGCACGGCCATGCTATGAAGCCCCAAAATGGCTATCCTACCCAGCACAGTCGTGCTAGCTGAAGAATGGAATGGGCATGCTCTTGGGAATGACTTCCTCTCGAACTCCACCACCACGGTCGTACTACCCAGCATGACCGTTCCACCTAGCCCCCACCACGGTTGTTCCACCCAGCACGGCCATGCTACCAGCCTCTATTTCACCTCACCAACCTATGATTTTGCCACTTTCTTAGAATGGTCGTTCTTCTCCACCATGGTTGTTCTCATATCCACCCACCACGGCCGTGCTGCCACCCAAAACCTATCACTTTCTGCATTGATTTTCCCACAATACCCCTACTTACCCTAGTGCTTCCACCACCACCTATATATACATGAGTGGCGGCCACAACACTAGGTTAGCTCCCCCTAGCTTCTCCTAGCCTCCATTACTCCTCTCCACCTACTCCTTGAGCATTTATTGCATTTCCCTTGCATTTATACTCTCCACCCACCATTTCCATCTCCATTTCACCTTGGAAACCTAGTTTTCTAGGTTTTCCTCCATAATCCCCCATATCTTCATGCTCATCTACACCCTTGGAGGAGAGAGGAAGTCCCCAGTAGTAAGGAGGTGAAGAAGGCTACTTCCCCAAGCTCCATGGAGTTTCTTCCCCTTCTTCCCCTTTCTTTTGCCATTTCTTTGACTATGTGTAGCTAAGCCCAAAGTGGTGGGTTGTTTGGGGATAAAATGTGAGTTTGATACCATGTTGGGGGAATTTTGGCATGTAATGAACTCATTTTTATCTATGATGATTGGTCCATGCTTTTGTCTCTTATCCCATTGCCATGCTTGTGATTTATGATTCTTGTTATGAATTGTGTGTTTGTTAGTGCTTGATGATACCATGCTTCTGGGAGAATTGGGATGCATGTGGAAATCTTTGGTATGACTCCTAGGTCCCAATAGGGGATCCCTAGCTAGTCCCCTTTGTTCCTACATGCCTACTCCCTCTCCTACTACTTGGTATGAGACCTAAGTTACTAGTATAAGCGGGATTGATGTGATTGCCTAGGGTTTTCTAAAGGCTAGAATGGCTAGTGGCTTGAGGTCAAATACCCTCATCTCTACTCCCATATCTACCCTCGGCCCTCAATTGCTCAATACCACTTATCCTAGAAACCTAGATTTGGCTAATCTTGTTATAATTACTCCTAACCCTAGTCTTCCACTAGTAGTATAGAGTACATTCTAATAGCATTTGCCTTATTGTTTGGTTTGGTAATCTAGATGAAAGATGAGAACCATACTTGTCCAATAACCTCCCCCAACTAATATTAAAGTTACATCCCCAAACGGCCCACCTACCTTAATCATCTTGTTTAAAACTTAACTTGCTCTGCTTGCTTGCACTACTACAGAAATGGCTTATAACGTCACATTCACTGTCGTCAGTTGTATACAAATAACCGACGCCTTAAACATACAACGTCGGTTATTTCATAAAACCGACATCTATCTGTGAAGAGTGGACAGACACAGGTATCACTTTTTATTTAGTGTTAGTTCTATATAAACAACCAACACCTAAGATCGACCGCCAAAACCAAATTTTTCATGGGGGAAAATTTACCTCCAAAATTTAACATATGACGTCGGTTTTTAACTTAAAAACTGACAACTAAAGTATTTTCGTGAGACAGAAATTGGGCCCAATTTAATCGTCAGTTTCGCATAAGTAACCGACATGGATGAGTTTACATGTGTTGTCCCCGTGAAAATATCGACCACATGTAGCGTCAGTTTTTATAAGGTCACCGACGACTATTGGCTGAGTTCAAGAACATTTTTTGTTATCGGCTTATGTTTATAGGCGTCGGTTTTTTGTGGAAACCGACGACTATTATTGAACATAGTTGTCAATTTTACATGAGAACTGACACGATTAGTAAATAGTTGTTAGTTTTACATGAGAACTGACGCTGATTGATAACTTAACCCCCGCGAGCCTGACTGTTCCCCTTTCTCTCCTGTTTCATTCCCGATTTTTCATTCTCGCACTCGTCTGGCAATTCCGCTCCTCCGCTGTTGCTGCTCTACCGCTCCTCCTCCGTTGCTCTGCCGCTGCCGCTGGTCTGCCGCTCCTCCGCCGCTGCTGCTCCGCCACCGGCTGTTGTTCTTTGCTCTGCCACCACTGAACACCTAAAGCAAGGTAACCCTTCGATCGTCCGCCTTTTCTCCTCCTCCGCTGGATTTCTCTGCCGCCACCGACCTAGACCTCACCCAGGCGGCGCCTAAGCAACCCAGGCATTCACCTAGGGTCCCAATCCCAGGTGCCCTGCCTAGTTAGGCCTCTGGGCAGATGCTTGGGCGACGCCAGGGCACGCCTAGGCTGCTGCTGGGGTTTGGACTCAAGAGATGATCATGAACCTTTTGATCCCTGGATTGAACCCTAGATCAACCTATACAAAGGAAGCCCAAAACATGCATTGATTTCACCAAGTCACCCCAAAAGCCATTGAAAAATATTCTGATTGTGTTTATTTATGTACTGATTTCACCAAGCTAGTGGAATTTTTTTAAAGTTATTTACTGGTTGTGTTTATTTATGTACTGATTTTTTTATGATTTATTCATCTACTTGTTTGTATTTTTTATCTACTTATTTGTAATTTTTTGTCTACTATTTTTTATTTAGTTATCTACTCATTTGAATTTATTTGTGTACTTCTTTTGAAATTATAAATCATCTAGTGATGTAACTTTATCACAGGCTCATTATGAACCATTAGATCTAGATCTTAGGGTATCTCTACCGTCCTAACAATGAAATTGGTAACTTGTTTCCTTTTTGAGTATATTGACAATGTTAATCACCTAACTTGAAGAACTAGGATATGAATGATGAAACTAGGATTGTAGGTATAAGAATGACAGCACATGTATTTGTTGGCCAAGAAACCTATCCAAGATTTAATCATTAGGAGTAAATCTTGGATAGTCCCCAGTTTGGGACTGTTCTTGAACACCTAATCTCACTTAGGATGTAAGTGTATAATGTGTATTGGGTTTTTGAGAAAATTTTGGTAGCATTTCCCCATTTGTTCTCTAAGTACATATGTACTTAGAGAACAGTAGGGAAATGCTGCCGAAATTTTCTCAAAAACCCAATACACATTATACACTTACTAGTGAGATTAGGTGTTCAAGAATGGGATAGGTGGTACACATTTATTATATATAAGAATGACAACACATGTATTTGTTGGCCTAAAGTTTTAACCATGCAAAAACTCTAATCTGTTAACCCTAGACCCTAATCTTGTTGTAATATATACTTGTTTTCTCTTTGATCATAGAATGGATAGATCATGGATGTCCATTCGCAATCACTGCACCCCAAAGTTTATTTATGGTCTTGACCAGTTTATTAGATTTGTCGAGGAACATAGGAAACGATGTGGAGATAGGTTCTATTATCCATGTAGGCATTGCAATAACAACTTGAAAGTCAGCACTAGTGAAGAAATCAAAAGTCATGTCATGTGCAACGGGATTATACAAGGCTATACAGAATGGCACTGGCATGGAGAGATTTCAAACCTAAAACCAGTGGATGTCGATAGCAGTGCTTGTGTGGAAGAAGAAATTGCCTATGATGACGTAGATGTGAATGAACCAGTTCCAGTAGACATCGTTGATGCGATGCTGGATAGTTGTGGGGTAGAGCACATTGATCCACCTCCCATTTTTAGAAACATTGTGCATGATGCTGAGATATCATTATACATAGGTTGTACTAAGTTTACGAAGCTTAGCATTGTGTTGAGATTGTATAAGCTGAAAGCTAACAATAGATGGAGCGACAAAAGCTTCACGTCATTGTTGTCTTTGTTGAAAGAAATGCTTCCTGAAGGAAACGAGCTGCCAATCTCAACATACCAGGTACAGAAATTGTTGTGCCCAATGGGAATGGATGCCAAGAAGATACACGCATGCCCGAATGATTGTGTATTATTTCAAAAGGACTGTGTGGATTTGAAAGATTGTCCAAAATGTGGTGTGTCACGGTATAAATTGATGACTTCGGGGGAGTCCAAAATTGGTTCTCCTGCCAAGGTGATGTGGTATCTACCTATAATATCACAATTTCAACACTTGTTTGCCAATCTGATAGATGCAAAGAATTTGAGGTGGCGTGCAGATGTTAAGAAAAATAATGATGGGATCCTACGACATGCGTCTGATTCCCCACAGTGGAAGAAGATTGATCTATTGTACCCTGAATTTGGTGAAGAAGTCAAGAATCTAAGACTTGGGCTTTGTACAGATGGGATGAATCTGTACGGGACATTGAGCAGCCAACATAGCACTTGGCCAGTCATGCTTGTTATATACAATCTTCCTCCCTGGATGTGTATGAAAGATAAGTACATAATGATGTCGTTGTTGATATCAGGCCCTAAACAACCTGGAAATGACATCGATGTTTATCTTGAACCTCTGATTGATGACTTAAAGAAACTCTGGGGTGAAGGTGTGATGACCAATTTGCTTCACGAAGAGAGACATTTCGTTTACATGCTATGTTGTTTTGCACTATTAATGACTTTCCAGCATATGGGAATTTGTCTGGATATAGTGTCAAAGGAGCTAAAGTGTGTCCTATATGTGAAGAGAACACTGATTCAACAAGACTAAAACATGGCGGTAAGACTCTATATCTCGATCATCGAAGGTTTCTTACAAAATTCCATCTGTATCGTAGGAAGTGCAAAGCATTCAATGGATTGAATGAGGAATGGAGTGCACCTAAACCTATACAAGGGGAGGTTGTTTATGAAAGAGTAAAAGATTTTGTCAATGAATTTGGTAAGAGATCACAATGTACTATGGCCACACGGAGTGACAAATATTTATTCAAGAAGAAGTCAATATTTTGGGATCTTCCTTATTAGAGTTCTTTGACAGTCAAGCATTGTATCGATGTCATGCACGTTGAGAAAAATGTTTGTGATAGTGTCATTGGTACTTTGTTGAATATACCAGGTAAGACTAAAGATGGGATAAAATCCAAACTGGACCTACGTGAAATGGGAATAAGGTCAGAATTAATAGAATTTTGTGAAATGGAAAATCGAAGAACATACTTACCTCCCGCTTGTTACACATTGTCTAGAAAGGAGAAGAAAGCTTTTTGTGAATGTTTGGTAAATGTTAAGGTGCCACAGGGTTACTCATCCAACATCCGTAGATTGGTATCAATGAAAGATCTGAAGTTGATAGGTCTTAAATCTCATGATTGTCACACTCTAATGCAACAAATATTGCCTGTGGCAATTAGATCTATATTGCCGAAGCATGTAAGGTTTGCAATAACCAGACTTTGTTTCTTTTTCAACAGTCTGTGCAGCAAAGTTATTGACCCTGATACTCTCGATAAATTGCAAAGAGAAGTGGTTGTTACCCTATGTCATCTTGAGATGTATTTTCCTCTGTCGTTCTTTGATATCATGGTACATCTTTTTGTCCACTTGACTAGGGAAGTGAAAATGTTGGGACCAGTTTTCTTGCATTGGATGTATCCCTTTGAACGATACATGAGCATTTTTAAAAGTGATGTTCAAAACCATTATCGACCTGAAGGGAGTATTATCGAAGGTTATGTGGCGAGAGAGGTTATGGATTTTAGCAATGACTTTCTCAGTGGTAATGACACTCCTGATAATGACAAGAATATTGACGAGCAATTTGGCAAAGGAATTTTGGGATCACGTGTGAAAGTAATCAGCCGTGATCATTTGGAATAAGGTCACTTGTATATTTTACACAACATGGATGAAGTGAACGTTTATATCGAGGAATATACCAATTTCATCAAGAGACAATATCCTCGAGCCAATACAATGTGGCTTGCTAGAGAGCATAACAAGACATTTATTAAGTGGTTTGAAGATAAAGTCTTACATCAACTATCTCAAACACCAGATGATATTACTGAAACTATCAAATGCCTCGCCTTTAAACCAAAATTGACTGTTATGTCTTATGAAGGGTATGGCATTAATGGATTCACATATTACACAAAGCACCAAGATGATAAGAGTGTCATCTAAAATAGTGGGGTCACCCTTCAAGCATCGACTATGTTTTTTGCAAGTGCAAAGGATAAGAGTCCATGTGAAGCTAAAATGTCATATTACGGTGTCATTGAAGACATATGGGAGTTTGACTACATAGATTTTTGAATTCCACTCTTCAAATGTAATTGGGTTGATAACACCAAAGGAGTTATAGTGGATGAATTGGGTTTCACTTTAGTGAACTTTGAAAAGATTGGCGAGAAGGGTGAACCATTTATATTGGCATCACAGGCGAAACAAGTATTTTATATCAATGATCCTACAAATGATAAATGGTCGGTTGTTCTTCATGGTAAAAGACAGTTCATTGAAGATCCTATAGATGAAGAACAGTACTATGATAAGTATGATGACTCCAGTCCATTCTCAGTTGGGTTTCCAACACCAGCAAATATTGAAGCTAATGATGACTTGTATGTGCGTGGAGATTACAATGAAGGATTGTTAATTGATAAAAAAATCGCAATATTAGAGGCATGTTTATATTTTTTATATGTTTTATTTTTCTGAATGTGAAATTTACAATGTGAATTACTTTACAATGTGAGCTTTACAATGTGAATTACTTTACAATGTGAATGTGAACTTTACAATGTGAGCTTTACAATTTGAATTACTTTACAATGTGAACTTTACAATGTGAAACAAGGCAAGTTCATCCCTGAGGGCACAAGGGATGAATTGACAGTTTCTCTGGGTAACCCAGAGCATCCTGGACGTGTTAGGGCTGCAGGCTCTGGTTTGGGCATCAAAGCTTTTTTTGGGCCATCCCAGCGCAAACATGTCCCAAAATGGGACTTTCACAAGAAGAGGTAACATATTATTTCTTTATAATGTTACTGTAAAAGAGAATTCAATAATTAGAAGCTAACATTTCTTTTATCTATGTATAGGTAGATAAGCTAGTTGATAGGAAACTCAAAGAAGCACTAAAAAAGTGGCAGGCATCTTAGACTGCCACTCAACAGACAGTACCTATTACGGCATCCCGCTCTACTCCTACTACAGAGGTTGGGAGTAATCCTGTAGACCCACCACCTAGAACATCCGTTGTAAGTATTTTTATGACATAGTAACTAGTTTTTTAATTCAAGATGATATGTTTTCAAGATGATATGTATATATGAAATTGTAGCCATTTCAAAAAAAGATGATGTGTATATATGTATATAACATTCTTTACACAAAAATTTGTAGGGGTTGAAGCCATGTCATCTAAAAAGTAAATAATATGTCATTGCAAAGGCATCGGCTTACCCATCCCTACCAGGGGAAATGTTTCACGGGTCTCCATTACCAGCTAGTTGGATTTGTGTGAGCCCGGTACATATATTCTCCAAGTGGATGGATCTTCCATTGCCATATGCCCACCCAGATTGTGAAATGCTTGGTGAGGCAGAAGGCAGAGTGATATTGTGGCTAAAAGTGGATGTCCTCTTTACTGAAACTGTATGGTAAATTTACATTATGTTAAATTGTTAGTGTGTGTATATGATGTCAGTTGATCTGAAATTATATATATACATGTTAAAGAGAAGACACCCACATCATCTAGGCCTCCACTTCCACCTCCTACATTACCCAGTTGGGTTCCACAGGACCTACCTATCTCGTTGGGTCCTAACTGTAGGGGTATGGCAATATGATTAGGTGAACATGATATAAATTGCCCTATAACTGTTTCCTTAGATTCAGATATTGTAGGTCAATCATACAAAAGCAAGCTATTTATACAAGATATTTTGGAGTTGTTTCGATATGATTGGCTAAATACATCTGTGATAGAGCTATGGATAAGGTGAGATCTTCTTTATACATCCATATACCTTGTGTAGGATCTGGTGATCTGGTTTCTTATTTATTAATGCATGCGTAATTAATACATATTTTGCAGCTACTTAGACAAGATATGTGCAGATTTTGCATTCAAACATGTAGGATTTTTTATTCCATCTTTGATTAGTCTAGTAGCTAAAGACCCTCTGTCAGTTCAACAATACTGCTGTGAGGCTTTTACAAATTTTGCTCATAATAAGAAGACGGTGATAATAGCTCCATTCAATGTAGAGTAAGTTCACTTTGCTTATTATAATTTGAACTTAAGAAAATTACATTTTTATTGTGGATTTTGAGTTATTAATTTTTAACTTTTTTACCTCTAGTGGTATGCATTGGGAGTTACTAGTTATTGTCCCTGAGACGTTCACTGTCTATTATCTATATCCTAAGGGGAGTAAATTGAATTCAAAATATGGACACATAATGAAAATGGCATTATTCTGGTGAGAAATATTTCATTTTCATATCTGTTAACATATGTTATTACATTACTATTTAATTATGCAGTGTACTGTGTTACATTAACATGTAGGGGTTTAGATGAGTTCAAAAAGGCGGGAGGAAAGGTCCCCAAGAAAAAGGACCGACAAATAATTTGGAAGAACGTGGAAGTAAGTTCCCGACTGCAATGTATATATTATTTATGTGAACAGTGCTTGATTACTTGTATTTTTTAATATTTTGTATGTTTGAATTTATAGTGTGCTACACAAGACAACAGATGGGCATGTGCATACTATGTGATGCGATTTATGCACATGATTATCAAATATGCCACAGTGGACATCGATACTATTCCTGAGGTATTATATTGTCTCATTAGATAATATGAAATATATAAATCTTATTTATAGCTCATTAATTATATATACATCATTCTCTTTACAAGTGTTTAAAACTGACCACACTACAGGAAAGGCCTTACCAGATGTACATGCTCCCTATACAACGGGAGAATTAAATGAAGTAAGAGAAGAATGGGCAACAGCCATACAAATAGTGGGGGTTCTAACATATAATTGGGATGTTGATAGCGAATAATGACTAAAGAATGATATTTTATAAATGAATTTCTGAATTATAATATATGTGTGAATGTTTCTACATGTCTGGATGTTTCTACATGTGTCTGAGTGAAAATGAATGAAACTGTTGGTTGTTATATGAATGTTTCTACATGTGTGAATGTGAAAATGAATGGAACTACAGATTGCTAGCTACATGAATGTTTCTAAATGTGTGAAAATCAAATGGAACTGCAGGTTGCTAAATGTGTGAATATTTTTGTTGTTAATTTTGCAGGTTTGTGGCATGTTGTTGGCTGATATCAATGGATGTCGTAAAACCTGCATTTCATAACTGAACTGCAGGTTTCTCATCCTGCGACCAGCCACAGCAGGTATGCAGTCTGACAGAGAAAAAAAAACAATAGGTGTCGATTATTTGTATAAAACCAATGCCACATAGTTACAGTGTCAGTTTCCTACTCATAACTGACATCTATTTCCTTAACACCACGGCCGTGCTGGCCAGCACGGCTGTGGCAGCAGACCAGACACCACGACCGTGCTGGCCAGCATGGCCGTGCTGGGAGTGATATGTTGTCGGTTATTACTAATAAACCGACATTGATAGTGCCCTAGATGGCGCCCTTTCTGTGGCGTGAAGTTATATGGCGTCGGTTTCTTATCTAATAACTGACGCTGATAGTGCCCCAGATGGCGCCCTTTCTGTAGTGCGAAGGTATATGGCGTAGTTTCTTATCTAATAACTGACGCCTATAGTCCCCTGCCGGCGCATTTTCGGTGGCGCGCAAAGGGTTATGTTGTCGGTTTTTTAACCGAGGCGTAACGGTTGGGCTTTTAGCGTCGCCCACATAGGTGTCGCTTAGAAACCGACACTAAAGGCCTTAAATAACCGACACTAAAGGTCGGTTATGTACTAGTGTTGCTTATGCTAGTATAGTCTAGTTTCTCTTGCTTAACTTAGTCAATTGCTCAGTTTTGATAGTTAGGATTAATTTAGATCCTTTTTTCTTTAGTGGTTAACTTAGATTCTAAATTGCTTCTTTCTCCTCTAATGTAGTGTAACTTACCCCTGCTCTTTCTTAGTTAGTTGGTTAACCTAGATTGTTAAACTTGCTTGTTTAAGATAACTTAGGTTCAATTATGCCTTTCTTGCCTGTTCACTTAGGTTAACCACCAAACAAACCCTTTTAAAAACCCTTCAACCCTAGACTCCACATTAGCAACATAGACAATACTAGCCTAGCTCTAGTACCCCCTCTATCCCTGAGGACCGACCCCTACACTTGTCAATCACCTATACTACAATAGTACCCCGTGCACTTGTGGGTGTCCTATTTGGCATTGTGACTGACTTGGTTAGGGATAATACAAATTTTGAAAGATCCACACGTGTGTATGTCCTCCCTTAGGGTTGCATCTATCCACCCCTAGTTGGCTAGTGTGTAACTTTGGAGGGAAATGCACCAAGCTTTCTGGCGTCGTTGTTGGGGATAGAGGTGTTTGGCCTAGCTAGTTATTGTAGCTTAGCCTTTCCTTTTGCCCTCATCATTGCTATTCTTTATTCTTTGTTCACTTTTTCATATCGCCATTCTAACTTGGTTTCTTGTTTCTTGTTTGTGTATTGTGCAGGTGACAGTTGTACATGCACCACACACATTCCACTTGTACCGACTTGGTGTTGTACGACCGTGAGATAGGTAGAAGGAGACACCAAAGTCACCGCAACCAACACTGAGAAGTTGAAATGGCATAAAACAACCCTCATGCGGATGCTCAACCACCTCCACCGCAACCCCACCACCCACTCCATGAGTATTTCACACTGGGGAACTACAATTCTCCCATTGCCACCCTGGCTGACCAAATGTCGGGGCAACAGTTCTCCATTCCACCCATACTCCTTGGACTCCTCCCCACTTACTATGGGATGGAGAATGAGAATCCCTACCATCACATTGATGCTTTCCTTGAGACGTGCTCCACTTTCCGTACCCTCGCGGCCACTGACGACTCCATCCGAAGAACTCTCTTTCCGTTCTCCTTAAAAGAAAAAGCTAAAGAGTGGTATGTGTCAAAGATAGTGCTGGTAATATGGAATGAAGTCCAGAATGAATTCCTCAAAAAGTTCTTCCCGATGCTAAGCTATCCTATATGAGAAGATGCATCACTTCCTTTTCCCAGAAAGAGAATGAACCCTTCCATGAGGTGTGGGAGAGGTTCCAAAAACTTCTCTGTGACTACCCTCACCATGAAGTGTCATTGTGGCAACTAGTTCAAGCCTTCTACACCGGGCTAAGAGAATAGAGCCAAAACAACGTTGAATCCTCCTGTGGAGGTACTTTCATGGCAACGCCACCTGAGGAATTGTGGCCTTTGTTCGAGCATCTTGCTGAAAACTCCCACCATCAGACTTCTACAAAAGGGGAGGATTGCGACTGAAGCTACATCCCTCTACCTTCTTCCGTGGCTCCAACTAGCAATGTTACTGACCCCGATATGATGAAAATGATGGCAGATATGATGGCGATGATGAAGAACCAAGCTGGTGGTTCTCCTAGCCAACCCACCATGGCAGTCGATTATGTTGATGAAGAAGTGAATGCCTTACACTCCTTTGGAGGCCGAAACAATCAAGGCCCCATGTCCAACACCTACACTCCCTAGTGGAGGAACCGTCCAAATTTCTCTTGGAAGTAACAAAATGAGGATGGGCAAGGACAAGGGCAGCAAAGGCCACACTATAGTTCAAAGTTTGAAGAGGAGGTGCTTGGAAGGTTAAGAAGTTTAGATGATGTGAAGAAGGATGTGACCTCACATGGGCAGTCCATCAACTGCATTGAGCAAAGACTGGATCACATCTCTCTCTCTCTTGCTAGGAGGGAAGAAAGAAGACTTCCATCTCAACTGATGCCCAACCCAAATAATGATGGTACTTTCCTAGGGAACACTCCAAGTTCATATGCTCTGCTGTCATACCAAGCACCACCAAACCCCTATGATCCACCACCTCCTCAGGCACCTCTTAACTACCAATATTCTCCACCTCCACCTCATTCATACCAGCAGCCACCCCCGCAATACCACCCCCAACCACAACAACCACCACCGCAATTCATCCTCCAAAACCCAAATTCATCTCACCAAAGGCCACCACCACCCCAACAGCCACAACCACCTCCACAAGCCTCTTCTTCCACTACCCATGAGCATGAGAAGGCAGTGACTATTCTGAGGAGTGGTCAGACTTTGGGGAACCCCCATGATACTGTTGTTGTTGATAGAGGTGATACTAAGACTAGACAAGTTGATACTGAGATATAGCCCGAGGATACTTCGATGAGAGCCAGAGTTGATATTGTGATATCGGGTGATGATACTGATGATCTTCTGATCCCGTTAATGATATTGTTGATCTGAACCATGTGGGGTCCCAACTCCCCCTGTTTCTTGAAGCTCTTAGGGAACCTTCTGTTAAGAGGAGAAGAAAGAAGCATACTAAAGACATCCTTCAGACTTTCAAACAAGTGAAAATCAACATTCCTCTACTTGATGCAGTCAAGCAAATCCCTTCTTATGCTAAGTTCTTGAAAGATCTATGCACCTTCAAGAGAAAGACCATGGGGAGGACCCCAAAGAAAGTTAAGCTCACCGAGCAAGTGAGCTTGATTTTGCAGCACACCATGCCAAGGAAAAAAAAAGATCCTGGTGCTCCCATCATCTCATGCTACATTGGGGCACATCACATAGACCAAACCCTCTTATACTTGGGTTCTAGCATTAACCTAATGATGTATGGTGTGTTTACAGAGCTCCAAATGGGGCAATTGAGTCCAACTCATTGGACTTTAGAGTTGGCTGACAGATCAGTAAAGACGTCCAGAGGGTGTTTTGATGATGTGCTTGTGAGGCTTGATGATGAGACGTCCACTTTCTTCCCTACCGACTTCATTGTCTTAGACATGGAAAAGGACACAAGGAGGGTGTCTATCATCTTGGGGAGGCCTTTCCTAGCCACAGCGGATGTGGTAATTCATATAAGGACCGGTACGATGTATGTGACATTCATGCACATGAAGATCCGGTTGAACAACTTTAAATCTTCAGCCACAGTCGAGGTAATAGGGGCCACTGAAGAAGATTGCTATCTCATTGAGTGCCTAGATGAAATTGTGGAGGAATGCCTACCTATGTGGATTCAAACTACCACTCAAGGTAGAGGTCTACAGCCAATAGTTGAGTTCCTCAATGATGATGATGATGATGATGTTGATGAAGAGAATGAGCTAGCCTTGGTGGCTGCAAGTGAAGACCTTCCTTCTATTTCTGAACCATTAAAGAACTCCCTTAAAGAACCTCCCACTCTTGAGTTGAAGTCACTTCTAGAAGGATTGAAGTATGTTTTTCTAGGGGCAAATGACACCCTCCCGGTGATCATTTCCTCCATTCTCTCACCAGAACAAGAGGAGGTATTGATGAAAGTCTTGAAGAAGAATATCCAAGCCATTGAATGGTCTATAGCTGACTTAAGGGGTATTGATCCCTCCATCTGTGTACACAGGATCTATCTACAGGATGTTGCAAGGCCGACCCACTAAATGCAAAGGCAGTTGAATCCAAAGCTAAAAGAAGTTGTAACTCAAGAGGTTGTGAAGTTGCTAGATGCTGGAATTATCTATCCCATTTTTTATAGTACATGGGTGAGCCCCATCCAGGTTGTGCCTAAGAAGGGTGGGATTACTGTAGCAGAAAATGTGAATGCTGAGATGATGCTGATAAGAGAACAATCAAAGTGGAGAATGTGTGTTGACTATCGAAAGCTCAATGAAAAGACCAAGAAGGACCACTATCCTCTCCCATTTCTTGACCAGATTCTAGAGAGCCTAGTGGGGCAAAGCTTCTATTGTTTCCTTGATGGGTATTCTAGATACTTCTAAATTATTGTACATCCTACGGATCAAGAGAAGACAACATTCATCTGTCCGAGTGGTACAATTACCTACCGGAGAATGCCATTTGTGCTGTGTAATGCCCCTTCTACATTTCAGAGATGTGTGGCCTCGATTTTTGCAGATATGCTTGATTCATCATTGTAAGTATTCATGGATGACTTCTTAGTCTTTGGTAAAACTTTTGATGAATACTTACTTCACTTGGTTGTTATCCTTGAAAGATGTGTAAAGGTTTGCCTAGTGCTATCTTGGGAGAAGAGCCATTTCATGGTGCCCAAAAGCATTGTTTTGGGCCATCAGGTTTCAAAGGATGGAATTGAGGTTGATAGGGCCAAGGTGGGCCTCATTTCTACTCTTACTACTCCTTCCATCATAAGACATGTCTGGTCTTTCTTAGGACATGCAGGTTTCTACCGCTGCTTCATCAAGGATTTCAGTAAAATATCAAGACCTCTATGTTACTTGCTTGAGAAGGATGTTGAGTTCCATTTTGATGACGAGAGTGTTAGAGATTTCAACCACTTGAAGGAAAGACTAGTTTCTTCTCCTATCATGCAGCCCCTAGATTTCTCTTTGCCATTCGAGATTATGATTGATGCATCTGTCATGGCAGTGGGGGTTGTGTTGGGCCAAAGAGTTGGCCGGATTCCACATGCTATCTACTACGCAAGCAAAACTCTAGATGAAGCCCAAAGAAACTACACAACCACTAAGAAGGAGTTTCTTGCAGTCATCTTTGCTCTTGACAAATTACGATCATATCTTTTACAAAATAAAGTAGTGATATACACGGACCACGCTGCACTAAAGTACCTCATGTCAAACAAAGATTCAAAGCCAAGGTTGATCAGATGGATTCTTTTGCTTTAAGAGTTCGATGTGGAGCTTGTAGATAAGAAGGGAGTGGAAAATGGTGTTGCCGATCATCTCTCCCGAATTGATTAGCCCTTTGATGATACAAATCAAATCAAGGAAACAATGCCACATGAACAACTCTTCCTACTTTCATCCACTCAAAGGCCATGGTATCAACACTTAGCCAATTTCTTAGCTTGTAGAAGGATACTAGCACATGGACAAGGGAGGAAAGCAAAAGATTATTTTCTATGGTCCAAAAATATGCTTGGTATGACCCTTACATCTTCAAATATTGTCTTGACCAGCTCATTAGGAGATGTGTTCCAGAAATAGAACATCAAGAAATCCTATCCATGTGCCATTCCAGAATATGTGGAGGTCATTTTGGAGGAAAATGCACAGCTGCAAAGGTTCTTCATGTGGGTTTTATTGACCATCCTTGTTCAAAGATTCCCATGAATTCTATAAGAGTTGCTTGAAGTGCCAAAAAGTGGTTACTATCTCCAAGAAGGACATGATGCCTCTATCACCTATTCTTGTAGTGGAGGTGTTTGATGTATGGGGAATTGACTTCATGGGTCCTTTTCCTTCCTCCTTTGGGTATTTCTACATTTTGGTCAACGTGGACTATGTGTCAAAGTGGATCAAGGTTGTTGCAACCCAGACGAATGACCACAAGGTGGTGTGTGACTTTTTTAAATCAAACATATTTAGCCATTTTGCAATTTCAAGGGCCATGATTAGCGACAGTGGAAGACATTTCATTCACCGCACTTTTGAAGGATTGCTCAAGAAGCATCGAGTAAACCATCGAGTAGCCACTCCTTACCACCCTCAAACTAGTGGCCAAGTTGAGTTGGACAATCAAGAGATAAAGCTCATTCTTGAGAAAATGGTGAGACCGGACCGCAAGGATTGGTCACTCCATCTCAATGAAGCTTTATGGGCATATCGGACCGCATACAAAGCTCCGATTGGCACTAACCATTCAAACTCATTTATGTAAAAAGCTTCCATTTGCTGGTTGAAATGCAACACAAGGCATTATGGGCTTTGAAAACTATGGATCTTGATGGAGAAAATGTGGGAATGAAAAGGAAGTTTCAAATGAATGAGTTGGAGGAAATGTGCCATGAGGCATATGACATGTCCAAGAGCTATAAGGAGAGGACTAAGTTTCTTCATGATAAGATTATCAAAAAGAAGGAATTTGAGCCCGGCAAGTGGGTATGGTTGTACAATTCAAGAATGAATTTCTTTCACAGCAAGCTCTGGTCTAGATGGGAAGGGCCTTATTTTATCAAGAAAGTGTATCCATCTGGGGTTGTTGTGATATATAAGAAAGGAGCAAAAGAGTTTACTGTCAATGGAAAAAGATTGAAACCAGTTGTGGAAGTAGGCCCGAACAAGGCCAATCAAAGTTTTGACATAGTGATTCTTGTAGAAGAACAACAATCAAAAGAAGAGATGTGTTTGGAAGTAGATGAGAAAGAGATATACTACAAGGATGCCTTGAGAATCCCAAAGAAGTGAAAGAAATCTAGAATCAATAATCCTGTTTGAAGGCATAAAATTTAGCACTAGTGGGAGGAAACCCACATTGTTTGAGATTCTCGAACCTTACTTTTTTTATACTTCATTTTGCTTTTACACAAAACAAACACACGCACACTTGTGCTTGATAGCTTTTGTCTTTAGTTTTGATGAAACGACGGGTGAAACAGGATCAATCTGAGAATTAAGGCATGTTCAATCAAAGTGGTGGATATAACACTAAGGAAGATAGTTGAAGTGAATTAGATGATGAGTTTCTAAAAGATTTCATTAAAATTTAGAGAATTTGAACTGACAGAGGCCAGAATGGTCCTTCTGGAGAGAAACGGTCGTGTTGGCTAAGTTAAAAATCAATTGGGAGGATGAAGTTTTTGGTCACTAGTAGCACGGCCATGTTGACCAGAATGACCGTGCTGACATCCAGCCAGAACGATCGTTCTGGCATGGAATGGACATGATGGTTAAGTTAAAAACAATAGGGAATTTTGAGATTTGGTCGTTGGCAGCACAGCCATGCTGACTAGAACGGTCATGTCATCTCCCCTCTAGCATGCATGTGTTGGCTAGAACGGTCGTGCCAGCTCCTGCCAGCACGCCCGTGCTGGTCCATAAAAATCACTTAAGTGGCCCAATTCCACCCGACCCAGCACGACCCTAGGCTCATTCTTCCGTCTGAGAACGGTCGTTCCGTGCTCCAAGCGACTAGGGTGAGCTCCCACCACCCCCAAATTGCCTCCTCTTGCTCCCAAACTCTGGATTGGAGTTTCCCTTGGCCCCCAATCACTTTCCCTAACATCTAGATTCTATTTCCACCCTCCATCACCACTGATTTCTCCACCTCCAAGAAAATTCCGCCCCTACAGCCCAGAACTTTATTTTTGCTATTCTAGTTTGATTTTCCACCAAAAAACCTTACAACAATGAAGTGAATGAGCAAGGCCATCAAGAGGGTAGTGGAGAAAACTATGAACATCCTCACCAGTGGAAAAAGTTGATCCAAATGGGTGCCCAGTTCACAACACTCTGGCAGCACCTCCTTGCCATCCAACTCCATTTCAAGATCCTTTAGATGATCGACATTGATGAGCACCTCCCAACTCCACTCTTCCTCTAGTGATCATGCCTCAGATCCAAGCTACAACAACCCTGGGGAGGAGGAGGAGGAAGAAGAAGAAGAGTTGGAGAACATTGTAGATTCAATCGAAGTAAATGCATCGGGTCATGAGAGGAGGACCAAGAAGTCTAATGAAGCATCTTCCACGTGCTTGCCGCCACGACTAGCTCTAGCGAGGCATTCCACATCGTTGGACCGACCTAGTGGAAGCCATGAGAGAGTGCCCTTGAACTTGGACACAAGTTCGGAGTCACATACCTATGAAGAAGAAGAGGTAGAAGACACCGAGAGTGAGGAAGTGGAGGATGAAATGGTGGACATCTTGTCCAGGTTAGAAGAAGACAGGTTGGAATGGTTGGGAAAACAACCACAGGGAACTACCTACGGAAAGGGGACATCAAGAGGGGTTGTGGCAAGACCTCTCCACCCTAAGTGCATGACAAGGAGGGTGATTCCCACTAGATATGCATGTACGCCTACAATGCAATATCTATGGATCAACTTCATGTTCGAGAGGAAAATAAAGCATTGTGGATTGTACAAGATTTTAATGGAAGTTGAAGAGACATATTTCAAGCTTACTCATGAATTTTTTGCAACCTTGAAGAAGGTACAGTACCAAGGAGAGGATGACATCATATTCAAAATGAACTGCTCAACACATGTACTTAAAGCTTCTCACATTAATGATATCCTTGCCCCCAATTCAGAAATGGCAAAGAACTTTGATGAAGGGAAGTTTGATAAGAGTGGGAAAGCAAACTACTCTAAGATGTGGAAAGCAATCACTGGTCAATCTACCTTTGCTACAGGGAAATCCAAGACAAGCAAAATCTACAATCCCTTCATGAGATACCTGCAAAAGGTCCTAGCGAACACCTTATTTGGCTAATGACAATCAAGGATGTTGTTCAAAAAAAGATTTATTTGTTATGGATACTACTGCAAGTAGGGGAGTCATCAACATAAGGGCCATGGTGATTGATCATTTGAAGACAATTCCCTCCAAGAGAAAAAATCCATTCATCATGGCAGGAATTCTAACCACTATTGCAAAGGTAGTGGGCTTCACTCTAGAGGACTTACCAAAGTAGATGGGAGCAAATATGTTGATTTAAACTATCTTGTTAGGTCCCAAATGATTTCCCTCAAACATAACAAAATCTTCTATATTCTGAACCATGGGTACCCTAGAATTACCCTGGAGCTCCCATACCACGCCAGACCCCTTCTCAAGGATGTGGGACCACTAGAGGACTTTGTAGGGTTGGTATCACAATATGGGACCGATCATCCTAGAGAAGGATTCAGAGCACATATAGTAGATCTACCTGAAGAAGAGGGAGAAACAAATGTGCCAGAGCAGCAGCGTTCACTTGAGCAGCCACGCCGCACTAGACCAAGAGTGGAGGATTTTGATGTGCAATCTCCTATGACAAATGCATATGACATGTCAACTATTCATGCATAGTTGGAGGGGATTCATAAGATGCAACAGGATATGTGGTTGGATCAACAGTAGATGCATCATCAAATCAACCACATGTACCACTACCAGCATGCCCAGGCATAGAGGAACCCCCAATGGGGGGAGGATTTCTGGGGATCAATTTCTGGTTACTAGGAGACATACCCGCCTCCATAGGCAGACTACTGGGGCCATTACTACCAGAACCTGTATAACGACCCCACCTCCCAGTAACCCCCAATTAAGGGAGACCAAGAGGTCAGAGCCATTATCCCAATTAACAGGATCAAAGGTTCGACAAATAATCAATAAAAATTATCAAATTCTACCAACTAAACTGAAAAGTGGTATAAAATAAAACTTTGCTTACCTTTTTCAAAAACTTGGATATCTACTTCTATCCACATCTGGAGTCTATTCTAACTAATCCTCCTTGGTACTTTAATTCTCATTTAATTCCACATATGCCACTTACTATTTCTCCTTTTCCAACTTGTACCTAAAATGCCGACAAACAAAATGTCGGTCAGCATAATTGAATATGCTGGTATGTGGGGACAACCAAAATTTCACAAATATGGCTAACAATCTAATTATCACAATCATGTTAATTAACAAGCCAATTTACGCTTTCAATGTGACATTCTCCACCACTTTTGTCCTAATCCTGGAATGCCACCCCTCTAGGGTTTCTCTCTTGCCATTGACTTAAAGCCACCTTCTCAATCCCGAGCTTGGTGCTTGGGATCACCTTTCATGGTTCCCTTTAGTCATGCAATATCATAGGCCACCTTTTCAATCTCGAGCTTGGTGCTTGGGGTCACCACTCATGGTGCCCATGGTTCTTCCCTCCTAGGCTTGACCTTTTGGCATCATCCATCAGGGTGGCATGTAGGTGTGAGAATACACACTTCTATTATAATTATGATATTCATAGTGACTTTATAATTTGCAAGTATGAACATCCAAACTGATAAGTTGCATTCAATGCGATGAATCATCCGGGAAACTCTTAGGGAAACTAATGTGATTAACCATAATTAACCACATACCTATCAGGCTGATTTGAGACAGAATTAATCCAATCAATGTAAGAAATCTAATAGGAAAGCAAGCATACAAAGAGATCCTAAAATATGCATACAATCTCTTATCATTGATCATGCCATCAAGATCTATTCATCCTAACTCGCTTCCTAGGGTTTCTAGTCCACTTTTAGGGTTTCCATTGTAATTAGGGTTTCACTTCATTTTTACTATTTTAAACCCTAATTTTATACAATTACTCACAAACCCTAATTATCTCATTTATTCTTCACGAAAGATATTAAGGTTACCTTTTAACAACATATAACCCTAATTTCAGATTAAAGGCACAATTAAATGTCAAATAAGTCTATTATGCCCACTTTACATTAAAGCTACCATTTTTATCCTTTTAATTCATGACAAGATCATTAGGCCCAATTATCATCTTTGGTTCCTTTCAAATTAACAACTAAACTTTCATGAACTCTATTTATCATTAATTCCACCTTTATCCATTAGAGAACCCTAATTTTCATATTAAGGGTATTTATCCACAATTAGGAACCTTTATACTCAAAATATCTTTGAACCATCAAATCTCAGCCTTATTCATGAATTTGAACAATTAAAGCCATTAAGAGTCACAATTACTATCATTAGGGTTTCAAGGCCCATTAAAGCATATGTATGCACATGAAATTATAAATTAAACCAATTATGTGTAAAGTCCATCCTTTTAGATCTTGATGTGTCTTTTTATAATAAATAGGTTAATATCAACTTAATCATCCACATAACCCTTCTCAATACATTAATCATCTCAAATTAGGGTTTCTTAATCATTAATGCATTAAAGTTGATAACTTCCCTTACTTTTCGAATTTCAAGAGGAATTAGCTTCTAAAATGATTTTTAATGGATTCCTCGCATTTTTCTTAGAAAAATACATATTTTATATGTATCAATCCGAGCTACCAATTATTTTCTATGAATTTAGAAAATTAGTTACCTCTCAGCCAATAACAGGCCGCCACATCAGCCACAATAATTCTTTTTCTTTTTTAGTGGGTTGGGCCCAAACTATGTTGAGAAGACATTCATGTCGTCGCCTTCTTTCATAAACACCGGGGGCAAAGGCATCTTTTCCTCCTTCCTCATCTTCTTCCTCGCTTCTGTGAATAGGGACGAAGTTGCTTGCAGCCTCGGTCAACAGAATAGTTGACTTCCGCCTCTGGTCCTCTGAATCCATCGAGGATGGCTCCATAGGTTCCGCCTCCCTTTCCCGAACTCACCTTGATATCCTCCATCATCCACGTTGGTCAGGTTTGGCGACCCTGGAAACTCCCGCCGTCCTACAGTAGGTCCATGGAAGCTGCAGCCACCAGAGGAGCGCGGACCAAATTGGAAGAGGAGGGAACTATGCTTGAGTTGGTGTAACTTCACCAATCCAAGACCAAAAGAAAAGAACATCTTATATAGGTTGGGCGAGGGGGGGTCGAAGGCTATCATAGTCTATCTCCCAAACAATTTGGGAACTTTCTCGAATCCCCACGAAAATAGAGAAAATCGGGGTTGTTTATGCACGGATTTGCCTCCCCAACTCGATGGGAGAGTCCACCTTCATCCAAACTGATCAAAGTGAGAAAGAATCAGAGAGGGAAAGGAGTCCCTACTGTACTTGGTTTCCTAATCTGAAACAAAAGCAGCTACTATTGGATCGAGATCCAACGGCTAGCAAGCCTCGTATTAGAACATCAATTGTTACATTTAATTTTATCCCTTACACTTTAGGAAACTTGTAAAATTCATATCTCTTAAAGAGTTTATCCCTTTAATTCCAAATTTTAGAGGAAAGTATATGATGACTTAAATCACGTATGTACCGAATTTGAGACTCAAACTCGAACGTATGATATGTTTTTCTTTATATGCAATTTATCACTTAATTATATATATTTATCACATATTTTCTGTTTCCCTTGCCATGAAATTATTATTCTGAGTTCCTTGAACCTCAAGGAACCTCAATGGCTCGAAATCCCATCTTGGGAATATTCCTTAGCCTTTTACTTATATTTTATCCATTTTCTTATTATCTTACTTATTTCATTATTCTTTTTAAGGATTTCTCTTTATCTTTCATTTCCTTTTTCCTCTTTTCATATTTCTTTTAATAGAAATCATATGTAAACGAATTTTATTCAATTGTGGCCATTAATGCCACTTTCTAGATATTTTCAAGTATTTCTTATAAATACTTTTCTTAATACTCATTATCTTGTATCTTTTTCTAATATTTGGACTTTTCTTCTTTTCTTCTATTTTATATCCATCATTGGATTAATATAATAATGGGAATCACACAATTCCTATCCAAAGGAATATTTGCAAGGAAACCCATCATTTGAAGAAAAGCTTACAACCTTTTTAGTTAAGCCCAAATTCACAAAATCATTATATTTCAATTATGAACACATGCAAAATTGATGTTGTAACATCATTCCCCTCTTATAGGAATTTTGCCCTCAAAATTCCACCAGGCACACAAACAAAAAGGATAATCCTTTCTTATGTGCATCATGGCTCCCATGTGGCCTCACCCTTTCCATGGTGCTTCCCAAGAACCTTCATCATCTCATATTCTTCCATCTAAGTTCTCTCTCACCTTGGTATATCGTACCCTCATAGGTGACTCAGGACATTTCAACCTCTCATAAAGTTGAATAGGTGCATGGCTCAGCACATGGCTTGGGTACCTCACATAGTGCTCTAGATAGGACTCATGGAACACATTATACATCCTATTATCCTGAGGGGTAAGGCTAAACACAATCATCTCCACCAATCCATCTCAAAAGGACCATGCAGTCGGGACTCCTCTCTCTTAGCTATAATTTTCCACATCACATACTCTCCCATAGTGAATTGCTTGTCAGTCTGCTTTGCATTAGCTCAAGACTCATGTCGCCCCTGCGCTCTCTCTCAGCCATTTCACGATCAAAGCGACTTCATCTACACACACTGTGGTCCTTTCTTGACCTTCACGAGGTTCCTTCACCAACATCATCTTAAGGAAGTGGTGATCGACACAACCTCCCTTGCAGAGCTTCTTTACATCCCGATACTGGCTATGGTGGTTATCATCACATCTTACAAAGGACAAGAACTATCTCTAAGTATCACCCTGAATGAGGACACATGCTCTCATCAGACCCTCTATCTGGATCATACTATTAGTTAGGGGTGATAAACTATTCTAACATTGAATTCTTCAGGTATCTACTTCCACCTCATGAAAGTGTTTCTTTAGGTTATACTCAAGAACTTTTGAACTCGCATCATGGTGTAGTTGAACCATCTCTCTCTCTCTTACAAGTAGTTCAACTGGATCTGTCCCTTGGCATTGCTCGTTCTTTCTCTAGTCATCTAGATAAGGCGATCTACCATTACCCATATTGTATCTTGACCTTCCTTGGTCTAGGGGAGACTTACCACAACATCCATAGTGATGAACTCCCATTCCCTCTTGGGGACTCTTTACCCTATACATCAACTCTTTGGGTTACTGGTGTTCGTCCTTCACCTCTTGGCTTGCATGGAGACAAACCACGTGCAACTTCATCTTAAGCATCCAAAGTACTACTGTCACTTACTATCTTCATAGTACCACGGTGCATGGTGATCTTAAAATCATGATCTCCTATATGTCATGATTCCTCAAGATTGATTCCTTAGAAACCCTAAACTATTCTAGTTGGGGTTTCATCACTTTCCTTTCCAAAGAAGTGCATCTAAGGTTCTATAACCATCTTCTTATCATGATAAGCCCTAGGCTAGCTAACTAAGCAACCACTAACTCGATCAACGATCTCCCTACATCTGAGTTTCAGCCAAACATATCTCCTTTTTTAAACTTAGGGCTAACCTAGAAACCTCTTCTAGCCCTTAACTAAACTAGGCAACTGCATCTCAACCAGAGCATCCATTACCACTTCACATCCTTAGGTGTTAGGTAATGTTGAAGACATACACCTTCACTTATTATCTCAACTCAAACTCTAAGTCTATCTTCATCAAGAACACTCTTAGATCATCCTCTTGGTTATCAAAATCAACCTTGTATCACTTGCAAATTCCACATAGCTCATGATAAAACATCCTCACAAGATGATTACCTTAATATTGTTAGTGTTTTTAAACCATCCACATATCATTCACTCCATAAGGGTATGTTATTGTCTTTGTCCTCATACCTCATAGCAATGCTCCAACTCACATCATCTTTATCCTTGGTGTATTGCATGTGTACTGTCCTATCTCTCACTCCCATAACAAGAGGAAATAAGCATTTGGCGGCCATCCAAACACAAAGTTCTTCTTGTTCCAAGAGTAGAGATGGTACATCCCACATTGTCAGTATACCTTCAAATCTAAGTTGAAACGTGCAACTTATGTCTCTACATCACAATCATCTAAATATCAAGGTTACTTCCATGGAAAACTAATCTGGAACCTACTTGGGTCCACACACAATCCTTGGTCATCTCCTCTAGGTCTGTAGGGTGCCGACACTTTTAGGGTCATCCCTCTTCCCTTATGCATCCAGAGAGTGCCCTCCTCATCGCCCCCTTTGGGTCCCATGAGTTCATGAAGGTGATCAATCTCCTAACCCATGGCCCTCAGGCTATGATAGATTTTACCTCCTCACCCTATGGTCATGTGCAACTAGGGAATTAGGCAACTCCTACATCCATCAGTCTTATCCCTACCTGACCCTAGGATAGACTTAGGATTATAGTACATGTCCAACTTAGAACCTTACCCAAGTCCCCATCATCTCTCTCTCTCCATTCCTGGGTTGACTTTCATCCTTTCATAGGGGTCATGGCGACCTGCCTACCTTGGTCGGGCCCCATACTGGTTACCTCCATGGTAACACATCCAAATGCACCTAGAGATGGTTATCTAAGGGTCTACAGGTTCATTCTTTTACTATGTACTTTTCACTTAGCTTCACAAGATCCTATGAGACCTCCTTAGGTTACTTCAAAACCAACAGAAACTGGTATACACCCCACAAAAGGGTCCCTTTCCCAGGATGGGGGGAACTACACCTTGATAACAAAGGTCACGAATGTCCTTATGTCTAGGGGCTACATCCACCTAAGCATGCTCAGCCCTAGAAAGCTATTGAGGCACAAGAGACCACCTACTAAACCATGCTAGGTCACACTTGTTCTCATCCTCAACATTGGACAAGAACAAACCTTCCCATGTCACCAACTTAGATGTGAGTGGTTCATCAAACATACCTTAAACTTAAGGGGTTTCCCTTTCCTCTAAACATGAGAAGTACCATGCTCGAATCTATAGAAACTCAAATCTCATCATGAGCATCAGGTACACCAACTCCCCTACTAGGCCTAGGAACCCTAGGTTCACTTCTTTATGCAACACTTGTCCAACTACATGATCAACCTTTTAACCATGAACCAAACATGTACAAGGTATGACATGCACTTCCCATGATCCTTCTGCTTGAACAACACTTCAGAGTGGAGTCCTCCTTAAGGACAACCAACAAGGTATAAGGCTTGACAACATATTACTAAACCTCTTTGGGGTCTAAGGAACTCTTCTTCCCATCTCAGAAGGTAAACACCTATACCATAAGCACATAGGTACCAGCAACCTCATCCTCTCTCTAGGGTTTGATTCCTCTAAAGGAAACCAAGACATCCCCAGCCTTCAGGGATCATGCATGAGGCAACTGCAACCATCCACTTAGGTCGCATCATCCTCAACTCTCCATTGTCCCTCATATCTCGAAGTCTAAGCTTCCAACCTTTTTGCTTGGGTCCTACTCTCTCTCTCTCTCTCTAGAGCTAATCCTACAACCAGCCTCACTATTAGAGGTCCTCTCTCTAAGAACATGGATCAAGCTCACAAGCATACCCCTACACGGGTGAAGCCTATGTTCAAGCTTATGTTCGCTCAAGATTATCCACATCTCTTCTTGCTTATCACATAAGCTATCCCACATACTCTCCTAGCCAGGGTTTCAACCTATTGTCAGCACTACTAATGTACTCTGGGTGCATGCTATTCTCTACTTGCATAAGCTCATACGGTTTCTATAGGTTCTTCTCCAACCTCATCATTAAAGGATCTATCCTTCACTCTAACATGCATGACCCTTCCCAGGGTTGGGTCGCCAAAGGCACTAGGTCATCCAACCTCACATGGCCCATAACATCATGGGAATCCAAAAGCATGTCCACACACCTAGTCTATCATGACATCATGTCATCATGCCATCTCTCTCTCTCTCTAACCACCACTTAGGGTTAGGGTTAGAATCATCCTCAGAGGATGTGCCAGGTCTCCACTTATAATGGAGATCTCTGCCTCCATGACCAACTCTCTCTACTCATCCTCCTGACAAGAAGGTCTAGCCTCATGTCTCTCCTGAGGGCAATGTAAACTCATGTCATACAACCTAAGCATGTATCTATTCTTTATTTTGTGCTTAACTATTAAGCTTATGTCCATGACATCTTATTTACATGATTTTCATTAATTTGGAGGAGGATTCCTTAAAACTTATCAACCTTACTCGTACCTCAAGAGGGTGAGGAAAAGAGAGAAAACCCTAATCCTTAAGGTCCTCAACAACGTTTGACTTGAGAAGGGATGAACAAGATGAGAGAGTCCTAAAGGTATCTTATTTCGAGTCAAATCCTGAGACATTGGCCACGCAGTCACACTAATCTGGGAGTCCTCATATTCCAACTAGCGGTGCATAGGAAAATCTTGCCAGCCCCCGGACGTGGTCCTTTTCTAGACACCTCTATCTTTCGGAAAATCCTCTAGTAACTCCATTGGGTTCTACAGAGTTTGTAAAATTTAATAATTATTACAGATTAAATGAAGAACCCATGCTCTGATACCAAATGTAACGACCCTACCTCCTAGTAACCCCCAATTAAGGGACACCAAGAGGTTAGAGCCATTATCCCAATTAATAGGATCAAAGGTTCGACAAATAATCAATAACAATTATCAAATTCTACCAACTAAACTGAAAAGTGGTATAAAATAAAACTTTGCATACCTTTTTCAAAAACTTGGATATCTACTTCTATCCACATCTGGAGTCTATTTTAACTAATCCTCCTTGGTACTTTAATTCTCATTTAATTCCACATATGGCACTTTACTGTTTGTGCTTTTCAAACTTGTACCTAAAATGCCGACAAACAAAATGTCAGTCAGCATAATTGAATATGTCGGTATGTGAGGACAACCAAAATTTTGCAAATATGGCTAACAATCTAATTATCACAATCAAGTTAATTAATAAGCCAATTTACACTTTCAATGTGACATTCTCCACCACTTTTGACATAACCCTGGAATACCCCCTCTAGGGTTTCTCTCTTGCCATTGACTTAAGGCCACCTTCTCAATCCCGAGCTTGGTGCTTGGGGTCACCTTTCATGGTGCCCTTTAGTCATGAAATATCATAGGCCGCCTTCTCAATCCCGTGCTTGGTGCCTGGGGTCACCACTCATGGTGCCCATGGGTCATCCCTCCTGGGCTTGACCTTTTGGCATCATCCATCAGGGTGGCATGTAGGTGCAAGAATACACACTTCTATTATAATTGTGATATTCATAGTGACTTTATAATTTGCAAGTATGAACATCCAAACTGATAAGGTGCATTCAATGTGATGAATCATCTGAGAAACTATTCAGGAAACTAATGTGATTAACCATAATTAACCACATACCTGTCAGGCTGATTTGAGACAGAATTAATCCAATCAATGTAAGAAATCCAATAGGCAAGAAAGCACACAAAGAGATCCTGAAATATGCATACAATCTCCTATCATTGATCATGACATCAAAATCTATTCATCCTAACTCGCTTCCTAGGGTTTCTAGTCCACTTTTAGGGTTTCCATTGTAATTAGGGTTTCACTTCATTTTTACTATTTTAAACCCTAATTTTATACAACTACTCACAAACTGTAATTATCTCATTTATTCTTCACGAAAGATATTAAGGTTACCTTTTAACAACATATAACCCTAATTTCATATTAAAGGCACAATTAAATGTCAAATAAGTCTATTATGCCCCCTTTTACATTAAAGCTACCATTTTTATCCTTTTAATTCATGACAAGATCATTAGGCCCAATTATCATCTTTGGTTCCTTTCAAATTAACAACTTATCTTTCATGACCTCTATTTATCATTAATTCCACCTTTATCCATTAGAAAACCCTAATTTTCATATTAAGGGTATTTATCCACAATTAGGAACCTTTATACTCAAAATAGCTTTGAACCATCAAATCTCAGCCTTATTCATGAATTTGAACAATTAAAGCCATTACGAGTCACAATTACTATCATTAGGGTTTCAAGGCCCATTAAAGCATATGTATGCACATGAAATTCTAAATTAAACCAATTATGTGTAAAGTTCATCCTTTTAGATCTTGATGTGTCTTTTTATAATAAACAGGTTAATATCAACTTTAATCATACATATAACCCTTCTCAATACATTAATCATCTCAAATTAGGGTTTCTTAATCACTAATGCATTAAAGTTGATAACTTCCATTACTTCTCAAATTTTCAGAGGAATTAGCTTCTAAAACTATTTTTAATGGATTCCTCGCATTTTATTGTGCAAAATAAATATTATATATGTATCGATCCGAGCTACCAATTATTTTCTACGAATTTAGAAAATTAGTTACCTCTCGGCCAATCACAGACTGCCACGTCAGCCACTAGAATTCTTTTTCTTTTTCGGTGGGTTGGTCCCAAACTATGTCGAGAAGACATTCCTGCCACGTCGGGAGCAAAGGCATCTTTTCCTCCTTCCTCATCTTCTTCCTCGCTTCCGTGAATAGGGATGAAGTTTCTTGCAGCCTCGGTCAACTGAATAGTTGACTTCCGCCTCTGGTCCTCTGAATCCACTAGGGATGGCTCCATAGGTTCCGCCTCCCTTTCCCGAACTCACCTTTCTATCCACCATCATCCATGGTGGTCGGGTTTGGCGGGCCCAGAAACTCCCGCCGGCCTGTGGCAGGTCCAGGGAAGCTGCAGCCACTAGAGGAGCGCGGACCAAATTGGAAGAGGAGGGAACTCTTCTTGAGTTCGAGTAACTTCACCAATCCAAGATCAGAAGAAAGGAACGCCTTATATAGGCTGGGAAAGGGGGGTTTGAAGGCTATCAGAGTCCATCTCCCAAACAATTTGGGAACTTTCTCGAATCCCCACGAAAATAGAGAAAATCGGGGTTGTTTATGCACAGATTTGCCTCCCCAACTAGATGGGAGAGTCCACCTACATCCAAACTGATCAAAGTGAGAAAGAATCGGAGAGGGAAAGGAGTCCCTACTGTACTCGATTCCTAATCTGAAACAAAAGCAGCTACCGTTGGATCTGGATCCAATGACTAGCAAGCCTCGTATTAGAACATCCATTGTTACATTTAATGTTATCCATTACACTTTTGGAAATTTGTAAAATGCATATCTCTCAAAGGATTTATCCCTTTAATTCCAAATTTTAGAGGAAAGTCTATGACGAATTAAAGCACATATGTATGAAATTTGAGACTCAAACTCGACAGTATGAGATGTTTTTCTTTATATGCAAGTTATCACTTAATTATATATATTTTTCACATATTTTCTCTTACCCTTGCCATTAAATTATTATTCTGAGTTCCTTGAACCTCAAGGAACCTTAATGGATCAAAATCCCATCTTGGGAATATTACTTAGCCTTTTACTTATCTTTTATCCATTTTTTATTATCTTACTTATTTCCTTATTCTTTTTAAGGATTTCTCTTTATCTTTCATTTCCTTTTACCTCTTTTCATATTTCTTTTATTAGAAATCATATGTAAATGAATTTTATTCAATTGTGGCCATTAATGCCACTTTCTAGATATTTCCAAGTATTTCTTATAAATACTTTGCTGAATACTTATTGTCTTGTATCTTTTTCTAATATTTGGACTTTTCTTCTTTTCTTCTCTTTTATATCCATTATTGGATTAATATAATAATGGGAATCACAAAATTCCTATCCAAAGGAATATTTGCAAGGAAACCCATCCTTTTAAGAAAAGCTTACAACCTTTTTAGTTAAGCCCAAATTCACAAAATCATTATATTTCAATTATGAAAACACATGCAAAATGGAGGTTGTAACATCATTCCCCTCTTATAGGAATTTTGCCCTCAAAATTCCACCAGGCACACAAACAAATAGGAGAAGCCTTTCTTATGTCCATCATGGCTCCCATGTGGCCTCAATCCTTCCATGGTGCTTCCTAAGAACCTTCATCATCTCATATTCTTCCATCTGAGTTCTCCCTCACCTTGGTATATCGTACCCTCATAGGTGACTCAGGACATTTCATCCTCTCATAAAGTTGAATAGGTTCATGGCTCAGCACATGGCTTGGGTACCTCACATAGTGCTCTAGATCGAACTCATGGAACACATTATACATCTTGTTATCCTGAGGGTTAGGGCTCAACACAATCATCTCCACCAATCCATCTCAAAAGGACCATGCAGCTGGGACTCCATTCTCTTAGCTATAACTTAGAGGGGTCGGATTTCCACATCACATACTCTCCCACAGTGAACTACATGTCAGTCTTCTTTGCATCATCTCACGACTCATATCGCTCCTAGGCTCTCTCTCAGCCATTGCACGATCAAAGCGACTTCATTTGCACACACTGTGGTCCTTTCTTGACATTCACGAGGTTCCTTCACTAATATCATCTTAATGAAGTGGTAACCGACACAACCTCCCTTACAGATCTTCTTTACATCGCAATACTGGCTATGGTGGGTATCATCACATCTTACAAAGGACAAGAATTGTCTCTATGTATCACCATGAATGAGCACACATGCTCTCTTCAGACCCTCTAGTCTGGATCATACTATTAGTTAGGGGTGATAAACTGTACTAACATCGAATTTTTCAAGTATCTACTTCCACCTCATGGAAGTGTATCTTTAGGTTATACTCAAGAACTTTTGAACTCGCATCATGGTGTACATGAACCATCTCTCTCTTACAAGTAGTTCAACTGGATCTATCCCTTGGTAGTACTCGTTCTTTTTTTAGTCATCTAGATAAGGTGATCTACCATAACCCATATTGTATCCTGACCTTCCTTGGTCTAAGGGAGACTTACCACAACATACATAGTAATGAACTCCCATTCCCTATTGGGGACACTTTATCCTCTACATCAACTCTTTGGTTTACTGGTATTCGTCCTTCACCTCCTGGCTTGCATGGTGACAAACCACGTGCAACTTCATCTTAAGCATCCAAAGTACTAATGTCACTTACTATCTTCATAGTAGCACGGTGCATGGTGATCTTAAAATCATGATCTCCTATATGTCATGATTCCTCAAGATTGATTCCTCAGAAACCCTAAATTATTCTAATCATGGTTTCATCACTTTCCTTTCCAAAGAAGTGCCTCTGAGGTTCTACAACCATCCTCTTATCATGATAAGCCCTAGGTTGGCTAACTAAGCAACCGCTAACTCGATAAACGATCTCCTTACATCTGAGTGTTAGCCAAACATATCTCCTTTTTCAAACTTAGGGCTAACCTAGCAACCTCTTCTATCCCTTAACTAAACTAGGCACCTACATCTCAACCAGAGAATCCATTACCACTTCACATCCTTAGGTGTTACGTAATGTTGAAGACATACACCTTCACTTATTTTCTCAGCTCAAACTCTAAGTCTATATTCATCAAGAACACTTTGAGCTCATCCACTTGGTTATCAAACTCAACCTTGTATCACTTGCAAATTCTACATAGCTCATGATAAAACATCCTCACAAGATGATTACCTTAATACTCTTAGTGTTTATAAACCATCCACATATCATTCACTCCATAAGGGTATGTTATTGTCTCTGTCCTCATACCTCATAGCAATGTTCCAACTCACATCATCTTTATCCTTGGTGTATTGCATGCGTACTGTCTTATCTCTCACTCCCATAACAAGAGGAAATAAGCATTTGGCAGTCGTCCAAACACAAAGTTCTTCTTGTTCCAAGAGTAGAGATGGTACATACCGCATTGTCAGTACACCTTCAAATCTAAGTTGAAATGTGCAACTTATGTCTCTACATTACAATCATCTCAATATCAAGGTTACTTCCATGGAAAACTGATCTCAAACCTACTTGGGTCCACACACAATCCTTGGTCATCTCCTCTAGGTCTGTAGGGTGCCGACACTTTTAGGGTCATCCGTCTTCCCTTCTGCATCCAAAGTGTTCCCTTCTCATCTGCCCTTTGGGTCCCATGAGTTCATAAAGGTGATCAATCTCCTAACCCATGGCCCTCAGGCTATGATAATTGTTACCTCCTGTCCCTATGGTCATGTGCAACTAGGGAATTAGGCAACTCCTACTTGCATCGGTCTTATCCCTACCTGACCCTAGGATATACTTAGGATTATAGTACATGTCCAACTTAGAACCTTACTCAAGTCCCCATCATCTCTCTCTGCATTCTGGGGTTGACTTTCATCCTTTCATAGGGGTCATGGCGACCTGCCTACCTCGGTCGGGCCCCATACCGGTTAACTCCATGGTAACACATCCACATTCACCTAGAGATGGTTATCTAAGGGTTTACATGTTCATTCTCTTACTATGTACTTTTCACTTAGCTTCACAAGATCCTATGAGACCTCCTTAGGTTAATTCAAAACCAACGGAAACTGGTATACACCCTACAAAAGGGTCCCTCTCCCAGGATGGGAGGAAACTACACCTTGATAACAAAGGTCACAAATGTCCTTATGTCTAGGGTCTACATCCACCTAAGCATGCTCAGCCCTAGCAAGCTACTAAGGCACAAGAGACCACCTACTAAACCATTCTAGGTCACAGTTGTTCTCATCCTCAACATTGGACCAAGAACAAACCTTCCCATGTCACCAACTTAGATGTGAGGGGTTCATCAAACATACCTTAAACTTAAGGGGTTTCCCTTTCCTCTAAACATGAGAAGTACCATGTTCGAATCTATAAAAACTCAAATCTCATCATGAGCATCAGGTACACCTTTTCCCCTCTTAGGCCTAGGAATCGTAGGTTCACTTCTTTATGCAACAGATGTCCAACTACATGCTCAACCTTTTAACCATGAACCAAACATGTACAAGGTATGACATGCACTTCCCATGATCCTTCTACTTGAACAACACTTCAGAGTGGAGCCTTCCTCAAGGACAACCAACAAGGTATAAGGCTTCACAACCTGTTACTAAACCTCTTCGGGGTCTAAGGAACTCTTCTTCCCATCTCAGAAGGTAAACACCTATACCATAGGCACATAGGTACCAGAAACTTCATCCTCTCTCTAGGGTTTGGTTCCTCTAAAGGCAACTAAGACATCACCAGCCTTCAGGGATCATGCATGAGGCAACCACAACCATCCACTTAGGTCGCATCATCCTCAAATCCCCACTGTCCCTCATATCTCAAAGTCTAAGCTTCCAACCTTCTTGCTTGGGTCATGCACTCTCTCTCTAGAGCTAATCCTACAACCAGCCTCACTATTAGAGGTCCTCTCTCCAAGAAGATGGATCAAGCTCACAAGCATACCCCTACATGGGTGAAGCCTATTTTCAAGCTTATGTTCCCCCAAGATTATCCATAGCTCTTCTTATTTATCACATAAGATATCCCACATACTATCCTGGCCAGGGTTTCAACCTACTGACAGCACTACTGACGTACTCCGGGTGCATGTTATGCCCTACTTGCATAAGCCCATAGGGTTTCTATAGGTTCTTCTCCAACCTCATCATTTAAGGAGCTATCCTTCACTCTAACATGCACGACCGTTCCCAGGGTTGGGTCGCCAAAGGCACTAGGTCATCCAACCTCACATGGCCCATAACATCATGGGCATCCAAAAGCATATCCACACACCTGGTCTATCATGACATTATGTCATCATGCCATCTCTCTCTCTCTAACCACCACTTAGGGTTAGGGTTATCATCATCCTCAGAGGATGTGCCAGGTCTCCACTTATAATGGAGATCTCTGCCTCCATGACCAACTCTCTCTACTCATCCTCCTGACAAGAAGGTCTAGCCTCAGGTCTCTCCTGAGGGCAATGACAACTCATGTCATATGACCTAAGCATGTATCTATTCTTTATTTTGTGAATAACTATTAAGCTTATGTCCATGACATCTTATTTACATGCTTTTCATTAATTTGGTGGAGGATTCCTTAAACCTTATCAACCTTACCCGTACCTCAAGAGGGTGAGGAAAAGAGAAAAAACCCTAATCCTTAAGGTCATTAACAACATTTGAGTTGAGAAGGGATGAACAAGATGAGAGAGTCCTAAAGGTATCTTATTTTGAGTCAAATCATGAGACATTGGCCAGGCAATCACACTAAGTTGGGAGTCCTCGTATTTTGACTAGAGGTGCAGAGGAAAATCTTGTCAGCCCCCGGACGTGATCCTTTTCTAGACACCTCTGTCTTTCGGAAAATCCTCTAGTAACTCCCTTATGTTCTACGGAGTTTGTAAAATTTAATAATTATCATAGATTAAATGAGGAACCCATGCTCTGATACCAAATGTAATGACCCCGCCTGCCAGTAACCCCCAATTAAGGGAGACCAAGAGGTCAGAGTCGTTATCCCAATTAACAGGATCAAAGGTTCAACAAATAATAAATAACAATTATCAAATTCTACCAACTAAACTGAAAAGTGGTATAAAATAAAACTTTGCATACCTTTTTCAAAAACTTGGATATCTACTTCTATCCACATCTGGAATCTATTCTAACTAATCCTCCTTGATACTTTAATTCTCATTTAATTCCACATATGCCACTTTACTGTTTGTCCTTTTCAAACTTGTACCTAAAATACTGACAAACAAAACGTCCATCAGCATAATTGAATATGCTGGTATGTGGGGACAACCAAAATTTTGCAAATATGGAAAACAATATAATTATCACAATCAAGTTAATTAACAAGCCAATTTACGCTTTCAATGTGACATTCTCCACCACTTTTTCCCTAACCCTGGAATACCCCAACTAGGGTTTCTCTCTTGACATTGACTTAAAGCCACCTTCTCAATCCCGAGCTTGGTGCCTGGGGTCACCTTTCATGGTTCCCTTTAGTCATTCAATATCATAGGCCACCTTCTCAATCCCGAGCTTGGTGCCTGGGGTCACCACTCATGGTGCCCATGGGTCTTCCCTCCTGGGCTTGACCTTTTGGCATCATCCATCAGGGTGGCATGTAGGTGCGAGAATACACACTTCTATTATAATTGTGATATTCATAGTGACTTTATAATTTGCAAGTATGAACATCCAAACTGATAAGTTGCATTCAATGTGATGAATCGTCCGAGAAACTCTTCGGGAAACTGATGCGATTAACCATAATTAACCACATACATGTCAGGCTAATTTGAGACAGAATTAATCCAATCAATGTAAGAAATCCAATAGGCAAGCAAGCACACAAAGAGATCCTGAAATATGCATACAATCTCCTATCATTGATCATGCCATCAAGATCTATTAATCCTAACTCGCTTCCTAGGGTTTCTAGTCCACTTTTAGGGTTTCCATTGTAATTAGGGTTTCACTTCATTTTTACTATTTTAAACCCTAATTTTATACAATTACTCACAAACCCTAATTATCTCATTTATTTTTCACGAAAGATACTAAGGTTACCTTTTAACAACATATAACCCTAATTTCAGATTAAAGGCACAATTAAATTTCAAATAAGTCTATTATGCCCCCTTTTACATTAAAGCTACCATTTTTATCCTTTTAATTCATGACAAGATCATTAGGCCCAATTATTATCTTTGGTTCCTTTCAAATTAACAACTTATCTTTCATGAACTCTATTGATCATTAATTCCACCTTTATCCATTAGAAAACCCTAATTTTCATATTAAGGGTATTTATCCACAATCAGGAACCTTTATACTCAAAATAGCTTTGAACCATCAAATCTCAACCTTATTCATGAATTTGAATAATTAAAGCCATTAAGAGTCACAATTACTATCATTAGGGTTTCAAGGCCCATTAAAGCATATGAATGCACATGAAATTCTAAATTAAACCAATTACATGTAAAGTTCATCCTTTTAGATCTTGATGTTTCTTTTTATAATAAATAGGTTAATATCAACTTTAATCATCCATATAACCGTTCTCAATACATTAATCATCTCAAATTAGGGTTTCTTAATCATTAATGCATTAAAGTTGATAACTTCCATTACTTTTCGAATTGCTAGAGGAATTAGCTTCGGAAACTATTTTTAATGGATTCCTTGCCTTTTTATGAGCAAAATACATATTTTATATGTATCAATTCGAGCTACCAATTATTTTCTATGAATTTAGAAAATTAGTTACCTCTCGGCCAATCACAGGCCGCCACATCAGCCACTAGAATTCTTTTTCTTTTTTGGCAGGTTAGGCCCAAACTATGTCAAGAAGACATTCTTACCCTCACCTTGCTTCAAAAATGTTGGGGGCAAAGGCATCTTTTCCACCTTCCTCATCTTCTTCCTTGCTTCCATGAATTGGGACGAAGCTGCTCGTAGCCTCGGTCAACTAAATAGTTGACTTCCGCCTCTGGTCCTCTGAATCCACCGGGGATGGCTCCATAGGTTCTGCCTCCCTTTCTCGAACTCACCTTGCTATTCTCCATCATCTATGGTGGTCGGGTTTGGCAGCCCCAGAAACTCCCGTCGGTCTGCGGCAGGTCCACAGAAGCTGCAGTCACCAGAGGAGCGCGGACCAAATTGGAAGAGAAGGGAACTCTACTTGAGTTCGAGTAACTTTGCCAATCCAAGACCAGAAGAAAAGAACGCCTTATACAGGCTGGGTGAGG
Source organism: Alisma plantago-aquatica (assembly GCA_963693085.1). Lineage (NCBI taxonomy): Eukaryota > Viridiplantae > Streptophyta > Magnoliopsida > Alismatales > Alismataceae > Alisma > Alisma plantago-aquatica. The sequence goes on along the minus strand of OY856412.1, from coordinate 633,560,198 downwards.
GGGGTTCAAAGACTATCAGAGTCCATCTCCCAAAAAATTTGGGAACTTTCTCGAATCCCCACAAAAATAGAGAAAATCGGGGTTGTTTATGGATTTGCCTCCTCAACTCGATGGGAGAGTCCACCTTCATCCAAACTGATCAAAGTGAGATAGAATCAGAGAGGGAAAGGAGTCCCTACTATACTTGGTTTCCTAATCTGAAACAAAAGCAGCTACCGTTGGATCTGGATCTAACGACTAGCAAGCCTCGTATTAGAACATCAATTGTTACATTTAATGTTATCCCTTACACTTTAGGAAACTTTTAAATTCATATCTCTCAAACCGTTTATCCCTTTCATTCCAAATTTTATAGGAAATTCTATGACAACTTAAAGCACATATGTACAAATTTGAGACTCAAACTCTAAAGTATGAGATGTTTTTATTTATATGCAATTTATCACTTAATTATATATATGTCTCACATATTTTCTCTTTCCCTTGCCATTGAATTATTATTCTGAGTTCCTTGAACCTCAAGGAACCTTAATGGCTCAAAATCCCATCTTGGGAATATTCCTTAGCCTTTTACTTGTCTTTTATCCATTTTCTTATTATCTTACTTATTTCCTTATTCTATTTAAGGATTTCTCTTTATCTTTCATTTCCTTTTTCCTCTTTTCATATTTATTTTATTAGAAATCATATGTAAACGAATTTTATTCAATTGTGGCCATTAATGCCACTTTCTAGATATTTCGAAGTATTTCTTATAAATACTTTGCGTAATACTCATTATCTTGTATCTTTTTCTAATATTTGGACTTTTCTTCTTTTCTTCTCTTTTATATCCATTATTGGATTAATATAATAATGGGAATCACAAAATTCCTATCCAAAGGAATACTTGTAAGGAAACCCATCCTTTGAAGCAAAGCTTACAACCTTTTTAGTTAAGCCAAAATTCACAAAATCATTATATTTCAATTATGAAAACACATGCAAAATTGAGGTTATAACAATCCCCCACCACATGGAGGACCACCACCACCACCACAGCCATGATGTCTACCCTATCATTCCTAAACTTTGGTTTCATGCTGAGGATAGCATGATTCAAAAGTTTGGGGTGGTAGGGCGGTAGGCCCTTAGTCTCAGCTTATTTTGACATTTGCATGTTCTACCTGATCGTTGTTTGTTTGATCCTGATCTTTCTAGTGTAGATTTTCTGTTGATTGCATTCATGCATACATATAGTTTACTTTTACGCATTTTCTTTGTAATATTTCAAAAAAATTGCTCTTTCATCACTCCATAGCATGTACTGCATTATCATGTAGTTTTTAATAATTTTTTGTTGTTTTGACTAGGACTTGTTGCTTTATGTTTTAAAATTCCCTAAAGTAGGTTTAGATGTGATTTAATGCAAATTGGCACCATTTTGGCCAATTTTTCCCAAACTTGAATGTTCTTGCCCAAAAAGCATGTTTTGACTTAATCTCCACTGCTTGAAATGAAATTTTTAATCCTTTGACAAATGCATGTCGTTCTCTTAGACTTTATTTCTATATGGTCTTAATTGTTGACTTTTACATGTTCACCACCTCTGTTAAGTTTGTGAATGTTTTGGTTGAATCATGAATTGAGCAAGCAACAAACGCTTAAAGCCTATGGAATCACTTGATAGAAATGTGAATGTCATGTTGCTCGATCATGTGGTGTGATGCCATTTGATGAAGTATTGGATTAGCTTTCATGCAGAAGATCATATGTTGAATAATACACTAATGGCCCCTCTTTGATCTTACTATTCTTTCACCATCTTCATATCTCTCCGCCTCATGAAAAGATGCCCTAGTGCACATAATCAGCATTGGCCACCTCGAAAAGTTTGGGGTGGCCATATCTATACCTTCCCGCTTCACTCTATCCACCATATGCCCTATCTACACCAAGGGCAAAGAAAAAGAAAAAGAAAAAGAAAAGAAAAGAAAAGAAAAAGCAAAGAAAAAATAAAATAAAAGGATGCTCTTGTTTAAGAGCGTTCAAATAAAGAAAAGATGAGTGTGTAAAAGCACTCCAAATCTCACTGCAATCATTTCTTCCTTTTTCACACCCATTAAGCTAGAAAACATCAAATCTAGCTCACTTTACCCTTTTCTACAGCCATGTGGGTCATTTAGTGTGGTTTGAGACATAAGAGTGAATGCATGAAAGCAAAACAATACTCCTAGTCATCTTTGATTAACACCAACATGAAACGGTTTACCCGGAATGACATGAAGGACATATGGACAACTAGTGTTTTCTATGCTTTATATTTGAAGTTTGTATGCGTAGTGCTCATTTTATGATTGGTTTGTAAAAGAGGAGAGGAGAGAGGTGAGGCACATGCACTTAGTCACTTCCAAGACCATGTACTCAATAATTTTCTATTTCTATACATTTGTCATTCTTATTTGTTGAAAGAAAATTGAAAAGAGAGATTGAGTTGGAGCATACTTCAGGACAAGTATGTTTTAATTTCGGGATGGTGATGTAACCCTATTTTAGGGCTCCATCTTGTGCCATTTTGTACTTAAATCACATCTAGACATGTTAGATTACAAGCTAATTACCCCAATATGCTTATTGTTGTCAAATGCACTTATGGACGTTATTTGCATTATTTTTAGGTACTTGGACCATGCTTTGGATGGATGAGAGGGAAGGAAGGAGTCCTAGGGTTCCTCCACCCATGGAGGGGTCCAAAGAAGGCCCCAAAGCTCCCTCAACCTACCCCAATGGCCAAGATTCGACATTAAGCAAAGGCATCCTTTGATAATGAAGTTTGAAGCTATTTTCACCCTTGAAGACCCCAGCACGGCCGTGGTGCCAAGGAACAATTGTGCTGGTAATTGCACAAAGTTACAGGTTGCTTGCCAAATCTTGAAGTTTCAGCAACTCAGCCACCACAGTTGTGCTACCCAGCACGGTTGTGCCATGAAGCCCCAAAACGGCTGTGCTACCCAGCACGGCTGTGCTAGCTGAAGAATGGAATGGGTGTGCTCTTGGGAACGATCTCCTCTCGAACTCCACCACCACAGTCGTACTACCCAACACGGTTGTTCTACCTAGCCCCCACCACGGCCGTGCTGCCCAATATGTCCATGCTACCAGCCTCCATTTCACCTCACTAACCTGTGATTTTGCAACTTTCTTAGCACGGTTGTTCTTCTCCACCACGGTCGTCTCATCTCCACCCACCAAGGTCATGCTGCCCAAAACAGCTGTGTTGTCACGCAAAACCTATCACTTTCTGCGTTGTTTTTCCCACAATACCCCTACTTACCCTAGTGCTTCCACCACCACCTATATATACATGGGTGGCGGCCACAGTACTAATTATCTCCCCCTAGCTACTCCTAGCCTCCATTACTCCTCTCTACCTACTCCTTGAGCATTTAGTGCATTTCCCTTGCATTTATGCTCTCCACCCACCATTTCAAATTCCATTTCACCTTGGAAACCTAGTTTTCTAGGTTTTCCTCCATAATCCTCCATATCTTCATGCTCATCTGCACCCTTGGAGGAGAGAGAACGTCCCCAGCAGCAAGAAGGTGAAGAAGGCTATTTCCCCAAGCTCCATGGAGTTTCTTCCCCTTCTTCTCCTTTCTTTTGCAATTTCTTTGACTATGTGTAGCTAAGCCCCTAGTGGTGGGCTATTTGGGGATAAAATGTGAATTTGAAACCATATTGGGGGAATTTTGGCTTGTAATGAACTCATTTTTATCTATGATGATTGCTCCATGCTTTTGTATCTTATCCCATTGCCATGCTTGTTATTTATGCTTCTTGTTATGAATTTCTTGTTTGTTAGTGCTTGATGATACCATGTTTCTAGGAGAATTGGGATGCATGTAGCAATATTTGGTATGACTCCTAGGTCCCAACAGGGGATCCCTATCTAGTCCCCTTTGTTTCTACATGCCTACCCCCTCTCCTACTACATGGTATGAGACCTAAGTTATGAGTATAAGTGGTGTTGATGTGATTGCCTAGGGTTTTCTAAAGGCTAGAATGGCTAGTGGCTTGAGGTCAAATACCCTCATCTCTACTCCCATATCTACCCTTAGCCCTCAATTGCTCAACACCACTTATCCTAGAAACCTATATTTGGCTAATCCTATTAGAATTACACCTAACCCTAGTCTTCCACTAGTAGTATAGGGTACATTCTAATAGCATTTGCCTTATTGTTTGGTTTGGTAATCTAGATGAAAGATGAGAACCATGCTTGTCCAATAACCTCCCCCAACTAATATTAAAGTTACATCCCCAAACGGCCCACCTACCTTAATCATCTTGTTTAAAACTCAACTTGCTCTGCTTGCTTGCTTATGCTAGTATAGTCTAGTTGTTCTTGCTTAACTTAGTCAATTGCTCAGTTTCGATAGTTAGGGTTAATTTATATCCTTTCTTACTTTAGTGGTTAACTTAGATTCTAAATTTCTTCTTGCTCCTCTAGTGTAGTGTAATTTACCCTTGCTCTTGCTTAGTTAGTTGGTTAACCTAGATTGTTAAACTTGCTTGGTTAAGATAACTTAGGTTCAATTCTTCCATTCTTGCCTGTTCACTTAGGTTAACCACCAAACAAACCCTTTTTAAAACTATTCAACCCTAGAATCCACATTAGGAACATAGACAACACTAGCCTAGCTCTAGTGCCCCCTCGATCCCTGAGGACCGACCCCCACACTTGCCAATTTCCTATACTACAATAGTACCCCGTGCACTTGTGGGTGTCCTATTTGGTATTGTGACTGACCTGGTTAGGGCGAATACAAATTTTGAAAGATCCACACATGCATGTGTCCTCCATTAGGGTTGCATCTAGCCACCTCTAGTTGGCTAGTGTGTAGCCTTGGTGGGAAATGCACCAGCCTCCATTGGAGTTCAATAGCTTCAATGCTCAACAGATGGCTCGGGTACCTCACATAGTGCTCTAGATCGAACACATGGAACACAAGATATATCATATTATCCTGAGGGGTAAGGCTAAACATAAACAACTCCACCAACCCATCTCAAATGGACCTATGTATCGGGGACTCATCTTTCTCAGCTATAGCTCAGAGGGGTTGAATATTCAAAAGGAATGCTCACCCACAGTGAATTACAAGTCAGTCTGCTTTGTATCAGCACGTGACTCATGTCGATCATGGGTTTTCTCATCCATTGCTAAATCAAAGTGACTTCATCTGCATACATTGTAGTTTCTCTAACATCTGCAAGGTCCTCTCACCGACATCATCCTAGTGAAGCGGCGACCGACATAACCCCCCTTATAGAGATTCATACATCCTGATATTGACTTTGATGGCGGTCATAACAAGCAAACTCTTCTAGAGGCAGGAACTGCTCCCATGAAACCCCAAACAATCACATATGCTATCATCAGACCTTCTAAAGTCTAGATCTTACTCTATAAATTGTCCATTAGTCAGGAGGTGATATGCTACACTAAACTTCAATCTAGTATCGAGCTCTTCATGTACCTACTTCTACAACATGGAAGCAAACTTAAGGTCGTGCTCAAGAATATTTGAACTCAGGTGACTATGTAGTTGAACTATCTCTCTCATATATATATGGTTCAACCAGATCTGTCACATTGGCAGTGCTCTCTTAGGCAAGGGAATGTGTCGATTTGGTAAGGTGATCTACCATAACCCATATTGCATCATGACCTTTCCTAGTCCAGGGGATACCGATCACAATGTCCATGGTGATCTACTCTCCATTCCCTCTCGAGGACTTCTCATTATCTATAGCAATACTGGTGTTTGGCCTTCACCCTTTGGCATGTATGGCAATTGGCCACAACCAACTCCATACATTTCTTCATTCCAGGTTTAGAGGTATCACTACAAACCTTAACCATCTGGGTAGTACCACGGTGTACAGTGCTCTTAAAATCATGAGCTTCTTGTGTGACATGATTCTTCAAGAGAGAACCCTCAGAAACCCTAAAACACTCTAATAGTGGATTTCATCACCTTCTTTTCCTGAGAGGTGTATCTGAGGTTCTAATAATAATTCTTTTATCTCGTCAATCTTTGGGCTAACTAACTGAGCAACCACCAACTTGACCAACGGGTCTGGTTGTATCTGGATGTTAGGCACATAGGTCTAGTCCACCAATGGTCACAAAGTCTACCTAGCAACCTCTCTCAGTTCTCTTCACTGGATAAACAAGACAACTATACACCTAAGTTGTGTCTTGGCTAAGAGAATCTATTACCACATTAGCTCCCTTATGTTCTAGGTGATGGTGAAAAAATAAACCTTCATATACTCCACTCATCATCCTTGTCTCAGGTTTAGGTCTATCTACGTCAGGAGAACTTCAAGTTGTTACTCCCATCACCTTGATTATCAAACCCAAATTAGTAACTCAAAAATTCCAAACTACTTTGGATAGATATGTTCTCATATTACCCTTGTAATTCTTATGCTCTCAAATCACGTACCTATCCCATATATTCTCCAAAGGGTGTGGTACTTCCTTCAATCCTCAAACATCATAGAAGGGTTTCAACTCATATTGCCTCTATCTTTAGTATATGGCATGTATTTTGTCATGTCTCCCACACCCATAACAAGATGAAATAAGCATTTGGTTGCAGTCCAATTACAGAGTTTATTCCATTCTAAGAGTAGAGATGGTACATCACACATCGACATCACTCTTTCCAATCTTAGTTGAAACATACTTAACATGACTCCTCACCATAAACATCTACATTATGGGTCTACACCCATGGGAAGACTCTTCCCATCACCTCTAGATCTTAACATCTCTCTTATATACAATCCTTAGTCATTACCTCAAGGTCTCTATGGTGCTGGTACTTTTGGGGTGATCTGACCCTTATGCATCTAGGGAGTGCCTCTCACATTTACCCCTTAGGCCCCATGAACGCATGAAGGTGGCCAACTTCATAACCCATGGGCTTCAGGCAAAGGTAGTTGTTACCTCCCTACCCTATGGTCTTGTGCATTTAGGGAACAGACAACTCCTACTCCCATAGGTCTTATCTCTACTTGACCTTAGTGTTGACTTAGAATTTTACTATAGCTCGTGGTTCCTGTGTTGATACTCAAGAACATCTCATCCTTGAATCCTCACCCGAATCTCCATCCTCTCTCTAGGCATTCATGGTTAACTTTGCATCCCTCATAGGAATCATGGTGACCTACCTAACTCGGTCTGGCTCCATACAAGCTACCTCCATGGCAACATATCCTCATGCCCCTGAGAGGTGGTCACACAGGGGTCTATAGATTCATGATCATACTGTGTGCTCTTACACTTAACCCATCAAGCTCTTATATGTGACCTCTTTATGTTACCTCAAACCTAATCAAAAGTTAGTGCTCACCCTAACATGAAGGGTCCCTCCCTAGGACGGGAGAAAACTATCACTTGATACAAGCTTTAAATCATCATGTATATGCTTAGATCCTAACATGATACTTATGCATGTATCAAGAAAGAAGACAACCTACTAAACCATGCTAAGTTCCTTGGTATGTCATACGTATTCATCATTTCTCATGGTTGGACCAATATCATATATACATACGTCACCAACTTGTGTGAGTGGTTCATCAAACATATATCTCTTTCCGAGTGGGGTTTCCTTTTTCTCTAACACATGAGGAGGTGCCATACTCAAATAGCATGAACTCAATCAGCCTCATTAGCATCATGTGCACCAGGTACTACTACTTCCCCTCTTTGTTCTAGGAACCCCAGGTTCACCTCTTATGCATCAACTGTCTAACTGCATGTTGAGCTATTAAACCATGAACCAAACCTATACTAGATAGGGCATATACATCCTAACACTCTTCCATGTGAACAACCTTTAGAGTCCTACACCAGGAAAACCAACTAGGTGTGAGGCCTCACAACTTGTTACTATAACCCTTCAGGGTCTATGGAACTCTCCTTCCTACACATAAAAATAGGCACTTATATCATTTGTATGTTCATTCACAAAGCCTCTTTCTCTCTTCTAGGACTTGGTTCCTCTAAAGGCATCCAAGGTACGATAAGACTACAAGGATCGTACATGAGGCAACCACATATATCTACTTAGGGTTGTCTATTCCAAGCCATATTATACCCAACTTCTCATGATTTCTCAGGTCTTAGAGTCACGGTCTCCAACCTTCTTCATCGGGTCTTGTTCTCCCTCTCTAGAGCTAATCCTACAACTGGTCCTACCACTCCATGATCTCTCTCAGACGATGGGTCAAGCTCTTAAGGATACACGTCTATCCCCACCTAGGTGAAACGTACTATCAAAACTTATGTTTGGCCAAGATCATCCGAATCTCTACATTTTTATCTAGTAAAATATTAGGCATAACCTATATGGCTTAGGTCTAAAACTTGCTGCCATCCTTGCTACCATTCTCTTCTATGCATGCCTCTTTTCTACTTCTAAATACCTATTAGGGTTCCTATACAGTCACCACTAACCTTCTTGATGAGGGAGCTATCCCTCATCCTTAATAGGCATAACCCACCCAAAGTTGGGTCACCAAAAGGCACTAGGTCCAAAGAACCACTCATAGTCTAGGGTACTCATGTGTATCCAAAGCCTTTACATAAAGCATGCATGTCAAACCCACATACATGTATGCATGGTCAACTATGATATCCAACTCATTGTGTCTTCTCTTTCTCTATCCACCGCTTAAGGTTTTAGTTTGACCATCATCCTCAGAGGATGTGTCAGGTCTCTTGTCTTCCTGGTGGCTTCTTCCTCCAAGACTATCACTCTCCTCCTCATCCTATGAGAAGGTCTAACCTCATATCTCTCTTGAGGGAACGAAAAAATAGGCCATGCAACCTAAGCATGTAACTAAACTCATTTTGAGTTTCTAATTATAAAAACTTATGTCCATGACATCTTTCTTACATGCTTTTTATTATTTGGTGAAGGATTCCTTAATCCTTATTATACTTATCCCAAACACTGGAGAGGTGCGGAGAGAGAGAAACCCTAATCACTTATAGTTATACCTGAATCGAGGTTGAGAAGGGAAGAAGACAGATGAGTGAGTCCTAGAGGTATCTTACTTCGAGTCAAATCCTCCAATTTTGTCCAGGTAGTCACACAAAATCCGAGAGTCCTTGTAGACTGACTAGCGGGGCAGAGGAAAATCTTGCCAGCCCTCAGATCATGATCCTTTTCTAGACACCTCCATTATTGGAAAATCCTCTAATAACTCCCTTGGGTTCTAAAGAGTTTGTAAAATTTACTAACTATTAGAGATTAAATGGAAAACCATGCTCTGGTACTAAATGTAACGACCCCACCCCTCGGTAACCCCCAATTAAGGAAGACCAAGAAGCTAGAATCATTATCCCAAAATGGGATCATATGGTTTTGCAAATAATCTGAAATAATTAATAAATTCTACCACAACTAAGCTTAAATAGGATAAAAAAATTCTTTTCTCATACCTTGAAAAATATAGGATTTGAGGGACTTTACCCAGATAAGAAACTATCTATCTACAATCCTCCAATTCTTTAATGAGCTTTATTCATTCAATGTCACTTTAAAGGGATATCCACTTTCTGATAAACCTAAAATGCTAACAAACAAAATGACAGTCAGTATAATGAATTATACTGGTATGTGGGGGAACCAAAACCTTGCATCTATTTGTAACAACATAGTTCAACCAAATTATTATTTAACAGATCAAACTTTATGTATTAAGAATAACTACTTAATCCCTACATATCCTTGCCTCTGTGTTGTCCCTACAGTGGGCATGGATACTACCTCTCTCATATGATAGCTCTCAAATAGCCCCTATGATCCTACCGCACAGGTAGACCACGACCTAGGGTTGTATAGTCGTATGGTCCTACCCAAGGGTAGACCAACACATTGACTCATGATAACCTGATGATCCTACCCTAAGGGTAGACCATGTAATTGGTCATCCATCTCATCATCATCAAAGCTACAAGGGAGGACTAGGATCTGAGCCAGTCATGCACATATATTTATGGTGATAGTCATAGTCATTTTACAGTTGCATGAAATAAAAGTCAACCAAGCAGTTGTTTCTAAGGAAATGATAAAACCTCACAAATCACTGTGAAACTAGAGTGATTAGTCATAAGTGTAACCACATACTTGATTTGAAATCTCAAATATAAGCAAGATATCCAATCCAATTAAGATGTCCAATCAAGCAAGTCAAGCAACCAATCAAGCAATCTTGATCCTGAAAACATGTATAATGCCTACCTATTACCATCATATCCCAAACAACTCCTTATTTAATTGGGACACCTTTCCAAGGTTTCTTAGCCTCATTAGTATGTGTAACACCCAGATTTCTATATCACATGAGCGGAAACATTCTTTTTTCTTGGAGTGTCACATACATGATAACCATTGCAATAAAAGTAAATGAAACACTTTGCAAAATTATAAAACTGATTCATACATAGCTTTTTGTCAACATAAAACTACATCATGTTTATGCATAAGTTCATAATAAAAAGGTGTAGATACTTAGGATCATCTAGGTAGATGGCACCCCACTAGGCAAGCTTGAAAGTCTCTTAGGCCTTTACTGGTCCCTTTGTTCTTCAATCGCTCCAAACCTGCGGACATCGAGTCCCCAGCCATGCATTGGGAAAAACAGACGTTAGAGTAAGTGGCATGAGTATTCTAAAATGCACATTACTAAAGAGCTAACAATATGTTCTTGGACATTATAAAATTGATAAAAAAATACTGATTAAAATCTGAAAACATAATATCTCTTGACTTCTTTAACTCTTGTCTTTCTACTCTATCTTTTCTGGAGACCTATACCATGGGCCTCATGACCTACACCAAAGTGTCTAGGTCATACCTATCTCATCTGAATTCCTCTCATCACACTCATGGATGAGATTACAGACATACTCTAATCTACAGTATCTTTTACTTACGATTTTTTTTATCTGTTTGTGGCCACCATTATACAATAAGTCCTCCTCTGTGACACCGAAGTGTCCTCTATGGTGCAACACACCCTCTTTTGGTACAATGTGCCCTCTGTCGACACCGAAGTGTCCTCTATGGTGTAACACACCCTCTGTTGGCACAGCGTTCCCTCTGTTGGCATAAATGCCCTCTGTGACACCGCAGTGCCTGGTGCAGCGCACCCTCTATATCGTCCCGGGACTCTCTGATGAGGACTTATTATATAATGCATTATGTGAATGTTTCAAATTAATTAACTTAAGTCTATCTTTACTAAACTCCGACTTATCTGAAATTGTGTACTGAACATGTACTAAATTTTGAATCTAAAATCTGAATCTGAATCTGAATCTATATCTGAATCTAAATATGTATCTGAATCTGAATCTGAATCTATATCTAAATGTAAACATGTATCTTAATTACTACATAATTGAGATTGGGTCTATAACCCATATCATGTACCTTTATTCAAAATCTGGCTACTCACACAGTGAGTAGTCTAAGTCTGAATCTAAATCTTTTATTCTTAAGTTCTAAACTGACTTCATTACTGGATTTGAACATGTATCTCATTATCGGGGTAAACTTTGTTTTAAAACTCTTATTTGGTCAAATTACTTCATTATACCAATTATATCATAAATGAGTCTAATGTCTTATGAGAAAGGATCTGACATGAATATAGAAATACTAAGTATACAAAGTATCTTAAGTCAAGCTTATGAAAGTATCATAAGTGCAACATATCTAAAATATCAATTCTGACAAGATGGTTCAATCCTTCTTATAAAATATGATTTTACCCTGAAACTTTGCATATGAACTTACATATTAAACCTTAAATATCAAAATAGAAATCTTATAAAATATTGTATTGCAACCTAATCATAACTTAATGTGTCATTATCTTATAATGCCATCATGAACTCATTTCTACAATACATTGTGATCCCAAATGCACATTTATTTCTAAAAGTAGACCATGTCTTAGTATTCTAAAATTTGTATTCTTACATTGTAATTAAATTCTGGATATTATTTATTCTAAGGAATCTAGTTGTTATATCTATACATATGTATGAAATCTTAATGGCATGTTTCTACTTGAAATCGTAATACATAGTTATGCCTATAAATATGAGAAATCCTGACAACATATGTGTACTTAAATTCTCAATACAAAACCATCCCAAATCACCAACTAAGTATGGCTACATTACTTGCATATCTTATCTTACAATCTTATTCATTAATTTTGAACATTTCTAAGAAATCTTGTAGGAACATGATTCTTTAACTTTCTCATGGAAATGGTCCATGGGTCATAACTATTTTGAGCAACATATCCCTATTTTAGACTTTGGGTATCTACACTTGCATAAATATAGAAATGTTTGTAAATCTTAACATTGAAGTCTTAGAATATTAAATCACATAGGTCATGAAACTCTTATCAGGAGACATGTAAACATATTGAACATACACTATGAGTACTCATGTGCATAGACCACTTACCTCTTGTGTTGATGATGTCATTAACTTAGTCTTGATTTCTTGTCCCAAATCTTAATCACCTGAATATAATCAAAGTTCTATAAGTCCAAGTACATGTTCCCTCTTTCTATTTCCTAATCTCAAAACCCCATCCTCCTAATTATATATACCAACTTAGGGTTCTTATTTAGACTAAACATAACTTTAATCTAAAATCACCCTAAAATATTGGTGTTGAAATAAAATAAAACTCATACTATATAATCAATATTATCTTTATACTCAAATAATACATAAGTCATCTTATGCACTCATATGAACATATAGATCAAATAAAATCTCAAACATAGTAATATATACTAATCTTACTTGACTCTATTATGAAATCAAATTAAAAACAATTTAGATAAATAATATCAGACTTAATTAGGCATATATATATATATATCACTTATTGTCTCAAGATCATCTATTATTATAGATAATGGCCACTTAGGTCCAAAAGTACATACTAACATAATAACATAAGAAAATCCATCAAATCTATAGAAAAGAAATCATATAATGTAGGAATGATCATGTATTAAAATATCAGGTCATTTAAAAATCATATCATGGGTGAAATACCCAAAATACCGTTATTAGGGTTTATATCAAAAACCTCAATAAAACTTCATATAATAGAAATCAGGATTTCAAATCATGCTAAAAATATCATAATACACATTCAGTAAATTTTGCACGAATTTTTAAATTCGTTTGTTATTTTTAATTGACCAAATATCAAAATCATATAGTTTTGAATATACTATTTTTAATAAATAACAGACATCAAAGTCAAAATAAGGAAGTATTTGTATGTGATAGTACTCATCATGAGCTTTCTACAGGTACCTTGTTTGATAAAATCCGACTTCCTAATCTCAAGATATGAATTTTTTAAAGTACCTTAGTTTGGATCATCCTTAGCCGTTGATTTGAGATCTAAAGGTCATAGGCAGCAGCGTCCCTTTTCTTCTGTTGGTCTGCTAGTCGCGGATCCACCCAAGGATCTGCCTCCTTCCTCACCCATTAGATCAGAGTGGCTCCCCCTATTTCCTCTATTTTACAGAGTACAACGAGGAGGCTCCCACACCTGCTGATGAGGAGGAGAAGGCAGGGGCTAAGCCGTGTGAGGTGGCCGCCAGGGGCGTCAGCGGCGGTGGCTAGGCCCTCTGGTGCGGTTGGCCGTGGAGAATGATGGGCGGGCATCCTCCTTGGTGGCGCAGAGGTGAAGGTGTCAGAACCCACCGGAGACGAGTAGGAGAGGAGGGGCTAGACCCCGAATGGTCGTCAGGGTGTGGAATTTGCCATGTCGAGGACATCGAGATATTTTCTGTTACAGGTCAGAAGGCATGCTTGTAGGTCTGCTGGCGAGGAGACATGGTTGGTGTAGGTTGTTCATTGTCGAGGAAGATGGTGACCAGGTCCTGATGATGACAACAACTACGGCTAGGGTTGTAAAGTGTTCAGATGATGGGTGGCTAGGGTTTGATCATGGGAGGAAAGTAGAGGGCACCCTTTATCAGCGCCGCCATCATTTGATTTGGAAGGGAGGAAGGAGAGCAGTTACTACTCTTCGTTACTTTCCTGAAGGGGAAAGGGGAGAGGAGCAAGAGGATGGGCCCCAAAGTGGCCAAAATCGGCCCAAAAAGGTTCAAAGTAAGGAAATTCGAGTAAGACACATGTAACTTGTCCCAAAATTTACTAGCTCATAACTTGGGTTTTAAGAATCCGATTTGGGTGATTTTTATTCCGTTGGATTTGTAATTGAGCCCACTACAATGTTATACATATATGAAAGACAAACGATCATGGATTCGGGGTTCAAAATTAGATGCAAGAAGGTGACATGCTATAGCAAGATACTTAAATTAAAAGTACAAAATAAAATCACGCATTGCAAAATTGACCATTGTAGTCACCAAATAGGAACATCACAACTATCCAATTAATATCAAATTGAGTAAGAGACACTTGATGAGAGATGAGTACAATAAAGGAGAGAGAAAAAGGAAAGGAAAGACTAACATTTATATTTTGAGTTAACTATAGTACTAGGTGCATGTAAAAAAAAGAGAAGTATGCATTTTGAATCACATTTTGTGTTTCCTGCCTCAATTTCTTATAATAAATATCACTTCATGATCTTTTTGTGCAAACAACCTCAATTAATTCTATTTGAGAAAAACTGCATTGTTAGACTTAAATTAGCATTGAAATTTTAGGATGTTACAATTCTACCCACCTTGAAATAAATTTCGTCCTCAAAATTTCTCTAGGCTACTACCCACCTTAGGGTCTTTCTTACCTCTTCATTTATTATAAGGTACACTTATGTTCAATTTTTTTTTGCATGAAAAGAGATATGTAATATATTTTCATAAAATGTTTATGTAAGCATTATCTATTACCTTAGTTTATTGCTCAACTCATACTTAGGGTTTATGAAACTAAACTTGGCTCTATACTTATTACATCTACCTCAACCTTGTCATGACTTTCTAACATTAGGTTTATATGGTTGTCTAATCTTAGGTTCTTTAGGTAACTCCTACATTCCTAGATATGTGGTGATCAAGCACATACCACGAGATGTGGGATCCTGAGATGCTATCTCTCACTCACCCACTGATACATGTGTCCCATACCACATGGACCAGTAATAAATGAGAGATGAATAAAAGGTCTACTGCTTAAGACATCCCTCTTTAATCCTCAATTGGCTGGCCATAACCATTGAGAATGAAGAGGTTATATCATTATCTAGGTTTAGGTTGCTACTTTAGATCTAAACTAGGTTGACTTCTACCTCTAAGATATTTATCTATTCTAACGTTAAGACCCATAATCACTCTAAGTTATGGTATTCATCTTATGGAATCTATCCCTCAAC
The DNA here is from genome assembly GCA_963693085.1 of Alisma plantago-aquatica. NCBI lineage: Eukaryota > Viridiplantae > Streptophyta > Magnoliopsida > Alismatales > Alismataceae > Alisma > Alisma plantago-aquatica. The sequence continues at coordinate 633,544,730 of OY856412.1, read as the reverse complement.
CCTAATCTTACCACTTTACTCCAGGGTGACTATGAGAATCATGTTTGCCTAGTGGCCATTTACCAAATTGCTCTAATACCATATTGTAACACCCAGATTTCAATATCACATGAGCGGAAGCATTTTTTTTTCTTGGAGTGTCACAAACATGATAACCATTGCAATAAAAGTAAATGAAACACTTTGCACAATTATAAAACTGATTCATACATAGCTTTTTGTCAACATAAAACTACATCATGTGTATGTACAAGTTCATAATAAAAAGGTGTAGATACTTAGGATCATCTAGGTAGATGGCACCCCACTAGGCAAGCTTGAAAGTCTCTTAGGCCTTTACTGGTCCCTTTGTTCTTCAATCGCTCCAAACCTACGAACATCGCGTCCCCAGCCATGCATTGGGAAAAACAGACGTTAGAGTAAGTGGCATGAGTATTCTAAAATGCACATTACTAAAGAGCTAACAATATGTTCTTGGACATTATAAAATTGATAAAAAAATGTTGATTAAAATATGAAAACATAATATCTCTTGACTTCTTTAACTCTTGTCTTTCTACTCTATCTTTTCTGGAGACCTATACCATGGGCCTCATGACCTACACCAAAGTGTCTAGGTCATACCTATCTCAACTGAATTCCTCTCATCACACTCATGGATAAGATTACAGACATACTCTAATCTAAAGTATCTTTTACTTACGATTTTTTTTATCTATTTGTGGCCACCATTATACAATAAGTCATCCTCTGTGACACCGAAGTGTCCTCTATGGTGCAACGCACCCTCTGTTGGCACAATGTGCCCTCTGTCAACACCGAAGTGTCCTCTATGGTGCAACACACCCTCTGTTGGCACAGCGTGCCCTCTGTGACACCCGCAGTGTCTGGCGCAGCGCACCCTCTATATCGTCCCGGGACTCTCTGATGAGGACTTATTATATAATGCATTATGTTAATGTTTCAAATTAATTAACTTCAGTCTATCTTTACTAAACTCTAAATCTGGACTTATCTGAAATTGAGTACTGAACATGTACTAAATTTTGAATCTAAAATCTAAATCTGAATCTAAATCTATATCTGAATCTAAATATGTATCTGAATATGAATCTATATCTGAATGTAAACATGTATCTTAATTACTACATAATTGAGATTGGGTCTATAACCCATATCATGTACCTTTATTCAAAATCTGGCTACTCACACAGTGAGTAGTCTAAGTCTGAATCTAAATCTTTTATTCTTAAGTTCTAAACTGACTTCATTGCTGGATTTGAACATGTATCTCATTATCGGGGTAAACTTTGTTTTAAAACTCTTATTTGGTCAAATTACTTCATTATACCAATTATATCATAAATGAGTCTAATGTCTTATGAGAAAGGATCTGACATGAATATAGAAATACTAAGTATACAAAGTATCTTAAGTCAAGCTTATGAAAGTATCATAAGTGCAACATATCTAAAATATCAATTCTGATAATATGGTTCAATCCTTCTTATAAAATATGATTTTACCCTAAAACTTTGCATATGAACTTACATATTAAACCTTAAATATCAAAATATAAATCTTATAAAATATTGTATTGCAACCTAATCATAACTTAATGTGTCATTATCTTATAATGCCATCATGAACTCATTTCTACAATACATTGTGGCACATTTATTTCTAAAAGTAGACCATGTATTAGTATTCTAAAATTCATATTTTTACATTGTAATTAAATTCTGGATATTATTTATTCTAAGGAATCTAGTTGTTATATCTATACATATGTATGAAATCGTAATGGCATGTTTCTACTTGAAATCGTAATACATAGTTATGCCTATAAATATTAGAAATCCTGACAACATATGTGTACTTAAATTCTCAATACAAAACCATCCCAAATCACCAACTAAGTATGGCTACATTACTTGCATATCTTATCTTACAATCTTATTCATTAATTTTGAACATTTCTAAGAAATCTTGTAGGAACATGATTCTTTAACTTTCTCATGGACATGGTCCATGGGTCATAACTATTTTGAGCAACATATCCCTATTTTAGACTTTGGGTATCTACACTTGCATAAATATAGAAATGTTTGTAAATCTTAACATTGAAGTCTTAGAATATTAAATCACATAGGTCATGAAACTCTTATCAGGAGACATGTAAACATATTGAACATAAACTATGAGTACTCATGTGCATAGACCACTTACCTCTTATGTTGATGATGTCATTAACTTAGTCTTGATTTCTTGTCCCAAATCTTAATCACCTGAATATAATCAAAGTTCTATAAGTCCAAGTACATGTTCCCTCTTTCTATTTCTAAATCTCAAAACCCCATCCTCCTAATTATATATACCAACTTAGGGTTCTTATTTATACTAAACATAACTTTAATCTGAAATCACCCTAAAATATTGGTGTTGAAATAAAATAAAACTCATACTATATAATCAATATTATCTTTATACTCAAATAAGACATAAGTCGTCTTCTGCACTCATATGAACATATAGATCAAAGAAAATCTCAAACATAGTAATATATACTAATCTTACTTGACTCTATTATGAAATCAAATTAAAAACAATTTAGATAAATAATATCATACTTAATTAGGCATATATATATATATCACTTATTGTCTCAAGATAATCATCTATTATTCTAGATAATGGCCACTTAGGTCCAAAAGTACATACTAACATAATAACATAAGAAAATCCATCAAATCTATAGAAAAGAAATCATATAATGTAGGAATGATCATGTATTAAAATATCAGGTCATTTAAAAATCATATCATGGGTGAAATACCCAAAATACCCTTATTAGGGTTTATATCAAAAACCTCAATAAAACTTCATATAATAGAAATCAGGCTTTCAAATCATGTTAAGAATATCATAATACATATTCAGTAAATTTTTCATGAATTTCTAAAATCGCTTGCTATTTTTAATTGACCAAACATCAAAATCATATAGTTTTGAATATACTATTTTTAGTAAATAACAAATATCAAAGTCAAAATCTGGAAGTATTTTTATGTGATAGTACTCATCATGAGCTTTCTACAGGTACCTTGTTTGATAAAATCCGACTTCTCAATCTCAAGATATGAATTTTTTAAAGTACCTTAGTTTGGATCATCCTTAGCCGTTGATTTGAGATCTAAAGGTCATAGGTAGCAGCGTCCCTTTTCTTCTGTTGGCCTGCTAGTCGCGGATCCACCCAAGGATCCTCCTCCTTCCTCACCTGTTAGCTCGGTGTGGCTCCCCCTGTTTCCTCTGTTTTACAGAGTATAACGAGGAGGCTCCCACACCTGCTGATGAGGAGGAGAAGGTAGGGGCTAAGCCGTGCGAGGTGGCCGCCAGGGTGTCGGTGGCGGTGGCTAGGCCCTCTGGTGCGGTTGGCCGTGGAGAATGATGGGTGGGCATCCTCCGTGGTGGCGTGGAGGTGAAGGTGTCAGAACCCACTGGAGACGAGTAGGAGAGGAGCGGCTAGACCCCGGATGGTCGTTGGGGTGTGGAAGTTGCCATGTCGAGGACATCGAGATATTTTCTGTTACAGGTCGGAAGGCATGCTTGTAGGTCTGTTGGCGAGGAGCCATGGTTTCTGTAGGATGTTCATTGTTGAGGAAGATGGCGACCAGGTCCTGATGATGACAACAATTATGGCTAGGGTTGTCAAGTGTTTAGATGTTGGGGTGGCTAGGGTTTGATCATGGGAGGAAAGTAGAGGGTACCCTTTATCAGCGCCGCCATCGTTTGATTTGGAAGGGAGGACGGAGAGCAGTTACTGCTCTTCGTTGCTTTCCTGAAGGGGAAAGGGGAGAGGAGCAAGTGGATGGGCCCCAAAGTGGCCAAAATCGGCCCAAAAAGGTTCAAAGTAAGGAAATTCGAGTAAGACACATGTAACCTGTCCCAAAATTTACTAGCTCATAACTTGGGTTTTAAGAATCCAATTTGGGTGATTGTTGTTCCGTTGGATTTGTAATTGAGCCCACTATAATGTTATACATATCTAAAAGACTAAAGATCATGGATTCGAGGTTCAAAATTAGATGCAAGAAGGTGACATGCTGTAGCAAGATACTTAAATTAAAAGTACAAAATAAAATCACGCATTGGAAAATTGACCATTGTAGTCGCCAAATAGGAACATCACAACTATCCAATTAATATCAAATTGAGTAAGAGACACTTGATCAGAGAGGAGTACAATAAAGGAGAGAGAAAAAGGAAAGGAAAGACTAACATTTATATTTTGAGTTAACTATAGTACTAGGTGCATGTAAAAAAAAGAGAAGTATGCATTTTGAATCACATTTTGTGTTTCCTGCCTAAATTTCTTATAATAAATATCACTTCATGATCTTTTTGTGTAAACACCCTCAATTAATTCTATTTGATAAAAACTGCATATTTAGACTTAAATTAGCCTTGAAATTTTAGGATGTTAAAGTATGCATTAGGGTTTCTTAGATCAATTTCTCAAACTTTATCCTTTTTAGGTCAACAAACCCTAAAATAACTTTTCTACTCATAAAAACCCCTAATTGCTCAAATTATTCACACTAAGGATCTTTTGTACTCAAATTGACTTAGGATCATCATATCTTTGTTTTATTCATGAATTTTCACAATTAAAACCATTAAAGGTCATATTCACCTAAATTAGGGCTTCTAAGCCCATTAATGCACTTTCATATACATAGAACCTTAAATCGAGGTAATTAAGTATAATGATTATCTTTTTAGATCTAACTCTTCCTTTTATATTAACAATGGTTTAATATCATCTTAAATCATTTGACGAAATTCACTAAATCTTATTATCATAAAAAATTACGGTTTCTTATACATAAACACATTGAAGGTGACAACATTTCATACTTTTTGAATTGTAAGAAAAGTTAGGCTTCAATTCTATTTTTAGTGGATTCCTTAAATTCTTTTGATCAACTTTCATATATAGCATTATTTTATCTGAGTTACTAGTAATTAGTTAGGATTTTCACAAAATAACTTACCTTTGGCCAATAGCAGAGCGCCACGTGTACCTTTATTTTCTTTTCTTGCTATTCCTCCTTCTTTGGCTCGCAGACCCTCCCCCTGGATCTGGCTCCTGCCTAACCTGGTTCCCCCAGCTCACCTATGATCCCATCTCCTCACGAAAGCTTTGTCCAAACAGGGTAAACAGAGCCCCTCGTGCCGTCGCCTGAGCCCGACGATCCGTGGAGGCCAGTGCCTAGGGACAACCCCTAGTATCGCCCGTCCGAGTCTGACGATACTTCTCAGATGCATAGCCACCTTCGGATGATTCCAAGGGGCTTGAAGCATGTCGGTCCTGAAACTCCATGCCAATACATTCTATGGTGGGGTTTTGTGGATCGAGGAGGAAGATAGACATGGCTATGGATTGGAAGTTGGAGTTCGGTTCTTGGAGTTATCTTAGACTCGTAGGATGTGCAACTGCAAAGAATAGCACCCCCTCTTTAAATACATAGGGGTACCTCATCATTCATCCAGGTTCCCACACCAACTGGGATTTAGGGAAATCCTTGTTCTAGTGCAAATTTAGACATATAGGGGTGAGATAAATCTAATTTGATCTCTTGGTTTCATTGGAGTTCTTTCCCAACGAGGACATCGCTTATTGAGAGAGAATCGGAGGGAGGAGGATTGTTGATACTGTAGCACTAGTTGCCTAGAAAGGTTGGAGGTAGGAGATCAGTCATCCACCATTGATTTAGAGATTGACGGCCAGGACACCATGTGCATCAAAAGGCCAAGCTATTCTAAATCCGAAAATTGTGACATTTAACAATATCCCTCTCACTTTAGGAATTCTTACAAAAATCATATCTTCTAAACCGCTTATCTGTTAGATCCCAAATTTTTAGGGAAAGTCCATTAAGACTTAAACTACTTGTGTGCCAAGATTGGGACTCAAATACAAAAGTATGAGATACTTTTCTTCATATGCAAGTTATCACTTATTAATGCATATTTTCTCTCTCCTATTATTTACCTTTATTTGGATTCCTTTTACCATTAGAAACCTGGTGTATTCCAAATTTCATCCATGATGATCAATCATACATCTTTTCACATTTATTTCATAATTATCTTAATTTCTTTTCCTATTTATGCATTATTTGATTTCATTAAATTTTCTCTCTTTTTATCATCTTGGACTCACTAACTTAATAGGGTCCACAAAATTATACATTTAAAGGAAATACTATCAAAGAAATCCACTCATTACACATAAATCATACAATTTCATAATCATACATGTTATTGGTGAAATTGCATTTCAATCCATATAAACCCAAAAATTGGGGTTGTAACAATACGGCTATGAGATTTGGCATATGTATGCTAAAACTGCATTCCTTGATAGGAATAATTATGATGATGTGTGTGTGACATAGCTTGAAGGTTTTATAAATCCACCAATGCAAATAAACTTTGTAAGTTGAAAGGGTCAATTTGTGGATTAAAGCAAGCATCTTAGAGCTAAAACTTTGATTTGACAAGATAGTCAAAGAGTTTGACTTTAGTTGAAATGAAGATGAAATCTGTGATTACAAGAATTTAGTGGGAGCATATATATATTCCACATGATGACAGGGAATAACATCCTTATATTACAAATATTAAAACCTGGCTGGGAAGAACCATCTCTATGAAGGTTTAGATGAAGCATACTATGTGATAGGAATTGGATTTATAGAGATAGATCTACAAAAATTCTTGACCTATGTAAGAGCACAACATTGGCAAGATGTTGAACGGATTTGGTATGCAAGCTTCAATGAGAGAAACTTATCCATGATCCATGGAGTTTATCTCTCATGAGACTAGTGTTGTAGTTCTTATGAAGAATAAGAACACATGGATAGATGTCATGTGCATTCACAATTGGATCTATCATGAATGCAATGTTATGAATTCATCTTGTTGTCTCGTATGTATTGGACATGAAGAGTGGATATCTATCAAAATACAGCAAAAGTTAGTGGACTTCCATAAAGAACATCCTTAAGTACTTGAGAAGCACTAAAAGGATTGATTCCATGGTTATGTTAATAAGGAAGAGTTGGGTGTAAAGGTTTACACCAATGCAAGCTTCCAAAATGACAAATAAAATAATGATTGGATTCTAAATTTGTGTTTGACCTTAAAATAGAATTGTCATCCAAAAAAGTTTTGAGCAAGACACAGTTGTTAATTCCACAATAGAAGTCGAGTACCTTAGGTGTTATGAACAACAAAGAATATTGTATGAACTTATGAGAGTTTCTAGCCACTAAGGACACAGTATAAATATTGTGACAATAATGGAGCTACTGGATAGGAAAAGAATCTTAGATAACATACTACATTACTTCCATCTCATATGAAACACCGTACGACAAGGAGATGTGAAAACTTGTAAAGTACCGACTTGAAGCAAACATTGCTAACCCGCTATTAAAGCACTTGAGCAACAGAAACATATGGACATGTTAAGATCACTTGGAATAAGATTCATAAGTGATTGTCTCTAAGTGCAAGTGGGATTCAGTTGGTATGTATGCCCATAGAGCCAAAGATATGATTATTGTAATTGGGCATTAGGTATCTGATTTGATGATCATAAAGGTAATTTTTTCTATTAGGTTTGTATCAATCATGAGAAGATGACACATATATAATAAATGTCTACATAATGATGGGACCTAATGACTTATGTCTTTAGGTTGAGTGCCTAAATAATGAGATTGTATTTATGATAAGAGTGCATCATTCTTGTTATGTCTCAAGTCAGATATTATTGTGGAAGTAAAATTGACAAAAATAATACATAAGACTAGAGTGTGTGTTGACAGATGATTGAGTTTTATTATCCATGATATGTGATATCAACTCAAACACATAGGTACTTGTTAGAGAACAGTTTACGGAACAGACCCTCCTTGAGATTGATGCACGGAGACCATGGAATGGTAGTCAGAATTAGCTCTCATAAGGATAGTGGTGATTGTGGTTCTTAGACCTGAAGTCACTACACTCATCACATGTTGTTCAATGTATTTAGACATCATCCAACGTGACCTTGAATAAGGGTTTCCATAAAAGTGATGTTCAGGTGCTTTGCAACACATGGGAATTGAGTGTGAGTGATGTAGATGACATTTTTCCCTCTTACAGGAGATTGATATCCAAGCCACTTGAAAAGCAAGACTGAGAAATATATGGCCATACTCAAGTGACTCAATATGTGATATATGAGCTCACATGCATCTCATATAGTCTGCTCTAGTTCAGGGAACATGGATTGAATGATGAAGAGTATGACGATTCTATGCCTCGAGTTCAATCTGTATATCAGAGACAAACGAACTATACGATCACGGTAACACTGATTATAAATTGTAGGTTGAAGTTGTTCTCCAACTTTCTGAATTACTTGGGTGGAAATGATGTGTTTCTAGATATCGTTCATTGCTTGTGATGTCATAAGTTAGTAATTACATTCAATGCCAATGTAACTCAGGGCCTATAGGGTCACACACATAATGCATTTGAATAGGATTTTATTCATGAATGATGTTAAACTTGATCACTATAGTGTTTAGGTATTCAAATTAAACAAACACAGTTGAAAAATTAGTCCATTGAACTATGAACTGATCGGTTCAAGTATTAAACTAATTGACTCAAGTGTTCAGTCAATTCAAACAACATTTGGTGAACAGTCAGACAAGTGAAATGACCATTTCACATATGAAACTACCATTTCACATATGAAACGACCATTTCATGATATGAAATGACTATTTCAAGAGTGAAACACACTAGTTCATCATCTAGATTGTCCATTTCAATAATCAACTCGATTGGATCAAGGATTAATGTTGATATCATGGTTGTGTATTAATTGAATATTGAATGCTAGTGTGTTTAACAATAGGAAAGCATATGAACCGACCACTTCAAGGGTTGACTAATCAGTTCACACATGAACTGACTAGTTCACACATGAACCGACTGCTTCACCATTCATAGCTTCTAGAAGATTCATGAAAGTCCATCTCTTTGACTCCCAGATGGACTAGAAACCCAGACCCTAGTCTCTTATAAATAGAGGGGTACTGGGGCCTTCCCAAACACAACAATAATCTCCAAAAATTTTTGTCCTCTCCGGTTGTAGTAACCAGAGAGTCCTGAGCAAGTCCTACCTATCAAATAGAGGGATAGCAAGGGAGAGACAATTGGGAGAGTGAATCAGCACTAACACGCTGAAGTTTGAAGGGACAACTCCTTCCCATTGGCTCTGGTAGTGCAACATAGAGTTCCCAGTGGTCCATGTGGACTACTCTAGAGGAAAGAGGCACTTGCCCTACTAGGATGACACATTCAACCGCCACCAGTGGTGATCAACCAAGAGGTCGACGATGACAACCGTCCAAGTGCAACTTGAGAAGAGAGAACGTTGTTGCAAGATAAGTCGTTGGACTTGGTCCTGGACCAGGTATATTTCTTGCTACACTCTTTCCTAGATACATTGTTGTTGGAGTGATCTATTAGTTAGGGAATCGGCAATAAAAAAATTTATGTTGCCTGATTTTCCAACAATACCATTAGAAAATGCCTATGATACCATATCTATTAATTTCATATATATGACTTTGAGATTTTGGTGTATCCAAATGATCTTAGAATTTACCATTCAGTTTATAATCATTTATTAGATCTATGCACGCACCTTTCACCAAATATTAGAGAAAAATCTTGAGTAACTCAAGCCAAGATTACAAAGTCCTGGTATGTAAACAAGGAAACATGCATCAAAAAGTAGGGATTTCAACATAAAAGAGGCACAATGAAAATTTAGGGTTTTAAAGTCTTATAAGTGAACTTGGATGTGGTATACATCCATGATCAAGATTTCATGTTTTTTATATTATCAAGATCAGTGTCAAGATCCATACTTAGTTTGTAATAGAACCTTATAGAAAAAATCATGGTCACTGGTCAACCTTTATATCAAGATTATGATAAAGATCTTCACAAAAGTATTAGATTCAAAAAGTCAAATATTATGATTTAGATAATAGATCCTAGACTAATTCTACAAGATGTCATGATGTCAAGGTCAGTTTTTTATAAAGGTGCAATCTTTATTTCATAGTCACCATAGAAGTTCAACATAAGGGAACCTTTAGAACATGAAAAAGATTTAGATGCTAAAAATATTTCATCATGATCGGCTTGTTCTCATAATCAAAATGGACTATATTTTGAATATTTTCAACGTCAAATGTAGAAGATATGGTCGTAACATTTGTTTAAAGAGAGAAGATCAACTTGAGGAGAGAGAAAGTGGCTCATGCTAATATAGCACCACGGCTGCTAGTATCTTTAGTGGCCATGATTTGAGGAAAAATGGGAGAGTAAGAGGCCATCGCGCTACAACTGTGTGTTGTTGTAACGTCTCAGGATTTGAGGCCTCGGATAACATGATCTTAAAAGGAATGATTGGACTACCCATATCACCAAGGTGCACCTACTTTTCCGGGAGCCCATCACTAAGAACTCCATAGTTAAGCGTGCTCAACTTGGAGTAGTACTGGGATGGGTGACCTTTCGGGAAGTTGATCCTGGCATGCGTGTGAGTGAGGACAAAGCGCGCAGTTAAGGCTAGTGGTGGTTTGTGGGGACAGTCGTCATTCCTGAACCTCTACTAGAGCCTTGGGCAGTGGGCCCAGGCATTACAAATGGTATCAGAGCCAATTCCCCTCCAGTAGGTGGGGCCCACATGGGCCTGTGGCATGCCAGTCTTTAAGCCGTGCGGTCCACGCATGTTGGAAAGGGTTATCCGAGTTGATGGAGTCGCCCTTACGCTGGTAGTGTCCAGGCATGTTGGAAAGGGCTATCCGAGTTGATGGAGCCGCCCTTGCGTTGGTAGCCATGATCGGGAGCTGGATGTACATGGGACATTTGGGTGTACACTGAAATGGGGAAAGATTATGAGGCCATATAATTGAGCCTTGATGAGGACGTCAAGAGTCTAAGTGGGGGAGATTGTAACGTCCCAGGATTTGAGGCCTCGGATAACATGATCTTAAAAGGAATGATTGGACTACCCATATCACCAAGGTGCACCTCCTTTTCCGGGAGCCCATCACTAAGAACTCCATAGTTAAGCATGCTCAACTTGGAGTAGTACTGGGATGGGTGACCTGTCAGGAAGTTGATCCTGGCATGCGCGTGAGTGAGGACAAAGCGCGCAGTTAAGGCTAGTGGTGGTCTGTGGGGACAGTTGTCATTCCTGAAACTCTACTAGAGCATTGGGCATTGGGCCCAGGCATTACAAATGGTATCATAGCCAATTTCCCTCAAGTAGGTGGGGCCCACATGGGCTTGTGGCATGCCAGTCTTTGAGTCGTGCGGTCCACACATGTTGGAAAGGGCTATCCGAGTTGATGGATCCGCCCTTGCGCCGGTAGTGTCCAGGCATGTTGGAAAGGGCTATCCGAGTTGATGGAGCCGCCCTTGCGTTGGTAGCCATGATCGGGAGCTGGATGTACATGGGACATTTGGGTCTACACTGAAATGGGGAAAGATTATGAGGCCATATAATTGAACCTTGACGAGGACGTCAAGAGTCTAAGTGGGGGAGATTGTAACGTCCTAGGATTTGAGGCCTCGGATAACATGATCTTAAAAGGAATAATTGGACTACCCATATCACCAAGGTGCGCCTCCTTTTCCGGGAGCCCATCATTAAGAACTCCATAGTTAAGCATGCTCAACTTGGAATAGTACTGGGATGGGTGACCTGTCGGGAAGTTGATCCTGGCATGCGCGTGAGTGAGGACAAAGTGCGTAGTTAAGGCTAGTGGTGGTCTGTGGGGACAGTCGTCATTCCTGAAACTCTACTAGAGCCTTGGGCAGTGGGCCCAGGCATTACAAATGGTATCAGAGCCAATTCCCCTCCAGTAGGTGGGGCCCACATGGGCTTATGGCATGCCAGTCTTTGAGCCGTGCGGTCCACACATGTTGGAAAGGGCTATCCGAGTTGTTGGAGCCGCCCTTGCACTGGTAGTGTCCAGGCATGTTGGAAAGGGCTATCTGAGTTGATGGAGCCGCCCTTGCATTGGTAGCCATGATCGGGAGTTGGATGTACATGGGACATTTGGGTCTACACTGAAATGGGGAAAGATTATGAGGCCATATAATTGAGCCTTGACGAGGACGTCAAGAGTCTAAGTGGTGGAGATTGTAATGTCCCAGGATTTGAGACCTCAGATAACATGATCTAAAAAGGAATGATTGGACTACCCATATCACCAAGGTGCACCTCGTTTTTTGGGAGCCCATCACTAAGAACTTCATAGTTAAGCATGCTCAACTTGGTGTAGTATTGGGATGGGTGACCTGTCGGGAAGTTGATCCTGGCATGCGCGTGAGTGAGGAAAAAGTGTGCAGTTAAGGCTAGTGGTGGTCTGTGGGGACATTCGTCATTCCTGAAACTCTACAAGAGTCTTGGGCAGTGGGCCCAGGCATTACAAATGGTATCAGAGCCAATTCCCCTCCAGTATGTGGGGCCCACATTGGGCTTGTGACATGCCAGTCTTTGAGCCGTGCGGTCCACACATGTTTGTGGGGCCAGTCGTCATTTTTGAAACTCTACTAGAGCCATGGGCAGTGGGCCCAGGCATTACAGTTGTCATCACAATCTTGGGATAAAATCATAAGAGAGGGGTTGAGGGAGAAATATGAGTTGTGGGTTGTGTGTATGGACATAGTCAATAGGGTGTGTTTATATAAGTAGTAGAGAAAAGTTGTGGCCAAACTTCCTTTATAATTTAATTTCATATTGTGTTAAAATAAACTCATAATTACTTGGTTTGACCACTGAAACAACTTTTTGATCAAGGTATATGTTCCATAATGTAATTAATCATTTACATAAAAATGTATTTTTTAAACAAAATTTCTCCACCGCAAAAAAAAGACTTATATATCCTAACATAATTCCTTGGTGTAATTAATATATCAATATCTCATACCATCTTTGTACATGATGTCTACCACCAACCTACTACTAAATTAAATTGACACCTTTAAACCACATTATGCACCGTAATTCTTTCCTTTTCAAAATATTATAACCTTAAATTCCATAATGCCCAACATTATGAAATGTTGACCAAATCTTCTTTATTATGTAAAAATTGTATTTCTCTCTATATATATTTAATTAAGTGAGTAAAAGTGAAATATTTGAAGGTCTACATAATTCTTCTAGCAAGATATATGTAAAAAGTCATAATTGTCATTAAGATGCACCAAACCATAAAAATATATTTTTGTAGTCATGACTGGTTTCCAAAATAAAACCTTATCTACCAAATTCACACTTATCTTTAAATAAAAATAACACAATGCTTTGCTAAGACTTTATTTTCTCATGAACACTTTGAAACGTTTTTCAAACCACACCATCCATTAAACATGATTTTAAACACTATTCATAGATCATATCTCCAAAGTGGTAAATCCATAATTTCTGCAAAATTTACAAAAAAATCAAAACTCTAATCAAAAGTATGCATTTAAAATTTCACCTTATTCAGACAAAGGAATCCCAAGATATGTAAGTTTTACCATTTCACTGAAATAATATAAATGACTTGAACCATCAAATTTAGTTCGACTATAGTTCTTGTATAAACTTTTTTTTGAACCATCATAAAAGCTCTAATTAGTCTAAAATTTTATATCACACTTCAATAACAAGATATAAACTCTTCCAAAAAATTTCGTCGAAAATAAATTCGTTTGGCCATCTAACTAAAAATGTCTCCAAAAAATATTTCGTTTGCACATATGAAATTTATAATTATTCAAACGATGTCAAAAAAAATAAATCTTTTGCATAGATCTAAAATATGATTATAAGCTTTATGGCAAATTTTGAGATCATTTGGATACAGCAAAATCTCAAAGTCATATATATGAAATTATAAAACATTGAAAATCGAGTTTGTCACATCATTCCCACCTTAAAAGGAATTTTGTCCCCAAAATTCAATGATATCCTCATAGAATGGGACTATTTAATCCATGTAATATTCTTAATTTTATGATCATTTTGAAATCAAAAGTCACTTATGAAATTCTCTTGGTAAACTAGAGATCAAAAGATCATAGTTCATTGGTAGAGCTCAATTCCAAGTCAAGTCTCTATATCGAGTGAGGATCGGGTTCAAGAGTCAAGATTATATGTCATGGATCAAATCAGACCATGATCTAACAAAATTTAGATTCAAGAGTCAAGATCCAAATATCAAATGTTTTTTGTCCAATCATTTGAAGTAGGGTATTATTTCCTATTTTAGACCCAAGGCGTGATTGATCATCCAAAAGAAACAATCTAGAAACATTTTGAGACATCAATGTCCATTCATAGTCAATGATAATCAAGGTTGTTGATGGCTAGACCTAGTTCATTTTTAGGAATGACCCTATAATAAAAAAAAATCATCTGCAAAATTATCATCAAGTCAACATCTCAAGATCTGAGTTTTTGGGTCAAAGGTCAAAGATTTGGATGATCAGATTTTAAGTTAAACAAATAGAGATCTTGGGTCAAAAGTACAATAATCCAAACATCTTAGGGTCCTAGCTTCTGCATGTCCTAGGTGGAGCTATACATCCATGATATAGATTTCTTATTTCAACAATTCAAGACAAACATCATATTTCAGTATCGTGATTTAATGCTCAAAATTAATGGAAGGCCCCACCCTAGTCCACATGAGTGTTACACCCTAATGCATAAATCAAGTGAATCCACATAGTCATCTTTCCAAACATTTTGCAATTTGATAATATGAAAGTCACTAGCCATATATCAAGGGTGATCCCAAGATCCACATGGGTGATTATAATAGTCACATCAATATCGAGATCCATAATCATGTGTCAATATTTCATAGATAAATATCAAGAGTCGAAGTTTGGACATCAAAATCATAAATATCTAAAAGCTAGAGTTTAGATTTCTATTTAGACCTTAGGGGTGACCATACATCCATATTCAATAATTGAGTGACATTCTAGCGACATTTGTGTTATCAATCACCAATGTTATTACCATGGCATCAAGAGTTGATGAATGGTCTAGAGCTAGGTCTTTCTAGGAATTTAGCCACAAGCTATAGTCAACATTGTAATTAAATATTCAAGATCGAGTATTAGTATAGTCATAAACTTGATCTATGGGAGACGTAGGTCAAGGAATCAACATCAGGTGGAAGGGGTTACATTTCCAAACTCTAAATAATCAACAAGATAATGATTTAGAGGTAGTCATAAATAGGGACGTGACCAGGATTAGGGGTTATAAGTCAATTACCACCCTAATCCAGCACATCAGTGCTCATAGTCATTAAATGTTGATAACAAAACACATGGAGTATCAATTATCAAATTGTACTTCATGGGATCAAAGATCAAGGTCATAAATTTGGCAACCATATACCTCAATTTTGCAAATTTGGGATTATAATATAGCTCTCTTCCTTTCATAGATCAAGGAAAGAAAATGACTCCTAAAAATGAGAAGTCAAATAAGAACTCAAGAATTTATCTGAGATGCAAAGACGATAAGTCATCCTACTACTTTCTAATAGGCGGCTAAGGGTAGTCCCTTAAACAAAAGAAGAGAAGTGAGATGACTCTCTTGAGAAATTATTTACTTAATGTATATGAAGTGGGTATGCTCTGATACCAACTATCACAAAATCGTTCTTACCCCAATCCCAATCCCACTGCCTAGACAATGATAAAGGGATTGAATCATCTGTCCCTAGGTTGCCCAAATGGATCTCACACACTAGCATATACAATAAGAAATAATAACTCATAAAATAAGATATTTAAAGAACCAACCAATCTGATCTATGATTTTTTAGATTTGTTTTTGTCATTAGAGTGTGTCAAGTGTGAAAGCAATATAATCAATGTCTCATAGTGATCCATCTTGTTTTCCTAAAAGGAAAATCATGTCTAAAGTCAATTATAAAACATTGAAAATCAAGTTTGTCACACTGTACTTATAATGAGTGGGATCTGATGGAATGGATCCACTCATTACATTAAGAACTAGCACACATTCCATCCAACATATAATATAAAAGTAACATAATAGGAAGGTAACCAAGTTCAAGCATGCATATCAAATCCAGAGTCTTAGCGTTGCAATGGAAAATGAAACTAAGTATTACATTCTTTTCATTAGAGAAGTTCTACACCCACATAGGTGTCTAATTAGGAATGGAAATAAAAATGAACTATGAATACTAATTGCAGGAGCAACCTGGCCATCTCAAGCTATCAAAACACATAGGGGTTTGGAACCCACTCCTCCTGATTTCCCTCCCCTAGATAACATGCACTTGGGTTGTTGGGAACAATAGAAAAAATGGGAGAAGGAATAGAGAAGCTTATCAATATAAGGTTGGTGTGTGCTATGAAAGTAAGCATTGGGCAATAATGATTAAGGCCAAGCATAAAAGTTGTTCCCGTTGAAGAGAGGGAATGCAAGTAGAAAATAAAGCTTTCAAGAGAGTGTATAAGTTCAATTATGATGATTCTTAGAAAGAAATAACATGTAATCATAATAGTAATTCTTGCCTTATATAATGTCAAAACTCATACATGAAATTCAATTGTAGAGTATAAAGCAAGCATTCGACATATATGTAGGGTTGGGACATTTCCATGTTTCAAGCTTAGGAAAGAGGTGAGAGCACCCCAATCCTCTATATAAAGCATGTGAGAGCACTTGGGGCTAGGTTAGAGCACTATCACCCATATATGGACAATTGTATAATGGGATCCAACCCATAATGTACTGCTACACTAAATACAACTAGTCAAATAAATCAAACATGCTCAATAAATAGAGAAGGCAAGATATTTCAATTCATTTAAATAATGATTCAAGCACCATTGATAATATGGTAAATCCATATAACGATTAATGAGACAATCAAGATCAATATGAAAGATTGGAGATGTCAATGTCAACCAAATCAAATAAGATTTATCAAAGAGGGTTATATAAACATATATTCAATATCAAGTGATTGGACTCATCGATGAGAAAATAGATTTTATAGTCACAATATAATTTCCCAATTAAAATAGGAGTTCACCGACATACCTCAATTTGAATTTAATCACCAACCAAAAGACCTAAATCCTAATTCTAGAGTCTCAAAGGTTGATCATAGAAATATGGGTAATGTTTGGGATTAATCATAATTGAATATAACTAAATGATGAAACCCTGAATGTGACTATGATAAAACATTGATTTACCCCATCAAATAAAAATGAGTTAAATGAAAAAAAATCTGATTAAGCCATCATTAAGCTTCCCTCAAAATTTGGGATTAAAAGGAGTCGTGGTTTGAGAGTTATGAATTTTACAAAATTCCCTAAAGTGAGAGGAATGCTAATAAATGTCACGATTTTTCAAAATATTAATCAAGTTATTTAATTGGGCACGCGCAACGTGATCCGTTGGATCTTTGATCCACCAATAGCCTTGCATCGTCTAGTTCTAGCCAAACTGGGAAATAGGCTGATGGGAAGCGAGCTTTCGGTCCCGATTTTCTTGCAATCTATTCCATGTGTGGACGAGAAAATTGCCTAGTTGGGTTCGGGAGAAGATTCTGAACACCCTAGACCCTACTTTCTCGGGCTTTGGAGGCTTCTCAAAGAAACACCCAATCTTACCCAAACTGGAGGGAAATGGCGAGGGCTGGAAACCCTAAAAACCCCTCATGATCCCTATGTATATGGCCACCCTCGACTTCGATCGACCCTCACGAATGCAACCGGCCACTTCTTATGCTTTCTCATGCCCCTGGTTCATGTATTGAGATTGCTCCGGTGAGCTCGAGGCTGTGGCGTCGTCGCGAGATTTGTTGCAGAAACGAGAGGGAAAGAGGAGCAGGCACCGTCCAATCCCAATCAACGCCTGACTCGCGAAGATGATCGACGACCCTGGTTGCTCCGCGTCTCAGACAGGCGTGAGTGGGTGCAAGCGATGAGAACCGTGCAATCCCTGCTCGATCAACAAAGACCTGAGATCCAATGGCCACTGTTTTTTCGAAAAATAAAGGTAAGTCGTCTCTCTAGTCAGTAAATCTTGGTTAATTCATTAAAAATTGATCCTTTGGCCGAAAAATAGAAGTAGATAGTACTTTTTTATCAGAAAAATATGTAGAATCTAATAAAAATGGAATTGGAGCCTGATATTGCTTGTAATTCAAAAAGTATATGAAGTTACCATTCTTAATGCATTAGATTATGATAAAACCCTAAGTTTATAAGAAAACCGGATGTAATGATTCTTTTAGGTTATTTTGAGTAATATTAACCTAATGAGAATAATAGAGAAGTTGAATCTGAAAAAGTTGATATTATTCTTGTTTTAGGGTTTTATACACATGTTTATGTCTTAATGGATTAGTAACCCTAATTTACGAAAATATGGGTTTTAATGGTTGTAATCCAAAATTATAAATATACCACAGAGATATACTGATTTTGAACTTGATTGGAGATTAAAGAACCCTTAATGAGGATAATTGGAATAATTAGGATTTTGTGAATAAGGAATCTATTTTAGGGTTTTTAGTCTAAAAAGGGAGAATTGGATAAAGTAACCTAAGAAACCCTAATGAACCCTAAAGCCTTATAAAGAATCCTAATGTCATTAGCAAATAGTTTAGAAGATGATAGTGACATTAGGTAATCTACATGTTTCAGGGATTAAGGGTTGCTTGCATTAAGTGCTTGCTTGGATATCTTGTTGATTTCAGATTCTCTGCTCAAGAACATGTATGTGGTTACGTCTATGGTCAAATCGCTTTAGTTTCACGGTGATTCCCGAGGTTTTATCGGTTGCTTGGAGAACCAATGGATAGGTCTAGTTTTTATAAATCTAAAACATATTTTACATTATTTTTCTGACCAATGGGTTAATTACCTCGACTTTTCAAAGATTAAGTGATTTACTGGAAAAAGAAAAAAGAATATAGATGTAATATGGCCGCAATGCCCCCGAATCACGCATCCAGACTTCAGGCGTGACAGGGCAATGCGTGTTCCATGTCTGTAGTGTGATGTCATTTTAATTCTGTGTGAAAAGGCTGATTATTACCCCTAGGAATTTGTGACAAAATCAACGGAGCATGTGGTTGTTCTGGGTAAACACCCCCCACCCATTTCGTCTTCCTTCTTCACGAGTACTGTCCTGCCAGCAAGGAAGTTGCGTCTCAGATCTTCGATCAACAACTGCAAATTCTTCAGACAACCTCAAAACACCCCATGGCTTTCCAGTCCCAAACGACCGAAAGGGTAGGTCAGTCTGCCGTTAGAGTCGACAATGCGACCCCCGCCATGGCCACCTCGGTAAGATTCACAAAGGAATGGAGAAACCAGAGTAAGCACAGGCGGGGTGGTTGGTCTGAAGGGTTCAACACCTCACCGTGAGCCTGGTGGTATGAAGAAGAAGTAGCATTGACAACCGGAGATCAGAACACGACACTATGCAGCCAAAAACTCGAAAAGGGGGAAAAAGAATCACACCTTAAATAAAGAAATTGGAATAGGGAGAAGCTTCCTTGCGGCCACTATAATTGAACCGGACATCCACGAAGAGACGGTGGGCCCTAGGACCTTACGGACGGCCTTCAAAAACCGAACACATGCAGCTAGAGTTGGGAGATAGATGAACGATCAATCGGACGAGACTGGAAGTGCTAGAATTGCTTCGGTGAATGGGACAGAGGTTTGGGAGGGGGTATTTATAGGTTTTGGGCATAGGATCAACAAGGAAGTTAGAGTGGAGAAAGATAGAGGTTGTAGCGAGCAGGCATAGTTCGTTCAGATTCTCCACTCTGCCAAACCCTAACAAACTCGATGCCAAGCTCTTCTGAAGATAAGGAGAAAGGTAACGAGACTAAAATCCCTACGTCACTGGGACTCTATCCCTTTTAGAAAAGAGGCTGAGGCGGGAATTGTGAGAAATGAGCCACCACGACATCACTTCTATTTCAGACTCTGTTAATATTACAGACCCGATTAGAACTAAATGGGTTCATGACCCGAAAATACAGACGCTTATCACACAGACAGACATTTAAACAAACAGTTTACAACTGGTGCTAATGTATCTGCCAATCTGTTCTCTTTGTTTTTGTGAATCGCCTAATTATGTCCTTGATACTCCCCCTCAAGTTGTGCCGCAGTAGAACGAAGGCCCAGCTTGAATGTTAAATCTATGAAGACTGACTTGGATATGGCTTTAGTAAAGACATTTGCAAGTTGCTCTTTTGAAGAAACAAACATCGTAACAATGTAGCCCAACGCTACTTTTTCCTGCACAAAATGATAATCCAGCTCAATATGTTTTGTGCTAGCATGGAAAATAGGATTTACATAAAGATAAAGAGCACTTAAGTTGTCATGGAAAATAGGCTTTACAGAAAGATAAAGAGCACTTAAGTTGTCACAATAGAGTGTAGCGGGACAAAGCTGAGGCACATTTAAATTCTTAAGAAGAGCAGACACCCATGTCAATTCAGCGGTTGCATGTGCAAGGGCTCTATACTCCGCTTCTGCACTTGAGCGAGCAATAATAGACTGTTTTCTGGAGCTCCAGGAGATGCATGTAGATCCAAGAAAGTGCGGTAACCACTAGTGGATCTTCTTGTCAAAGGGCATCCAGCCCAATCCACATCAGAAAAAGTAAAAACATGAAGATCAACTTGAGCAAACAACTGAACACATTTGTTAACATAGCCTTTAAGATAGTGTAATATCATTTTAACTAGAGACAGATGATGTACTTGGTTTGTGCATGAACTGACATGCCAGATTCACAGCAAAGGTGAGATCGGGACGAGTGATGGTAAGATATTATAATGATCCAACAATATGTCTATAGGTTGTAGCATCTACTACAGTCTCAGATAAAGTATTTGAACAGAGTCGTTGAAAATCAGAGGAAACTGGAGTAGTGATACGCTTGCACTGCCATATCATAACGATCCTGAAGATCTCGAGCATACTTAGATTGATGTAACAGAATGCCTTTTGAATAATCCTCCACTTCTAAACCCAAAAAATAATGTAGCTTACCTAAGTCTCATAGAGCAAAGGCAACTTCCAAGCTTTTAATGCAGTTGTCCAGAAAATTGGAATCATTCCTATTAATGATGATATCATCAACAAATATATTAGTATGTATGCCCAAAGTGTCAATCATATGATGATTGGATTGGCATATGTTCTGATTGATTTGATAAATATCAAAGACAAGCTTCCAATTTATTCTAGTTCAATCAATTATGAAATATATGATGGAGCAGAATGAATGTCTAAAGAATGACAATACTCAATGACGTATGTCTTCAGGTTGAGGACCTGAACAATGAGATCAAACAGATGCTAAGAGTATGTACATTCTTATTATGTCCCTAGTCGGGTGTCATTGAGGATGGTTGATAAACAACAATGACACATCAAGACAGAGTGTGTGTTGGTTGATGACAGTGTCTCATTAGTCATGATATATGATATCAAACAAAGCACATAGATACATGTTGAAGAACAATGTATCGGACAGACCCGCCATGAGAGTGACACATGGAACCATGACATGGTAGTTAGAATAATCTCTCATAGTGATGGTGGTGATTGTGATTTTTAGACCTAAAATCACAACACCCGTCGAATGTGATTGGGTAAACTTTGACATCATCAAATACAGTCCTGAAACATGGTTTGTTATAATGGTGATGATTGGATGGCTTTGACGCATGAGATAGATTGAGTGATAGATATGGGATTTGTCCCTCCTAAGGGAGTATGATATCCAAGCCACTTGATAAGCGAGAATGAGAAAGGCATGTGCATGCATATGTGAATCAATATATGATATTGATGTCAAACATATCTCAGACAATCTGCTCTAATTCAAGAAACATGAATGAAAGTTGAAAGGATGACATATCCACACTAGTAAAAATTGGGTCATTATTCACGAGTGAGTCCTGTCACAAACCCCTATTTACATGCCCTCACAAATAGGGACGGTTGTGAGTCTGGCCCTCACAAATGGTCCATGAAGAGAACTCACGTGACAATACCAGTGGCCCTCACGAATACAATTGTCACGGACCAACTGACCCTCAAGAATGTTATATTGAGGGACTATTTAGCCTTCATAAGTACATTTTTGAGGGACTATTTAGCCTTCATAAATACATTTTTTAGGGCATGTTTATTTCTCATAAATATATTTTTGAGGGACTTGATGGTCCTGAAGAATATATTTTTGAAGGGCTCATGCCTTCATTAACATTATTTTTGAGGGGCTATGTGGTCGTCATCAATGAAATTGTGATAGCCAATCTGGATCTCATTTTTGAGGGACTAAATACCTTCATTAATATATTTTTGAGGGATTAATGTAAATGATTTGGTTATTGATTTATTGAATGATTTGTTGAATGTTAATTAATTTTAAATTAAAACTTTGTATATATAACCTCAAGTAATATTTTTATAAGAGTCACATGACATCATAAGAAGTTTCAACACCAAAATGACACATAAAAATGTTAAATCACCTCAAACCAATTTCTGTTAATGAAGAAAAATATTATCCATACATTGCATGCTCAACATTGATATAAATAACGAATACATATGGTTCTAAAATTTGAGATTGATGACAATCAACATATCATGCAAGAAACTCTTAAGATCTGTAATGTCTCCATATTCCTTCAAATGGTGTGGTTCTCTTCATCAATGTCGGGCCTCATACGGTTGGGTACTTGAGTATTCTTCTCCTAAAAATGACAAACCATTATATTAATAGAATTTAAAGTTTATACATAAATCATAGTACAACAAACAACTTACCCTTATATTTTGATTCTGTTCTACTCCAAAGTGCATTGTCGGTCGAAATCCATCATTAAAAGCAATTCTACCCTATCAATACAAATACAAAAAGGAATCCGAGTGACTGCAAAGTAGAATATGACATATTGTTGACTCAAGGCCCAAATGATGTAGAACAATTTTTGTAATCACTTGTAATGAATGTATGACTTGTAATTAAGCTTAGAAAAATATTTGGGACACAAAAATACATGGTTTAACCAACCAAATCCAATCTGCCAAAATTCCCAACAGACACTCGATCGGTCGAGTTGCCACTTCACAGAACTCGACCGATCGAGTGTTTGTTCAAATCTAAAATGGACCGATCGGTTGAGTTTCCACTTCACAGAACTCGACCGGTCGAGTGTCTATTCAAGCCTGAAATGTACCGATAGGTCGAGTTTCTAAGAAACATAATTATCCCGGACTTGCAAACAAAATTATTTGATGAAAATAGAAAGATTAATGAACTAAACATTAGCCCATCATGCTTTTTTTTAGTTCTATCAACAAAAGTTCAATATGAAGATGCAATCAAAGGTATCATGTGAATTTTTGAAGTAGTG
The DNA here is from genome assembly GCA_963693085.1 of Alisma plantago-aquatica. NCBI lineage: Eukaryota > Viridiplantae > Streptophyta > Magnoliopsida > Alismatales > Alismataceae > Alisma > Alisma plantago-aquatica. The sequence continues at coordinate 633,521,103 of OY856412.1, read as the reverse complement.
AAAGACTTAGAAATTTGCTAATAAGGTTCACCTCATTTAAACGATGATTTCTTGGTGTGAAAGACACCGATGACGATGTGCTTTGGGTGGTATGCATTTGAGGATGACTTTGAGGATTATTACCAAATGTAAGGCACCATCTTTCAACTGCAGCCTTTGATAAAGTGTACACTTTAATACTCTCATTTGTATGAATATTGAAAATAATCTTCATCTGTTATGAGGTACCTGTGGCTGAAAGAGTAGTGGATGTCCATTGCTAGCACTCTACATGGGAGCTATGACTCCAAAAGAACTACTTTCAACCCTTTGTATGGAAAGCCTGCCTACTCCATTCTCCCTTTCAACCCCTTGTGTGGAAAGACTATCTAGAAGTCCATTATATCACATCCAATCAATCTTTTAGACCCACCTTCATGCCCATTGACTCAAAGCAAATGTCCATACCCATTTGCATGAACTACTCCATGCAACAAAAAACCCCTTGACAACAGATTGTCCATGGCGTGTCGAGCAAGTCCAAATGACACCGCACTATCACCAATGATCTGGCTCTACAATCATCAAGGAACTCCTGCTCGTAGTTCTTAATAAACTTCTTACAGTCGAGGATCTTAGTTGCAGCTGAAATAATAGCATCCCTTATAGAAATCAGCTGGTACTGCTGCATGGTCTGTGGGTTCAGTAGGGCTTCATACAGGAACTGTAGATCTCTGACAAGTTGTACGGTTGATGACTTGCATGAGGTAAATGAGGCGAAATGTGAAACAGCTGTTAAACGGTTGGAGTAATGTGAAGCATCCTCAAGCCTGCATGCAGTAAAAACAAAAATAATGTAAGCACATAACTTTTGAAGGAGAACATTTTTCAACTTGTTACATTGCATATTTTTCTCACCTATATTCAACTGCATTTGCATTGGGATTATAGTGTACCACAACGACAGAGTCTCCATCTTCTGTAAACTTACCAGCTAAACCTTTGAGGCAAAAGTCCAACATCTCAGGAGAACTAGACTTTGACGTTGTACCCCTGAGAGCCCGGCGAGAGACCCAGTGTCCTGGACCAACTACTCTAAGCACTCTAATCATGGTGTCTTCCAACAGTCCAACATCCTCCCTAGTCCAGGGACATATCATCCCTGTGGATTGTTCAATGAAGTTCATTGTACTTGGGTGGTTTGCCTATTTGCGTGCATCATGCACCAGTTCAATTAAGAACCTAAACAGATCCCTGACAGTCTGCAACTGCCGATCAATTACTGACTAATAGAGTGTAATGGTATCATGAAGTCGATTGCACTCAACCTTTAGGTGAGAGAAGTAAACAGACAACTGGATTCTTGAAAGGGCTTCAATTGTGTTCTGGTAAGCCTCTGCAGTTACACCAAAGCTACCAGCACCAAAAATGTAGCCCCAATCGCCATACCATGTACGCCCTGTGCCTATAGAATACAGTAGCCGATAATCTAGGCCGTATTTTATGGAGATGTCCATCACGGAAACATTTCTGCAGAAGACATTTCAACATGTTAATACTTGGAGCGGAAGTCATCACACATTAAGTAGTGTTCAAATTTATAGCTCCATATGCGTTGTCATATAGTAAATGTAAGACGAGGACATCAAATGTTAATCTTTTAATTAACATCATTTCCAATGTATGTGCAGCAACACAATTTTCGTCATTAATGATGTGATCACAGGGAGCTGCACACTTGTAAGGGCAAATTCAAGCTATACGCGTGGTTCCAACCACATGGGGACTCAACATGCAGGAATTTAACCTAGGTCATTAGACTTGTCATTGCACCAGTCAATTATTTTAATAAATTTTTGTAATTTTGCAATGTACCACATGCCAAGTGCCATGATAATAACTTTGTATTCATGTAATGACCCCGCCTCCCGGTAACCCCCAATTAAGGGAGACCCGAAGGTCAGTGCCGTTATTCAATTAACAGGATCAAAGGTTCGACAAAAAATCAATAATAATTATGAAATTCTACTAACTAACTGGAATTTGGTATAAAATTAAAACTTTACTTACCTTTGAAAACTTTGGAAATCTATCTATCCAGAGCTTGAATTATTCTATCTAATCCTCCTTGCACTTTATTTCTTATTTCCACAATGTGTCACTTTACTGTTTGTTCTTTCAATTGTTGTTCCTAAAACGCTGACAAACAAAACGTCGGTCAGTATATCAAAATATACTGGTATGTGGGAACAACCAAAAATTTTCAAATATGGCTAACAATATAATAATCACAATCAAATTAATTAACAAGCCAAATTACACTTTTCAGTATGACATTCTCCACCGCTTTTGCCCTAACCCTGGCATACCCACTTTAGGGTGCCCTTTGCCAATGACTTAAGGCCACCTTCTCAATCCCGAGCTTGGTTCCTGGGGGTCACCACTCATGGTGCCCACTAGTCATGCAATATCGTAGGCCACCTTCTTGGTGCCCGGGGTCACCACTCAAGGTGTCCATTGGTCTACCCATCTGGGCCTGACCTTTGGCATCATCCATCAGGGTGGCATGTAGGTGCGAGAATACATACTTCTATTTTTAATGTGATAATCATAGTGACTCTATGATTTGCAAGTATGAACATCCAACAGATAATTTGCATTCAATGCGATTAACCATCCGGAAAATCATCGGGAAACTAAGGCGGTTATTCATAATTAACCACATACCTAATCCAGAGCAACTTGATTGTCCAAGAAATAAGGATAAAGAATCAATCAACAAGCAATCAACAATATCCTAAAATTAATGCATATGATCCAAGTGTTATGGTTCATTCAGAACATTCTAAAGCTAGACTTGGATTCCACCTTAGGATTTCTAGACCACATTAGGGTTTTATTAGGGTTTTTGCCTCCATAACGCTTTTATCATATTAAATGCTCTCTTAGTCCATAAACCCTAATTTCAACATCATAAGCCCAATTAAAGTCTATTATTTCTCTTTTATACCAAAACTACCTTCTTTATCCTTTTGAAAACCCTAATCGTCATATTAAGGGTATCTATCCATGATTAGGAACTTTTATGCTAAAACCAACATGTTTTATTCTTTTTAGGTCATGTCAAGATCATTAAGGCCGATTATCATTTTCAGGTTCTCCATCAATGATTATAGTTCAATTGAAAATTGTACCTTAATTACTATTTATTACATCTGCTAGGTTAATAAACCCTAATTTAACATTGATTGCACTTTTGCACACAGGAAAACCCTAATAAAGAAAATCATGGGTTTTTATACTCAAATCATATTTCTATTATCCTTTTTATGTCAAAAGGTCCAATCTTGATTCAGAATAATAAACTAGTTATTAAACTCACCATTAAACAAAACTAGGATTTTAGATCCATTTAAAGAATCAAAGTACTAACTTTTTGTACTTTTCTAACTAGAAGTAAAAATAACCTCTACTAGTATTTTTATTGAATTCCCCTTACTTTTCTGAGCAAGATTCATGTATTAACTTTCCTCATCGTAATTTTCTATCAAAAGATATGATTTTTGCAAAGAAAGTTACTTTTCTGAATTATCGATTACTTTTAGAAAAACGTGAGCTGTTTGATCGATGGTCCTCTGGACCCGGATGGATCCAATGATCCTGATGCGCGCGCCCTAACCGCAAAATAAAAAGAAAGGAAAAGGACAGCTACGCCCTTACCTGGCTATTGTACGCACGAGGGAAAAGGGGTCTTTTACCCCTTGGTCTTCTTCTTCCTCCCGCTTCCTGTTTCTCGCAAGCAAAGCCCAACCACGGTCAACGCCATGGTTGACTTCGAGATCCCGTTCCTCTCAGCACTAGACAAGGACACCTCGATCTCCACCGCACCTCCACAAACTCAGTCGTGGTCTCAGCTACACCCGATCCGGTCAAAGTTGCTGGATCGACTAGGAGAAGTCACTGGTGATGGTCCAGAGCAGGTTGGCTAAGAAAGAGAATTCTAGAGGAGAACTTGGTGGTGAGGATGGCTCCCTTAAGCCTTACACTATCCTATGAAGAGGCGCGTAGCCTCACAGAAGGGAAACTTCCCCTTATATAGCCCCTGGCTATGGAGAACGTCCAGCAAGAAGAACCAAAATTAGGGGATTCCCCAAGGTACTGCCAAATCATGGAAAACTTGGTATTAATTGGTGCGGTTTTCTCTCCAGAATCCAATGGAGAGAATCCTAGTTTCGCACACAAACCACACGGAGGCAAAATCCAAAACTATAAATCTCACTTTACTGTTCGGCCTTCCTTTTCCTACCCGAGGTAGGAGAGAATGCGGCCACCGTTGGATCTCAGATCCAACGGCTGTCACATCATGCGCCCAAAGGATATAGAAACAAATCGTGACATTTAATACATATTTCCCACTTTAGGAGATTGTGTAAAACTTATAACTCACAAACCGTTTATCCAATTAATCTCAAATTTGGAGGGAAAGTCCATAATGACTTAATATACCTCTCTACCAAATTTGGGCTCATTATCTCAAAGGAAACGTTCCTTTTCTTTTGTTGCAAGATTTCACTTAATTATATATATTTCTCACCTATTTTATTTTTTTTCCTTGCTATTAAACCATTATTCCGGGTTCCTTGAACCTCAAGGAATCCTAAAGGCACGGATTCCCATATTGGGGAAAATCTATTTGCCTTTATCTTCTTTTGAAAGTTAATTTCTCATTTTTCCCTTTTATTAATCAATTTCTTTTCCTTTTTAATTCTCTTTTTAAGTATTTCTCTTTATCTCTCCTCTATTTTTCTATTGGAATTCCTTTTAACATTTGGAATCCTTGGGATACGAAAATCCACCAAGAATAACTCAAGTATACCTCTTTTCACATATTTTCCACATTTTATCATTATTTTCAATTTCTTTCTTAATAAAGAAATACTTAATTGATCTTTTCTTTTCTTATTGCATTCTCTATGCAACTTTGTACTCCTTGGGACCCAAGGAACCCAAGAGGCACGAAATCCCTCTTTGGATTTGCCTTCTAGAGGTTTCCACACTTTTACTCTTCTCTATTTTCTTATTTACTCGATAATAGTGGAATTTCTTTTGTCTTTTCCCTTATTGGGCCCAATAGCCAATAAAGCCCACAAATCAAACAACAAGGCTATTTTAAACGAAATCCATTTATTCACAACAAATTATATCATTATTTGTCCAAAAATCTTTAATATGAGAAATTACATTTCTCACCAAAGGAACCCAAAATTTGGGGTTGTAACATCCTTCCCCTCTTATGAGAATTTTTCCCTCAAAATTCCATTAAGCAAGCAAATAGACAGGATAAGTCTTCTTATGTCCATCAGGGCTCCCATGTGGCTTCACCCTTTCCATGGTGTTTCCCAAGAACCTTCCTCATCTCATATTCTTCCATCTGAGTTCTTTCTTACCTTGGTATATCATACCCTCACAGGTGACTCAAGACATTTCAGCCTCTCAAAATCTGAATAGGTTCAGGGCTCAACACATGGCTTGGATACCTCACATAGTGCTCTAGATCAGACTCATGGAATACATTACACATCATGTTATCCTGAGCGCAAGGATAAACACAACCATCTCCACCAATCCATCTCAAATGGACCCATATATCGGGGACTCAGCTTCCTCAGCTGTAGCCTAGAGGGGTCGGATTTTCACATTTCCTACAGTGAACGGCATGCCAGTCTGCTTTGCATCAGCTCATGACTCATGTCGTCTTTGGGCTCTCTCTCTCATCCATTGCACGATCAAAGTGACTTCATCTGCACACATTGTGGTTCTTTTCTGACCTTTGCGAGGCCTCCTTCACCAATATCATCTTAATGAAGTGGTGACCGACACAACCTCTCTATAAGACTTCTTGCATCCCGATAAAGGTTATGGTGGTTAAGATCACATCTTAAGAACTGTCTCTATGCATCACCCTAATTGAGCATACCTTCTCTCATCTGACCCTCTAGTCTGGATCATACTTCCATTAGTATGGGGTGATAAATTGTACTATCATCGAGTTCTTCATGTATCTACTTCCACCTCATGGAAGTAAACCTTGGTCATACCCAAGAACCTTTGAACTCTCATCATGGTGTGGTTGAACCATCTTTCTCTCTTAAGTAGTTCAACCGAATCGGTCCCGTGACAGTACTCTTTCTCTCTCATGCCATCTAGGTAAGGCGACCTACCATAACCCATATTGGATCTTGACCTTCCTTGGTCTAGGGGAGACTCAAAACATCCATAGTGATGAACTCCCATTCCCTCTCGGGAGCTCTTCATACTTTATATCCATACACTGGGTTACTGGTGTTCGTCCTTCACCTCCTGGCTTGCATGGCCACATGTTACATGTATCAGGCATCCAAATCTTTACCATCGCTTACTATCTTTGTAGTTTCATGGTGTATGGTGATCAGGATTTCCTCAAGATCGATTCCTCAGAAGCCCTAAACCACTCTCATCAGGGTTTTACTACCTTCCTATCCAAAGAAGTGTATCCAGGGTTCTACAACCGTCCTTCTACCACATCAAGGACTAGGCTGGCTATCCAAACAACCGCTAATCTTGTTCAACAAATCTCGTATGTCTGAGGGTTAGCCAAACTTATCTCTTTTAGCCTAACAACCTCAACTTATTCTAGCTTCCATCTAAACTAGTCACTATATCTCAACCAGAGCATTCATTACCACTTCTTATCCTTAGGTGTTAGGTAACATACACCTCCATGTATTATACTTATCATCTCATCTCAAACTCTGAGTTGGTCTTCATCAAGAAGCTCTGAGCTCATCCTCATGGTGATCAAACTCAACCTTGGTTAACTTGTAAATTCCACATAGCTCTTAATAAAACATCCTCATAAGCTAACTATATTACTTCTCTTAGTGTTTGTAAACCATGCATGTATCATTCACTCCACTAGGGAATGTTATCATCTCTATCCTCATTCCTTGTAGCAACGTTCCAACTCACATCATCTTTTATCCTTAGTGTATGGCATGCGTACGGTCCTATCTCTCACTCCCATAACCAGAGGAAATAAGCATTTGGTTGCAGTCCGAATACAGAGTTCTTCCTGTTCTAAGAGTAGAGATGGTACAGCCCACCTTGCCAGTACACTTTCAAATCTAAGTTGAAACGTGCCACATATGTCTCTACATCACAACCATCATGATACCAAAATTACTTCCTATGGAAAAATTGGTCTCGAACTTACTTGGTCCAAGCACAATCCTTAGTCATCTCCTCTAGGTCTATAGGGTGCCGGCACTTTTGGGGTCATCCCTTTTCCCTTATGCATCCCAGAGAGTGCCCTACTCATCTGCCCTTTGGGTCCCATGAGTCCATGAAGGTGATCAATCTCATAACCCATGGCCCTAAGACAATGATAGTTGTTAGCTCCCGACCCTATGGTCATGTGCAACTAGGGAATTAGGAAACTCCTTCTTCCATCGGTCTTATCCCTACCTGACCCTAGGATAGACTTAGGATTCCATTATAGTACATGTCCAACTTAGAACCTTACCCAAGCCTTCATCATCTCTCTCTGCATTCATGGGCTGTCTTTCATCCTTTCATAAGGGTCATGACGACCAGCCTACCTTGGTCAGGCCCCATACCGGTTACATCCACGGTAACACATCCACATGCCCTTAAAGATGGTTAATTATGGGTCTACAGGTTCATTCTCTTACCATGTACTTTTCACTTTGCTTCTCAAGATCCTATGAGACTTCTTTAGGCTACCTCAAAACCAGCAAAACTGGTATACACCCTACCAAAGGGTCCCTCTCCCAGGATGGGAGGAAACTACCACTCTTGACAACAAGGTCACGACCGTCCCTAGGGTTGACCTTCACATGAGCATGCCTAACCCAGCAACTACTAAAGCACAAGCAGACCACCTATTAAACCACGCTAGGTCGCACTAGTTCTCTTTCCTCAACATTGGATCAACTTAGTCATGAGGGATTCATCAAACATACCCTCAACTTAAGGGGTTTCCTATTCCTCTACACATGAGGAGTACCATGCTTGAAACTATAGAGACTCAAATCTCATCATGAGCATTGGGTATACTTCTTCCCCTCTTATGCCTAGGAACTCTAGGTTCACTACATGCTTCATCTCTTAACCATGAATCAAGCATGTCCAAGGTATGTCATGTACTCCCACGATCCTTTTATATGAGCAACACCTCAGAGTGGAGTCCTCCTCATGGACAACCAACTAGGTATAAGGCCTCACAACATGTTACTAAACCTTTCTAGGTCAAAAGAACTCTTCTTCCTGTCTCATAAGGTAAACTCCTATACCACAGGCACATAGGTACCAGAAGCATCATCCTCTCTCTAGGGTTTGGTTCCTCTAAAGGCAACCAAGATATCAACCTCCTCCAGGGATCATGCATGAGGCAACCACTATCATCCACTTAGGTCGCATCATTCTCGACTCCCCACTGTTCCTCACATCTCAAGGTTTTAGGTTTCCAACCTTCCTGTTTGGTTCCTTCTTACTCTCTCTCTAAAGCTAACTCCACATCCAGGCATACTACTAGAGGTCATCTCTCCAAGAAGGATCAAGCTCATAGGTATACCTCTACATGGGTGAAGCTTATGTTTGCTTATGATTATCCATAGCCCTTATGCTTATCTCATAAGCCATCCATCCTGTCCTTCTGGCCTCGGTTTAGACTTACTGCTCGTACTACTGATGTACTTTGGGTGCAAGCTATCCCCTACTTGCATAAGCCATAGGGTTTCTATAGGTACTTCACTAACTTCATCCATGAAGGAGCTACCCTTGCTCTAACATGCACGACCCTTTCCCGGGTTGCCAAAGGTGCTAGGTCATCCAACCTTTCATGGCTCGTATGGTAATCCAAAGGTATATCTATCCAAACACCCAGTCTACCATGGCATCTAACTCATCATGTCATCTTTCTCTAACCTTCACTTAGGGTTAGGGTTAACATCATCCTCAAATGATATGCTAGGTCTCTACCTTCAATGGAGGTCTCTACCTCCAAGACTAACTCTCTCCACGTATCCTCCTGACAAGGAGGTCTATCCTCAGGTCTCTCCTGAGGGCAATGACAACTCGTTTCATACGACCTAAGCATGTATCTATTCTTTAGTTTGCGCTTAATCTATTAAGCTTATGTCCATGACATCTTATTTACATGCTTTTTATTAATTTAGTGGAGGATTCCTTAGACCTTATTAACTTTTCCCATACCTCATGAGGGTGAGGAGAAGAGAGAAAACCCTAATACTTAAGGTCCTTAACATAATTTGAGTTGAGAAGGGATGAACAAGATGAGGGAGTCCTAAAGGTATCTTATTTCGATTTATACCCTAAGACTTTGGCCAGGCAGTCACACGGATCCGGGAGTCCTCGTATTCCGACTAGCGGTGCGGAGGAAAATATTGCCAGCCCCCGGTCGTGATCCTTTTCTAGACACCTCTGTCTTTCGGATAATCCTCTAATAACTCCCTTGGGTTCTATAGGATTTGTAAACTTTAATAATTATTATAGATTAAGTGAGGAACCTATGCTCTGATACCAATTGTAATGACCCCGCCTCCCGGTAACCCCCAATTAAGGGAGACCCAAAGGTCAGAGCCATTATTCAATTAACAGGATCAAAGGTTCGACAAATAATCAATAATAATTATGAAATTCTACTAACTAACTGGAATTTGGTATAAAATTAAAACTTTACTTACCTTTGAAAACTTTGGAAATCTATCTATCTTGAGCTTGAATTATTCTATCTAATCCTCCTTGCACTTTATTTCTTATTTCCACAATGTGTCACTTTACTGTTTGTTCTTTCAATTGTTGTTCCTAAAACGCCGACAAACAAATGTGGTCAGTATATCGAAATATACTGGTATGTGGGAACAACCAAAAACTTGCAAATATGGCTAACAATATAATAATCACAATCAAATTAATTAACAAGCCAAATTACACTTTTCAGTATGACATTCTCCACCGCTTTTGCCCTAACCCTGGCATACCCACCTTAGGGTGCCATTTTCCAATGACTTAAGGCCACCTTCTCAATCCCGAGCTTGGTGTCTGGGGGTCACCACTCATGGTGCCCACTAGTCATGCAATATCGTAGGCCACCTTCTTGGTGCCTGGGGTCACCACTCAAGGTGTCCATTGGTCTACCCATCTGGGCCTGACCTTTGGCATCATCCATCAGGGTGGCATGTAGGTGCGAGAATACATACTTCTATTTTTAATGTGATAATCATAGTGACTTTATGATTTGCAAGTATGAACATCCAACAGATAATTTGCATTCAATGCGATTAACCATCTGAAAAATCATCAGGAAACTAAGGCGGTTATTCATAATTAACCACATACCTAATCCACAGCAACTTGATTGTCCAAGAAATAAGGATAAAGAATCAATCAACAAGCAATCAACAATATCCTGAAATTAATGCATACGATCCAAGTGTTATAGTTCATCCAGAACATTCTAAAGCTAGACTTGGATTCCACCTTAGGCTTTCTAGACCACATTAGGGTTTTATTAGGATTTTTGCCTCCATAATGCTTTTATCATATTAAATGCTCTCTTAGTCCATAAACCCTAATTTCAACATCATAAGCCCAATTAAAGTCGATTATTTCTCTTTTATACCAAAACTACCTTCTTTATCCTTTTGAAAACCCTAATCGTCATATTAAGGGTATCTATCCATGATTAGGAACTTTTATGCTAAAACCAACATGTTTTATTCTTTTTAGGTCATGTCAAGATCATTTAGGCCAATTATCATTTTCAGGTTCTCCATCAATGATTATAGTTCAATTGACAATTGTACCTTAATTACTATTTATCACATTTGCTAGGTTAATAAACCCTAATTTAACATTGATTGCACTTTTGCACACAGGAAAACCCTAATCAAGAAAGTCATGGGTTTTTATACTCAAATCATATTTCTATTATCCTTTTTATGTCAAAAGGTCCAATCTTGATTCAGAATATTAAACTAGTGATTAAACTCACCATTAAACAAAACTAGGGTTTTAGATCCATTTAAAGAATCAAAGTACTAACTTTTTGTACTTTTCGAACTAGAAGTAAAACTAACCTCTACTAGTATTTTTATTGAATTCCCCATACTTTTCTGAGCAAGATTCATGTATTAACTTTCCTCATCGGAGTTTTCTATCAAAAGATATGATTTTTGCAAAGAAAGTTACTTTTCTGAATTATCGATTACTTTTAGAAAAACGTGACCCATTTGATCGATGGTCCTCTGGACCCAGATGGATCCAATGATCCTGATGCGCGCGCCCTAACCGCAAAAGAAAAAGAAAGGAAAAGGACAGCTACGCCCTTACCTGGCTATTGTACGCATGAGGGCAAAGGTGTCATTTACCCCTTGGTCTTCTTCTTCCTCCCACTTCCTGTTTCTCGCGAGCGTAGCCCAACCACGGTCAGCGCCATGGTTGACTTTGAGATCTCGTTCCTCTCAGCACTAGACAAGGACACCTCGATCTCCGCCGCACCTCCACGAACTTAGTCGTGGTCTCAGCTACACCTGATCCGGTCTAATTTGTTGGATCGACTAGGAGAAGTCGTCGGTGATGGTCCAGAGCAGGTTGGCTAAGAAAGAGAGTGCTAGAGGAGAACTTGGCGGCGAGGATGGCTCCCTTAAGCCTTATACTATCCTGCGAAGAGGCACGTAGCCTCACAGAAGTGAAACTTCCCCTTATATAGCCCCTGGCTATGGAGAACGGCCAGCAAGAAGAACCAAAATTAGGGAATTCCCCATGGTACTGCCAAAACATGGAAAACTTGGTATTAATTGGTGCGGTTTTCTCTCCATAATCCAATGGAGAGAATCCTAGTTTCGCACACAAACCACACGGAGGAAAAATCCAAAACTATAAATCTCGTTTTACTGTTCTGCCTTCCTTTTCCTACCCGAGGTAGGAGATAATGCGACCACCGTTGGATCTCAGATCCAACGGCTGTCACATCATGCGCCCAAAGGATATAGAAACAAATCATGACATTTAATACATATTTCCCACTTTAGGATATTTTGTAAAACTTATAACTCACAAACCGTTTATCCAAATAATCTCAAATTTGGAGGGAAAGTCCATAATGACTTAATCTACCTCTCTACCAAATTTGGGCTCATTATCTCAAAGGAAACTTTCCTTTTATTTTGTTGCAAGATTTCACTTAGTTATATACATTTCTCACCTATTTTATTTTTTTTCCTTGCTATTAAACCATTATTCTGGGTTCCTTGAACCTCAAGGAATCCTAAAGGCACAGATTCCCATATTGGGGAAAATCTATTTGCCTTTATCTTGTTTTGAAAGTTAATTTCTCATATTTCCCTTTTATTAATCAATTTTTTTCCTTTTTAATTCTCTTTTTAAGGATTTCTCTTTATCTCTCCTCTATTTTTCTATTGGAATTCCTTTTAACATTTGGAATCTTTGGGATACTAACACAATTTTACTGTGTGCTAAAATGCAAGTGAACGCGTCGAGTAGTACAAGCCTTTGTGAGACCCAAGTCGAACACAGGGATACTCGGAATTGTTGGAGACTCCTACTAACTATTTGCGATCAGCTAAGCTGAATAACAAATTGAGGTTTGTTGTTAAAATTAAAAGAAAATAAAGACAAAAATGAAACAAACAATCGATTAAATGTTAATTTAATCGATTCAAAAGGGTATCTTTAGGATTGCGGTTTCACCGCGGGTTTTCATTGTATTAGAGTTTATATAATGCCTCTGGATCAACAAGTATGAGCTTCTAGCCTCCGCTCTCCTCTCTACCACTCCTCGGTACTTGTGCAATGGCTCATGAGATGATCCCCCGGGTCTGGGCGGCCGTCATTAGGTATAACTCCCTCATTAGGTCGCTAATTAACCACGACCGTCCGATTGGGATCAATCTAAATCAAACGCATATCTGACGGTGTCGATACCATCGACGTGGGTCGATGGTATCGACCCAGTATGGTAGCGGCAGCCCTTCTTTCTTTTCATCTGAGTGCCTGATGTAGTCACGATACCATCGACGTGGGTCGATGGTATCGACTACCCTGTAGCGATGGTTTTGCCGTTTTGTGTCGATGTAGCCTCCATGCGTCGATACTATCGACTGCTTCTTCGCCAGCAACCTGAAGGTGTCTCGATACCATCGACATCCCTGTCGATAGTATCGACACTTTGCTGCTCCTTTCGGCTGGCAACCTGTGACCATGTCGATGGTATCGACGGAAGCAAATACTTGTTTGTCCTGAAATTTAAACACAAGATCACATAAATTCACACAAATAATAATATTTTGACAATTAATGCTCAAAATAATGAAATAAAGGGGATTTGACATAAAATGGTAGCAAAGACCAAAATAGATGAATTATGCGATATTAACCATGAAAATGACTAATTAAAGCATAAAACACATATGAAATAGGTCTACAAATGCGACTCAAAATCATCACATCAAACTCCCCTAAGCTTGAACGTTGCTCGCCCTCGAGCAACTAATCCTTAGAATAGAATTGCCAATGTCAACTGAAAAACAACAAACCACAACCAACGTCCCATATGACTCCCACCGGACATTCACATACTGGCCCTCTCTGACCACGGAACAGTAATTACCCTGAAGGTGACAGTAATCATCAATAAAAGAAATTGACCTCAAAACTGATGAACACTATCACATAAGGCAGTTAACATAATAAAACTCACAGGTTCAGACTTGGTGCATCTTGTGATCGCCTATACTACGTTGCTCGCCCTAACTACCATCTACATGGAAGCAGTTCTCCTGATAATCATTAGTGAGGAGAAATTCATGGTGGCCTACCAATCCGAGCAACAGGTGGATGAAGATAGGTGGCTCATGGAAGAAAGTGGAAGTATTGTACTATTTCAACATGCATAATACAAAAATGTTCTACATGATGCAAATGCACATGAGAAATGCCCTAATGCCTAAAATTTGGTGAAATGATGCATGCACTAACCATCCATCTCAAAATGAGATGGATATCTAGTTAAGCTACATTATGTACTCAATTATCCTGAAATGCAGGTGATATTACGTTCCTTTCTCCTTCTTATTCTACTTTCTTCTAAATAACTCTTTTTTTTCATTGTGCAGATTTTTCATATTTTTCTCTCTTTTTTTTCTTTTTCAGCCCTTATATCCATAATTGCTTAAAGATAATTACATTGGGCTTATTTTCTTCATATTCAGGCATTTGCACTATTTAGAAGGTATGGAACAATTTAATTCACCATTGGAGGAAAATTGAGATACATGATCTACTTTATGCATGAAAATTATGAATGCAACTACATGGCATGCACCTAAAGGTAATGTGCATGTATCACTATTAAAAAAAATTCTTTAATGCAGATCATAAAGACAATTGCGATGCAAGTCCTATCTAGATGCTATGCAATCAAAAAGAGTTAAAACTATACTTACTTCCAATTCTTGGGTGGATTATGGAAACAATGAGGTGAAATGATCACAAGACTAGATGACTGAACCTTAGAAAGATATTATGTGTCCCTCCTTACTGACCTGTGTAGTATTTTAAAGGTTTCTCTCTCTTACATCCAATTAGAGTCTCATTACCATTTGGTCAAATTAGGCTCAAACAACCATTTCCATCCACTTTCATGAATCATTAGGGGTCTAGTTGTGAAATTTTGTTTTAAAGTTGACAAAACCAATCATTTTCGTAGGATATGTGCCCAAGGTTAAACAAAACAAGCTTGTCAAACACACACACACAAAATTCAAATTCCCCTTGATTTTCCCTTGCACTATTAATGAGATGACACAACTTTATGACATCCACGATTACACTAGATAGCATGTGGATCCTACAAAAACTAAAATTGCAAGAAACAAATAACAAGAACAAAAGTAATAAAGTTAAAAACTAAAAACAATAAAAGATAAAGTTGTTCCAACTACCCCCCCCCCTAAGCTTGAATTTGACTATGGCCTCATAGTCAAAAACAAACTTAAAGATTGGAACAGTGATACCGGATCAATCTTTTGGTGGTGGAGGCGGGTAGTACGGAGCCGTAGGGTCCCAAGAAGGATACTCCCCTTGGAAGCTTGGATCAAACTGGGCCCTAGGTGGAGGTTGTGGATAGCCTCCAAAGTAACTCTGGCTCCAATAGTGGTCATAGAAGGGCTCCTACTGCATCTCCATCCGTTGCAACCGATTATGTATCTGTTGTTGGTTGTCGAGGAGAAGACGTTCATTCTCGAACATCGCCCTTTGGTTGTCAAGTATCCGGTTCGTCGTGTCCTGAATACCGGCATACATTCCCATATGCTGCTACTATGTCTGGTGGATATCTTGCAGCATAGTATACATGCCTTGCATGGAATAGGCATCCTCTCTTGTCTGTAAGGACTGTGGTGGTGGCGGAGTAGGCTGAGATGATGAAGATGCACCCAGATGCATCCGAGGATGCTTCCGTGGTACCACTCGTGCTCGAAGAGGTGTAAATGCCTCCTCTTCCTCCTCAGCCTCATCATCATTTCCGTCATCGCCGCCTTCTTCATCGGAGTCTGCGATGGCTATGATTGGCCACCGGAAATGTTGTGCACCTTCAATGTTGAAAACGGGATCGGGAAGAGAACATTCTTGATATGCTTGATTTACGTGGCAGTGTGCAAACGCCACACCATCTCGGAGAAGCAACAGATTGGACCGGTGCAAATGCTGCAAGTTCACCTTGCTTCTTGTAGAGAGAGGAGTGAGGGTCTGGAAATTCAAGCCAAGATATGAAGCCAGCTTGGTGATGAGCCCGCCGAAGTGAATCGGCGCTTTCCTCGTACTCCTCTTCACATCCAAAATGCGTTGTAGAAAGAAGGCACCCCAATTGCATTCTTGTTTCTTCAGGAGTTTAGACAGAAAGAAAAGGTCCGACCCCTAAAATTTGTTGAGGGCCAGATCACCCTGAGCAAAAACTGTGGAACTGAGCATCCGGTGCAAGACCCGAATGAATGGGTGCTCGAAGTCGGCTACCCCGGCGTTGTGGTAGCTCACCGACTTTCCTTGCGGCACCGTCACCAGCTCGGCGAATATCGCGTCGTAGTTGAAGTGCGTTGTCTGGCCGCCGGTAGTCGTACTATGAATGGTTTTAGTTGAAGATCGCGTTGAATTGCTTGAGCGTGATGGTGTAGTCGTGGTTGTACAGCCGGAAGGACACTCGGCCCTAGACCCACTCACGATCAGTAGCTACTATGTCGTTGGGCACGACGCAGACGTCCAATGACGCCATGAACTCCGCTACCAACTCTTTGTACGTCGGCCAGTCGTTGAAGAACGGCTGACCATCTTGGTGAAATTCTAGCTCACCAGGCCTTATTGGGGTGTGGCGGGCCTACCCATGCAGAATGTAGGCCAAGTTGGCCTCGAATCCGAGATCTCAGATCATCTCCCGGTCCACATACCGGGTGGGCTCTATCTTCCTCCTCATGATCTCCTCGTAGATCTTTTGGACCTCCGAGGAAGGATGGATAAGTCGTGGCGTGAAACCGACGCTGGTAGTGGTGGCACAAATTCCGGCAGAGTTGCGCGTGAGGAAGAAGCTCCGGCTGTATGCACCATGTTGGCGATGAGAAAAGGGGGTCAGAAAGAGAGCTCGGTGAAGATTGGAGAGTTGGATCTCCGCTCGGTGAAGATCATCGTTGGGCTTGGAAGGCTCGGGGGAGTGCTCGGCACAAAGGAGGAAGATCACTCTGAAGGTGTGATGTCAAATGACGTAATGCCTCTCCTTATATAGACTTGGTCGGCGCCACTGTTGACCCGTCGATACCATCGACGTGAGTCGATACCATCGACGCGAGTCGATGGTATCGACACGTCTCGATGCTATCCACCCCCATCGCGAGTATCGACAGTTGCCGATGGCTGGATCTTGAAACCCGGATCGCTGACGTGTTGATACCATCGACATGGGTCGATGGTATCGACGCTGCACCCGGATCGATGATGTGGAAGCCACGATCACCATTGATTTGTTTGCGTGGATCGGTGATGTGGATGGTAGATACCATAGACGAGGGTCGATAGTATCGACTTGTCTTAGTTGCAACACCGCCACTTTGCATGTCAACCTGTAACCATGCTGATACCATCGACGAGGCCATCAATGGTATCGAGTTGACTGAGACATATCGGTCTGCATTTCTCCAAAGATCTCGATGGTATCGATGCCCATGACGATACTATCGACTTTTTTCTTTGCGACCACCTGTAGGTATGTCGATACCATCGACGAGGCCGTCGATGGTATCGACCGAAATTGAAATCTGTAGCCGTCAACTTGTAGCCCAGTCGATACCATCGACCAGTGTGTCAATGGTATTGACTCTGCCTCAGCCTGCACATCAAACAAACCGATCACGGTATCTTTTTTACACTAAAAATCAAGCCAAAATAAATCAACCTACGAATGTACATGAACTATCCTAATGTACCGATGGTTGGGTTGCCTCCCAACAAGCGCCCTTATTTAACGTCTTAGGCTAGACGACTTTTAGGCACCTCATTCATCCGAAAATGAAATGAGTTTGACCTCATTCACCTTCCTCTTGTAATTTTCACCAAAATAGAGCTTCAGTCTTTGTCCATTCACTAAAAATGTGGTATCACCATCACGCACTAAGATAGCGTCGTGTGGTTTGACCTCTTCTACCACGAACGGCCCACTCCACCGGGATTTGAGCTTCCCGGGATGCAACTTGAGTCGTGAGTTGAACAACAAAACACTATCTCCTTTCTTGAACGTGCGCAACTGGATGTGGTGATCGTGGATCAGCTTTGTGCGCTCCTTGTATATTTGTGCGTTCTCATATGCCGTCATCCGTAGCTCATCCAACTCATTCAATTCCAGTAGTCTTTTCCTTCCCGCTTCATTGTAACTCAGGTTTAGCCTTCTTAGCGCCCAATGCGCCTTGTGCTCCAACTCTACCGGTAGGTGACAAGCCCGGCCATACGCCAACCTAAAAGGCGTGGTGCCTATAGGTGTCTTGTAAGCCGTCCTATAAGCCCATAATGCATCCGGTAGTAGGGCACTCCAGTTCTTCCTCGTGGACGCCACCGTACGCTCCAAAATCGTCTTAATTTCACGATTAGAGACCTCCACTTGACCCTGAGTTTGTGGATGATATGGGATACCTATGTTGTGCTTAACCCCATATTTCTTCAATAATGCAGAGAATTTTTGGTTCTTAAAATGTGTACCCCCATCACTGATTATCAGTCGGGGCACCCCAAACCTGCAGAAAATATTTTCTTTCATGAATCTGCACACTACAGTAGAATCATTAGTCCTTGTGGGTATTTCTTCTACCCACTTCGACACATAATCAACTGCTAATAAAATATATAAATTGGAGTTTGAGGACACAAAGGGTCCCATGAAATCTATGCCCCACAAATCAAATACCTCCACTTCCTGAAACACATTCAAGGGCATCTCCTATCGCTTTGAGATATTACCTGCTCTTTGGCAGGAATCACATTGCCTCACAAACTCGTAGGCATCTCGAAACAAAGTTGGCCAATAAAGGCCGCTTTCCAAAACCTTAGCTATCATGCGCGAGCTGGCGTGGTGTCCTCCCATAGGTGATGTGTGGCAATGAAGGAGAATGCTCACGTACTCCACTTCAGGCACACACCTGCGCAAGATATCATCCCTGCATTGCTTAAGAAGAATTGGGTCATCACAAAAATAATATCGTAAAGAATGAAAGAATCTCTTCTTTTCCTGATATGACCAATCCTCCGGGATGATCCCGCAAGCCAAATAGTTTACGATCTCAGCAAACCAAGGATCCTTAGAGTTAATTTTCAAAATATGTTCATCGGGAAACGTCTCAGTTATGGGTATATGTAAATCTTTTTCATCCACCCTTTCTAACCTAGACCAATGATCTGCGACAACATTTTCAATCCCAGATTTATCCTTGATTTCGATGTCAAATTATTGTAAGAGAAAAATCCACCTAATGAGTCTAGGCTTTGCGTTTGTTTTCTCCATTAAGTATTTAATTGCGGCATGGTTAGTCCATACAACTACTTTAGATCCAACTAAATACTGCCGGAATTTTTCAAAAGTGAACACAACGGCGAGTAATTCTTTCTCAGTAGTTGTATAATTTAGTTGGGCATCATTTAAGGTTTTCGAAGCGTAGAAAATCATGGTGGGTTTATTGTCCACCCGCTGCCCCAAAACGGCTCCTACCGCAAAGTCTGAAGCGTCACACATTAATTCGAAAGGTTTTGTCCAATCCAGCGTTTGAACAACCGGTGCAGAAATCAGTTTTTCTTTCAAAACATCGAATGCATGTAGACACTTATCATTGAAATCGAATACATCGTCTTTCTCCAAAAGCTCGGATAAAGGTTTTGCAATTTTAGAAAAATCCTTTATAAATCGCCGATAGAACCCGGCGTGTCCCAAGAAACTTCTTACCCCTTTTATAGAATTTGGCGGGGGCAGCTTGGAAATGACCTCAATTTTGACCGGATCCACCTCTAGACCTTTGCTAGACACCTTGTGTCCTAGCACTATCCCCTCAGTCACCATCATGTGACATTTCTCCCAGTTGACGACCAAATGTGTGTCCTCGCAACGCTGTAAAACTTTGTCCAGGTTATAGAGACATTCATCAAACGATGCACCATACACCGAAAAGTCATCCATAAAAACCTTGAGACAACGCTCTACCATGTCAGAAAATATGGCGAGCATACAACGTTGAAACGTCGCCGGTGCATTGCATAAACCAAAAGGCATTCGGCGGTAAGAAAAAATCCCATAGGGACAAGTGAACGTAGATTTCTCTTGATCCAAAGGATCAATCAAGATCTGGTTTACCTCGAGTATCAGTCTAGAAAACAAAAGTGCGATCGACCAGCAAGACGCTCTAAGATTTGATCAATGAAAGGTAAAGGAAAGTGATCCTTTAGCGTGGCGGCATTCAAACGGCGGTAATCAATACAAACTCGCCTCCCGGTTACCAATCGGGTGGTGACAAGTTCATTCAACAAATTTTTGGTGACAGTAATTCCCCCCTTCTTAGTGACTACCTGTGTGGGACTCACCCATGTTGAGTCTGATATGGCGTAGATAATACCTGCAGCAAGAAGTTTAATGACCTCCTTCTTCACAACCTCCATCATGCTCGGATTAAGACGTCGTTGAGGTTGAATCACGGGCTTGGCTCCCTCCTCGAGCCGAATCTTGTGCTGACATAGAGTAGGGGAAATCCCCTTAATATCTACAACGGACCACCCAAAAGCTCCCCGGTGGTTCTTCAGCACTATCAACAATTGTTCCTCCTCATCCGCACTCAAATAAGAAGAGATGATCACTGGTAACTTATCTTCCTCAGCTAGAAAGACATATTTGAGATGCGGGGGTAGCGGCTTTAATTCCAGATCCAGTGGGCTTATAAAAGATGATTGAAGCGACGGGGGCAGTTCACCTAAATCTTCATAATGCCTCACATAGAAGCATGGAAGCATCTGAAGCATTTTAGCACACTCCTTGAGTGATTTGCTCCGCATCCAATCGGTTGTAATATTTAACAAGCAAGCCTCCAACGGTAATTCCGGGTATGCATCAGAAACAGAAATAGCAATCACATCATCCTCCATAGAAAGCGGAATGTCCTCATTCTCATCATTAGGGAATCCCACAGCTTTGCACAGAGAAACTACTTTGGTCTGCTCCATGATATCCACAGCCAAAGTTTCCTTGTCTACCCTGCTCATCACATGAGCCATGTCCAGAAATGGCTTCCCAAGGTAGAGTGAAATATTACAATCTAGATGTTTTACCATATTGCATTGTTCCTTTGCTTTAGATGACGCAGTACTGGAAGGCATGACCATCTCAAAGCGGTCATCGACTATGCCCAAGGTCAAGCGACCTATCCCCATCTCTAAGATCATGTCGGCTGTAGCTTGGAAGGGACGTCCAAGTAGTAGCTCGTTGCCATGTTCATCCTGCATCTCCATAACCACAAAATCAGCCGGAAAGACAAACCTATCCACCTTTACTAAGACATCTTCACAGATTCCATAAGGCTTCACCACAGAGTTGTCCGCCAATTGAATCGTCATATTGCTTGGCCGTGACTCCTTCAATCCTAGCTTTTTGAATGTCGAAAGGGGCATCAAGTTGATGCTTGCCCCTGAATCACACAACGCTTCGTCAAATTTAACCTTCCCAATATATCAAGAAATGTTAAAACACCCTGGATCTTGTCTCTTTGGCGGCAAAGTGTCCATAATGAAGGCACTCACTTGCTCCTTTAGCACGACGACCTCTGTATCCGGAATTTTCCTCTTCTTAGTAATGACATCCTTTAGAAACTTCCTGTATGAAGGAATTTTCTCAATGGCTTCCAGTAAAGGGATATTGACTGAAAGCTTCCTAAAACTGTCCAAGAACTTCTTGAACTGTGCATCTGCCTTCCTTGCCTTAGCGCTATTAGGAAACGGGACCGGAACAACTTGTGCCCTTTGATGAGGTGGCACATAAGGCGTCTTTTTCTGAGGTTCCTCCTCTACAACCTGTTCTTCAGTATCATCCACGGCTATGTCTTCAACCTGCCCTGTGACTGGGGCAGACTCCTCTTCATTGGTTTCACCTTCTCCTACAGCTTGTGGTGTGCTTGTTTCTTCAGCTCTTGGATTCAACACTTTCTTGCCGCTTCTAAGTAGAATAACCTTTGCTTGTTGGTTTCCCCGGGGAACATTGGTATTCCCTAGAAAACCCGGATGTGCCGGTTTCTTCAAACTGGCGATCTCGGCTGCCATCTGTGCCATGGATGTCTCAATGGTCCTCATTTAAGCCCCATGGCTCTGCAATGTTTGCCCGAATTGATTCATGTACTCTCCTTGCTGCTTGATTTGCTGGCCAAATGTATTCATTAGCTCTTGATTTTTTTTTATAACCTGATTGAGCAGCTCTGTGCTCTTGTCTTTTGCAACTGGTGAGGGCTTGGCATCCGGATCCTGTAGAAAATTGTTCGGATCCTTCCACGAGAACTTTTTGTCTTTTCTCCATGAATAATCATTGTTCCTATAACCTTGTTGTTGTCTCATGTATTTGACTTGAGCCTCATCCCCGGACTCATTATCCTCCTTTTCCAGTAGCTTCTTTGCGAGAAGATCCATCTTCTCATTCAGCTCTTTCATTGCCTTAGACTCACCTGCTACTCGAACTTGCTCTACCGGGCCTCTTTCTCTCTCACCCCATGACTGCTTTCTAGCCATATTCTTTAGTATCTCCCAGCATCTGGTGTCTGTATTGTTCAGAAAAAATCCTGACCTAGCGGAATCCAGATTACTCCTATCGTGCTCGGAGAGAGAAAAATAGAAGATCTTCACCTACATCTCTTTATCCAGCCCGTGATGTGGGCACCTCCTCAGCATGACCTGAAATCTCTCCCAAGTCTCAGAATATGTCTCACCGGCCTGTTGGGTAAAATTATGAATCTTCCGGATCATGTCGTTAGTCTTCTCAGGAGGGAAGAACCTCTCGAAGAAGACCTCCACCATATGGTCCCAGGACTCCACGAACTCATCATCTAAATTATGTAACCACTCTCGTGCTGCTCCCGCCAATGAACTCGGGAAAAGCTTGAGATACATTGCATCCTGTGGAAACCTATCAATTTTTACCATGTCACAGTTCTCAATAAACTGGCTGATGTGTGTGATAGGATCCTCATTCTTCAGCCCATGAAAAGCATTCGATTTCACCAGATTTATCAGCGCTGGATCAATCTTATATGTCGGTATGTTGATTGCCTACTTCTTTATAGGCCCCTTGGAAGCTGATGAAGAAGAAGCCTTGATCTTCTCCCATATAGTCTGTGGATCGGCCATCTCTTCATGTTCAAATTCAGAATCTACCTCTTCTTGTTGCTCTTGCTCGTGATAATCCTCGTCCTCAGGTCCCGGCAGTGGAACCTCGGGTGCAGGATTTGCATAGTCAGTACTACGCGTTTGCACCATACACAGTACCTGAAATAGGGAAATTTAGTTCAGTACAATGCTTTGACGAGTATGAAAATTAACGAACAATAGAAAGAAAATATTTGAAGTTGTTTCAAAATAAATAAATAAAAATTGTGGCCTAGAGTGGCCGCTCGTAGCACTCAAAGTGCCAACAATTCGCCGTATCCCTGGCAACGGTGCCAAAAACTTGACGCAATTTTACTGTGCGCTAAAACGCAAGTGAACGTGTCGAGTAGTACAGGCCTTTGTGAGGCCCAAGTCGAGCACAGGGATACTCGGAATTGTTGGAGACTCCTACTAACTATTTGCGATCAGCTAAGCCGAATAACAAATTGAGGTTTGTTGTTACAATTAAAAGAAAATAAAGACAAAAACGAAACAAACGATCGATTAAATGTTAATTTAATCGATTCAAAAGGGTATCTTTAGGATTGTGATTTCACCGCGGGTTTTCATTGTATTAGAGTTTATATAATGCCTCCGGATCAACAAGTATGAGCTTCTAGCCTCCGTTCTCCTCTCTACCTCTCCTCGGTACTTGTGCAATGGCTCATGAGATGATCCCCCGGGTCTGGGCAGCCGTCATTAGGTATAACTCCCTCATTAGGTCGCTAATTAACCACGGTCGTCCGATTGGGATCAATCTGAATCAAACGCATATCTGACGGTGTCGATACCATCGATGCGGGTCGATGGTATCGACCCAGTATGGTAGCGGCAGCCCTTCTTTCTTTTCGTCTGAGTGCCTGATGTAGTCTCGATACCATCGACGCGGGTCGATGGTATCGACTACCCTGTAGTGACGGTTTTGTCATTTTGTGTCGCTGTAGCCTCCATGCGTCGATGGTATCGACTTCCATCGATACTATCGACTGCTTCTTCGCCAGCAACCTGAAGGTGTCTCGATACCATCGACATCCCTTTCGATAGTATCGACACTTTGCTGATCCTTTCGGCTGGCAACCTGTGACCATGTCGATGGTATCGACTTCCGTCGATGGTATCGACGGAAGCAAATACTTGTTTGTCCTGAAATTTAAACACAAGATCACATAAATTCACACAAATAATAATATTTCAACAATTAATGCTCAAAATAATGAAATAAAGGGGATTTGACATAAAATGGTAGAAAAGACCAAAATAGATGAATTATGTGATATTAACCATGAAAATGACTAATTAAAGCATAAAACACATATGAAATAGGTCTACAAATGCGACTCAAAATTATCACATCAGATACAAAAATCCACCAAGGATAACTCAATTATACCTCTTTTCACATATTTTCCACATTTTATCATTATTTTCAATTTCTTTCTTAATAAAGAAATACTTAATTGATCTTTTCTTTTCTTATTGCATTCTCTATGCAACTTTGGACTCCTTGGGACCCAATGAACCCAAGAGGCACGAAATCCCTCTTTGGATTTGCCTTCTAGAGGTTTCCACACTTTTCCTCTTCTCTATTTTCTTATTTACTCGATAATAGTGGAATTTCTTTTGTCTTTTCCCTTATTGGGGCCAATAGACAATAAAGCCCACAAATCAAACAACAAGGATATTTTAAACGAAATCCATTTATTCACAACAAATTATATCATTATTTGTCCAAAAATCTTCAATATGAGAAATTACATTTCTCACCAAAGGAACCCAAAATTTGGGGTTGTAACAATTCATGTATAGATTGTGATGCAAAATGACAGCCACACACGATCAATCTCAAATGTTGTGTTAAATTTTGACAATTGTAGAATGTATGACATATGTACCATTATTATACCTATGGTTCCCTATGCAAATAGGGATGAAAAATAATAAAATAACGGCCTCAGATGTTTACGTTTTGGTCAAATATGAAATTGTTATCTCCTCAACCCATATATTCTATATACAAATACTATTGAACGCTTCAAATGGAAAGTGGGATGCTAGATTGTTTTAAGAAATGTTAGTTTTTTTAATAATGTTCAGTCCATTCCATGATGCTAGTTGAGACACAAAATGACGGATTAAGGTGCTCAAGCTTCTGTCAAATATGAAATTGTTCTCACCCATCCATGTATGTTGTACCAACAGCTTCAAACAGAAAGTGAGGTCTAGTGTTTACTTGAGAGATGTTATAAGTTTTTGAAATATGTTCACTCCATTTCTCCCAAATACATAAGGTGCCTATTCCCTCGTGTGCCATAAAATGTGCACTCTAACTTTTTTGATAGAAAGTCTCACTACCAGGTCACATAAACATTGCTAACATTCTGGCCTCATCCTCGTCCTATCACATTTGTTTCATGCTGATAATACGATCTGCTCAAAGTTTGTCTCTAAAAACAGAGAGCAGGATTCAACAAATGTCGCATGGCTTTTCAAGAGTATCGAATCTAAATTACTGAAGCAACTATCTACCAAATATTTTTTACATAGCACAGATGCTTAAGCAACGTTGGTACACACAAGCATGAATTCCCAGTAAGTAGTACTGCCAATTAATTTGGCACACAATTCTGGACAAGCGAAATTTTGTACATCAAAACATGAATTCCCAGTAAGTTGTACTCCAACTAATTTAATACACAACTCTGGACAAATCTAGTTGTGTCACCCAGCCAATCAAACACCTACCTACTATTTTCCTATTTATATGATATATCTCATCACTGCCTCTATTGTACTCAGTATAGATATTAAAATAGTTGTTCAGCTTGACTCCCTTCAGCTCTACACTTCCAAACATGAGAGGTTGCGGCCTACTATCCAATGATCAATTATATCAAATGCACATTCATTTAATCATTTGTAAGAAGGCCAACATCATTTCCCCGTTCAGACGCACATTGGGTGTGTTGGGCCAACATCAACTGCATGTTACCACTATTAAACATGATTTGGTGAAGGTGTCCATGTTAGATCACAGAATCAGATCTTTACGACAACACCAGCAGAAGATACAACCTAGATGTGACTAATAAATACACACAGTTGGATTTTATATTATAGGTTCAAAATGGGAATTAGGCGTTAATTACTAGTCCCTTCACTTTCTGCCTGTTTAGTAGCTCTTTCAGCAAATCACCCTTGTAAGATGATTTATGTGCTTATTGTTGCAATCATGTTAAAAAGTTGGTTTGTAGTTAACTATCTTCATTGTTATGATTGTGACC
The DNA here is from genome assembly GCA_963693085.1 of Alisma plantago-aquatica. NCBI lineage: Eukaryota > Viridiplantae > Streptophyta > Magnoliopsida > Alismatales > Alismataceae > Alisma > Alisma plantago-aquatica. Next base: position 633,494,827 of record OY856412.1, on the reverse strand, counting down.
TGCTTATACATGTGCTTAAGTTTGACAAACATTAGAAACCTACAGTTGAATATAGCAAAATTTCACCGTAAAAGCAAGCTACAATACTCATAAGGCCATTTTACAGATAGCCTTCAAATTTTGGAGTGCAATATGCATGCAAATTGAAGATAAGAGTCATCTTATATCCTGAAATGTACTGAGATTTCATAAGAAAATTTCGTTGTGACAATTTATTGTAAATTATCTAGCCTACTACTTTCAACGATACAAAACAAACAACAAAAAGCAAAGAAAAATTCAGCATAAATACTTCAGGGGGGATCGAACCCATGAATGGTGTATGGTTTCTCCACAAACGAAGCGATTGCTAAACAAAATATTGTAATTAGCAGCCTGAAGTCTCCAACTCATGGCCCAGTATGTAATTCATCATGAAATGTATTTTAGAGTTTAGACGAGTGATACGCGAACCATATATCGGACTTCTATTCAATACATGAAATACTTTCTATTTAGCGAAAGTCACATATCAGATTTTATAAAAATATGATACTTGCACCAACTATGGTCAGTTTTGTTACTGTCGCGGTCTACTCCCATCCCCATTTCTTGCACACCATGCCCCATACCTATAGATAGCTCACTGACCCCACTCCTACTCTAACCCCGATCAAAACCACAAGCAAAAAAATCAGTTTTGACAATCAACATCCCTCGCCGTTAGGTTTATACATGTATACAAATCAGTTTTGAAAAAAGCAACAACAAAATCAATCAATCGGTTACCTTTTGCCATAGTTTCATAAAGGAACGCAAGGTCTTTTCCCTCCTATTTGCCCAAGAATAGAACACACACGGATGATGAACGGAGACGGATGTTGATTGTCCTAGGTTACATTACTCACACATCACTAATGGAAATAAGCCCATTTTCAACAGTTGGTGTCATTCATTCTGGAGCACAATGAACAAATATGTCCCTCCAATCTGATTCAACCGACCATTCTGGGCTGTACTCTATGTCTCCGTTAAAGTTGGAATCTGCTTGGACAGGTCCCATCAGGCTGGAAAGCAACCACCGTCCATTCTAAACACACCACTCTGCCAATCAAAAAAACATTATTTAAGCTCAATCTCCATGGCAGCAACTGTCCATTCTGGTATGGAGTTTACTAAAAAATAAAACACCACTTCTTACGTATCACATGAACCGATCTTCATTCACCATCATTCACATAAACTAGAATACATACTATTATGTTGCAAAAGCACCCAGATCAATTTCAGAAGTACTAAAATGTCAATTTTATTAATTATCACATTGAGAAATCAACTTACACATATCATACAAATGATAACATGTAATAAACATAGTGAAGCTTCTCAGTGCAAAATATTTTGTCAAATGTACACATATAAGACCACAGAACTTTAGTAGCTTCCCTGACAATATTGTAAAAACCAAAATATCACATTACTAAGAAATCTGAATTCCGTGTAACAACCAGATACTACGTAGCACAAGGCAGAAAACCATTTTGTTTTAAGTATTGTAGCTGGCATTCTAGCTCCACCGAGACTGGAAAAGAGACTCTTGAGAAAAAGTCATCCACTCGGTTCATATGCCCTAAAAATGACATATAATTAGAATGTAAAGCTGAATATAATACCAGCTATACATAGACACAAAGTAAGTCTTTTACCAAGAATCAAAGAAAAGCTCTCACATTCCAATGACTTTGTTGTAAATCCAAACCATCTAACAACAAAAATCCAAATTTCAAGTAAAACATCTTAAATGGTGGAAAACTATATACCTTGTTATCATACATGATTAATACTCCCCACTATTTGTCTTGCTTCCAAGTATGCAAAGAGATGATTTAACATGTTGGAGCAGCTTCAAATGAACCACAGTAGAAAAATCACAGATTCTTATTGTTGAATACACAAGGATTACTTAGAGATTTATAGATAATTGGTCCTAATATTAAACATGATTGGCATCTTTAGCAAACTTGAACATGGAAATTATAGATTACTAGATAATCAAAGATAGTTCTAGTAAACAAGACATGTGATTTAGTATATTATGAATTTCTGCAACCAAATACTTTTCTACCCATGCATGACGAGTACCCATTTCTTACTAATTATCAAGATTTTGAGCATGTACAGTGACCCGAATAAGCTGATGGAGGCAGTTGGGAATGATCAACCAAAGCAAAACTTCAGTCAGTGGATTGTTGTCACTGAATATACATGTGAACAAGTGTATTCGTTGTTATAATGTTGTTGTACTAATATGTACACCCTTGTCCTATAAGAGCATGTTTTCTTTGCAGGACTCAAACAAGGATAGGACTCTCAATCCTAATCAAATCCGAATCCTATGTTTGGTTGTGTATATAGTCATATTTGGATGGGTTATCTGCGGTAGTGCAGTCCTGAATAGACCAGACTGATCAGTCATGGACCTCCCCTAATATTCGCTCGGGATAAATTCTGAAACCCCTAACTAATCGACCCCGACTCCCAGCCCAACGCTCTCCCGATAATTTCCTCTCGTGGGTGCAGTGCTTCCGGACACCGTCTTCCCCCTTTCCAGCCACGCGTCCTCTCCCCTTCACAACGGGCGACAATGTGTTTTTCCTTGAAACATAGACCACTATTTGTGCGGACATCTTTGGGCGCCTCTTCACCTTGGTGGCCTTTGTTGTCCTGATGGCCTCCTCCATGGTGAGCACCGTGTCTGCTGTCGACGCCTGCACCCAGTCTGAACTCTAGTGTCGTGACCTCCGCCTCCGCTGCCATATGAAATAATAAGAGACGGATACTTGTTGTATCGAATAGAGCAAACCATGCTCCTATATATAGGAGAACATGCAAGTGTATAGACACAACCTAACCCTAATGGGCCAAGACATACTTGGGCCCATATTACAAAACACTTAATAACATATAAATAGACTCTCTAACAGGTACCATGAAATATTTTTAATTAACCTTTCAAGATGACACTTAGTAGGGTAGCATGCATAGCCACCACAACGTAACTTGTTTTCCACATCTTCAAATATGTTTGTCATATAGCTAAAAAGAAAGAAACACAAATAGAATATATTCACGACATGTTATTCTCCTTTCTAAAACTTTATTGGACTCTTACTCAATGAATTCACAATACAAGTTGATGAAAGCTAGAAAGGAGCTTTTTGTAGATTTAAATGGAAAAATATCAACAAAAGATAACAAATGAAATAAATTATCATCGTTTAATATGCATAGTAATATGGAATATGCTCTCAGGCTCACCATGTATAAAGCCACAATATTAGGAAATCAAAATGAGAAAAAAAATGTCATATCAAGTGTCACAAGCATAACATAACATAAGGAAATCGATGATGACATTATATTTGAGAATAGAGAGATGCCTTATTTAGATATTTAAAAATAGATATAAATGGTTTGGGACAAGTGTTCTTGTAAATAATGATTTTTGAAAAATTGTTTTATATCTTGTTGTAAGTCATCACACTCATGAGTCTCACTATGTATAAACCTACAATATTAGGAAATGAACATGAGGGAAAAAATGTTATATCAAGTGTCACAAGCTTAACATAACATAAGGAAATTAATGATGACATTATCTTTGAGATAGAGAGATGCCTTATTTAGATGTTTAAAAAAATAGTTATAAATGGTTTGAGATAAGTGTTCACGTAAACAATGGTTTTTGAAACATTGTTCTATATCATGTTGTAAGTATTCACACTCATGAATATATTTAGATCGAAAATAACAACATGTTGATAAATCTGTATTTTCTTGATATAGAAATTGGTTTCATTTATGAAGAAGACACATATTGGTGATCAAAATTGCAAGGGACAATGAGAAAAATTTAGATTTCACAAGGATGTATCATCTACTAAAGAAGGATGTATCATGATTTATTGTAGATCACAAGAAACAATGTTAAATAATGTATGATGGGTAATTATATATGAAGAAAAATGATGCATCATCAAAAACTTATAGCATCTACATTTTAGGATACTAGAAAATGAGATAATCAATTGCTGGTGTCCAATACCTATACAAAAGTCTACCAATCTAGCAATGACAATAATACATTTAATTGGGAGCTCCATTGGAACAAGTAGATGAAAATTCAAGGTACCAACTATATAACAAGTTTCAAATTATCATATTTAAGTCTCTTTGTTTAAGTGCATATACAAGTTCTTATATAAATTATATACACATACGTATTTGTGTGTATATGTGTATAACATATATATATGTATGAAATATATATGTGCATATTTCCTTGTGTGTGTGCAATACAGACACACACACACATAGAGGTATATATCATCTCAATTTTTAAGATGATAATTTTTAGAATGTTTAAATGTGTTTCATCTATATTTATTTATCACCATAGTGGCATCAGTATGCATTATCAACCTAAGACTTTCATGAATGTGATGTGAAAACTTTTATCTTCTTTTGTTAAAAATATTCAATTCAAATATATATTAAAGAAAATTCTTTTGGTACAAAGGAATGAAGTCATTTATTTATTCAAAAATTGAATTGTTTTTGGACTACCTATTGATACATTCATATTAGTTTGTTTGTTTATGGGAGGATAGTGTTTTGGTTGTATTGAAACATAGATGACAAGTACATTTAAGAAAGGAGATAAATCAATGGCAAAGAAGATGAGTATTGGGCTTCTTTCTATATTCCAAAAAGAATGTTTATAACGAAATTATGGGTAGATTTTACAAGGTGATGGTAGAAGATATTCCATACTAGACCCAACTGTTGCTAGAATTTTAACTCCTCACAGCATGGTTGTGACACTGCTGCTAATCTCTGTCTAACCAAGATAACCGTAACCTGCTCTATATTGAAAATAAGGTGTATTTATTAGAAGGTAATATGTAGTAAATAAGGTTTTAAAAAGTGTGAAGCAGGAAGCGTGCAGACGGGACCTTGTAGTTGATTAATAGCTAGGCGGGTGATTAAGCGGGCACTTTTTAGAAAAGCGGGTTTCCAATTCCTATGAACTTTTATGCAAAATTACATACATATGTATATAAACTACATTTTTGAAATTTCTATACATATCTAAATATTGTACAAGACAATATAAAACACCCAAATAGTTTATAACATAACTATACATGATGATTGTATCTATACAATATAATAAACAATATACTTGTCATAGATAAAGCACCCTACACATAAAATAATAAGTATGTACAAGATGTAACAACAATTTTGTATCACATGTTTACATAGCTAAATAGTAAACATAGCTAGCTTACAAACATATTGTTACATCTGCACATCATCCAATAGTCATACATTATAGTAGTACATTTAATCAAAGTATGCATTCTAAATTAAATAATAGTTACCTATAATTTACTTCGATACATCACAAAAATACCATATCTTTACAGCTTACATACAAAGTATGCATTCTAAATTAGAACTAGGTATATCATAGAACATCTAATGTATGCTCGTTTAATATATTATAGTAAATACTAATCAGGGTATATAATGTACTTAATTTTATATGCTTACATCCATTTTTTTTAAAAGCAGACAAAAAGCAGGAAAAAAAGGCAAAAAGCAGGTTAAGCGGGCAAAAAGTGTCCACTTTTTTCAAATTTTCTTAAGTGGCACTTAAGGGTGTTTTTAGGTAGACAACACCTGTTGGCGCTTAAGAGGATGCTTAAGCGGCCGCCTATGACACTTTTTAAAACACTGGTAGTGAAAAATAGCAAACTCTTGGGGATGAAGAGACGTCTAATTGTTACTGGAGTAAGTCAGAAATGAAGTTGATAATCAAAAAATGGAGTCACTAATGAATGAAGGTGTCTAAGAGAGATCACGACAATGCTCCAACTAAATTTAGAGGGAATTCATGCAAATTAACCCATCAGATATGAGTCATGTCATTTCTCCTTATTGTAAACAATGTTGCATACCAAGCACCAACTAGAAGAAAAAATGAGACATTACGGATTGGATTATTGTATAGGGAGCAGCCAGGAAACTAGTTTTGTATACAACTCGAATCACTAAAAGAAGTGGTCATCACCTATGCAATGCAGAATGCCACGAAGTCGCAGCCTTAACATAGAATCCAGTAGCTCTCCCCAGGTTCCATAAGTATCGACCTCATAGAACTTTGCATTGGTCTGGGGTTGCACTGACCAAAAAAATGAGATGGCACTGAGGGCCAACTTCTACTGCATCATACGTGAAATAGAGACACGCTGGTCATAGAAAATGATGTTGATAATAAGCATCCCAGAACAGGAGGAGAATGATAAGGGGCGAGGGGCAGGAGGAGGAGAAGAGAGGGAGGGATTTCATCTAAGACACTAATTACTTACCACAAGATGTAGAAGTGCCACCGGATACTAGCAATTAGCCCGAACCCATGTTCGTCGATCCACACTCTATTTTCAAACTAATGACGGTAGCGCTAGCATTACGGCAGACCTCACGTTTGCAGGAGATGTATAGAAGGCAGAGGAAGCCATAATCGGAGTTAAAGAGGCAGAGGCATGGAAAACAATGGATCCGACCAATTCAAGGTGAAGAGGAGGAAAGGTCAGACGAATTTGGGGTAGGATAGTAGGAAGAAGAACCTGCTCAGAGGGAATGATTTGGGGCGGAATCTGAAAAGGGGGTGGGATCGATAAGTTTTTGTGGGAAAAACTAGACGAACTGGCGGGGAACTAGGGAAGGGAGGGTATATTGGCGAATGTGAAGGGAAATCAGATCTTGTGGTGGTGCAACTAGACCATCCGTCATTTCTGAGCTACCGTCCAATACAACATTTTTGACCCGTTGAACATGGTCAGGTTTTCTGTAGTGCATCCGCATAGGATACGACGAATCAAATCTGTGATTGTTGGTATCCTCAGGTTGCACTTTACCACTGGGTGAGAGGATAAAAAGGAAGAGGACAAGATACACAGACCAGAGGAAAAGAGAAAGAGGGCAAGAAGAGAGGTGCTCGTCGAGTGGAAAAGGGACCGATGCGGAGGGGGGAGGACCGGCTGGATGCCCACGGTGTGAGAGGGGGGAGCACAGAGCGACGAAACAGTTCTTGCGCAGAGGAACGAGTGGGGAGGGTTTTTCTTTTTTTTATTTTAATTTACAAATGTTGTATTTTAGAATGGAGGGAAGGGATATGAGATGGAGGGAAACATTTGGCATGGCATTTTTCACGAGGTGATTAGTGAGTAATATATTTGTGAGGGTTTACTGTTCACATAAAAGTTCTAAGGATGCTAAAAATGTGGTTGAGGGATTTGGTCCCATATTTGAAGGATGAGCCCTCACAAATAGACATCATTATTCACGATTTTTGGTTCCTCACAGATGTTCTTCAACAAAGGCCAAATTTTTTGTAGTGTCATGCCTTGAGTTCATTCAAGGACAAAGGAATTATACATTCACTGGAACACCAATCATAGACTATAGGATTGAAAGTTGTTCTCCAGATTTCCTTTTGACTTGGGTAGCACTGATGTATGACTAGGTACCGCTCTTTGCTTGTGATGTCATAAGCTGGTTATGGACATTCACTGCCAACGTAAAATGGGACCTATAGGGTCACACACAAAGGATTAACCTAGAAGAGGAGTTTATCCATGAATGATGTTTGGATTGATTACTAAAGTGTTTAAGTACTCAATCAAACATTCAATCAATAGACTTAACTCAGAATCATCAAGTTCAAGTGTTGAACCAACTAATTAGAGTGTCAGATTGATTGAGAATTGAATTGACTTTGTTCTGCACAATCTAGACCACCAATCGACTAGTTCACTAGATGAACCAATTAGTTCATGGTCAGTGAGATGATCAGTTCACTCTGGTGAACTGATCGATTCAACTGGACCAAACGAGTAATGTTGAAATGCCCCAGTTTGTGAGAAAAGTTTTTCATTTTACTTGTTCAATTTGATTGGGACAAGAATTAATCTTTGCATTAATTAGAAGCGAATAAGGAAAGTTAATTTGAAATGATCGGTTTACTAGGTGAACTGACTAGTTCACACTCCCAACCGACCAATTCACTAGTTAACCGATCAGCTCTCCTTACCAAATGACCGGTTCAGTTATGAAATGACTGTTTCACCTGCCAGGGTGTATATTACTCAAGGAAATTCTGGACCCTTCTACTTCTGCACAGACTGGGAACCCCGACCCTGCCCTCTACTATAAATATAGGGGTACAGGGGAATTCTCTAGAGACATAACTCATAACATCAGTTGCTCTACAAAGTTATTTTCCTCTTTGGTTGTGGTAACCAAGAGAGCCCAAACAAGTTCTACCCATCCAGGGAGGAACAATGAGGGAAAGACAACTGTAGAACAGCAACTGGTTATGGGAAAGTGTTTTGGTGACTAGTATGCCGACAGAAGGGGACAACTCCTTCTAGTCCATTCTTCATGATGACTAGAGTTCCTAGTGGTCCGTATGGACTATCTATAGAGGCGGGAGACTTCTGCCACTCAGGTGGATGATAGTCAACTATAGTCTGGGTCAAAACCAGGAGTTGCACAAACACCGTCGAAGATAGGTGGTTGAAGATTGTACTTGTTGTGAGGTATAGTCACTGAGCAAGCCTCAGGGCTAGTTATAACTCGCTAACACCATCCTTCCCATTACATAGATATTGATGCAATTTGTTGGTTATGGGTTTATGGTCAAGTAAAATTTCTATTTCCGCTGCCTACTCCGACCACGTAAAACCCAACAGTGGCATCAGAGCCACGTCCATACTCTACGTTTTGGGATAATCAATATGATCATATTTTGGTTTTACTGTCTTTTATTTATTACATATGATGTGAATATTTAAATGACTAATGTGAATATTTGATTAATACCACATGATCCCAAACTAATATATACATATATGATATGGTATATATACAATTGATATGTGTCGCCCTAAAACTATTTTGATGGTGGATGTGTAGCATGGTTATGGCCTATATACCCTATTTGCATGTGTGGTTGGTTATGGTTGTTTGCATCTTGTTCTGCGCACCGAGCCCTCTTCTTCTATTTTGAATGTAACTTGAGATAACTTGAGATTCTCTTCTACCTTTTCTCCTTTCAAATGTAACTCGAGGTTTCATAAAGATTATGTAAAATAGGATTAGCTTTATTTCTTGTTATGACGAAGTCTGAAGATGACCGCTTGATGGACCAAGACGACTGACCGAGGAGCAGTTGGTGGACCGATGAGAAGCCCAGACGGGCAGATGAGTCGACCATCTGGAGGAGGCAGAGGATCGACTGGGAGAGACCAACCAACCGGCCAAGAGGCGAGTCGACCAGTTCAAAGGTTGAACCAGTCAACCTAGATTGGCAAGCGTAGATCTTCATCAATAATAGGTTGCATGTGATGTAGACCTTAGATGACAGTAGTTCCTTGTGCTCTAAGGAACTACAATAGGATGGCCATAATCATCGCTTTATCATTATTGCATGTTTTCATTTGTGGGATATAGCATGTATATGATATGTACTATATATGTGGTGATTGGATACATATATCCATATATAAGCATATTAAAACCCCTCAATATAAATATTAAGCTGAAGATGCCTTCCAAAAGTAGCACACATGAAAAGCTTGATCGACTAAGTGTGGGATCACCTTCGCGTGGTGCACAATCTATCTCATGGAAGTGTGATGGTGAATATGTGGGTCTGCCTTCGTAGGGTGCATATTCATCATGTTAGAATCAAGCACCTTGAGGTATAAGGATGAACATGGCAAGGAGTTATGCATGACATCTATCAAAGAATTGCATATGATGTAATCGGTAAATGTTACCTACCTTAATAATTGATTATGGACGATGGTGTTGGTTGGGTAATAATTCAATTGTATTGGATCTTGGCTCACTAGAAGGTTATACACTATAAGCTTCTGAATTGATACATGAGGGTTATCAATTTGATCAAAATATCGGGAGAGATAATTAATTAAAGACCTAATTAACATCATCAATTTTCAAATCAAAAGAGTTTTGGACTAAAATTGTAAATTTTCTTTTTATAGAATAAATGGCTACCAACAATAATCACTTTTTGTTGCGATCAGTCCTTGAGAAGGACAAGCTAAATGGGAACAACTTCCATGACTGGTTTAGGACATTGGGAATTTTTATCACTCAAGAGTGAAAGCTCTATGTCCTAGATACATCAGAACTAGAAGAACCCGCTCCCACCGCCCCAAAGGCTAAAAGGGATGCTTACAGAAAGCATATTGAGGATGCCATTGATGTGAAGTGTTTGATGTTGTTCTCAATGAACTATGACTTACAGAGACAACATGAGAACATGGACGTCATTGAGATGGTTCAACATCTCAAGAACATATATCAAGACCAAGCACGACAAGAGAGATATGATGTCTCCAAGGCATTGTTTAAGTGTGTCATGACAGAAGGAGATCCAGTAGGCCCTCACACACTCAAGATGATTGGGTATGTGGAGAACCTAACTCGACTGGGATTCCCTATGAGCCAACAGTTGGCTATTGGTGTGATATTGCAATCGTTTCCATAGTCCTACAGTCATTTTGTGATGAACTATAACATGAACAACTTTGACAGGTCACTGACAGAGTTGTTGGGCATGTTGAGGATAGCTAAGGCACAGATGAAGAAAGACAAACCCAAATCTGTGATGATGATCAGCTGAAAGAAGGGAAAGTATAAAGGCAAGGGCAAGGGCAAAGCAAAGAAAGGTTTTGATGCTAGCTAGTAGCCCAAGTCATCTTCAACTCTCAAAGCCAAGGGAGGGGTGAACAAGGGAGGCAAATGTCACCATTGTCATGAGCTAGGACATTGGAAGAGAAATTGCCCTCTCTACATAGATGAACTAAAGGAGGGGATGGAAGTCTCCACCTCAGGTATTATGAAATAAACTTAAAATGCTTCTTTATCTTAGGTATATGATACCAAGATATAGTATATGTGACATATATGATGTCCAGGATCTGAAAAGAAGTGATGGCATTTATGAAAGGACCAAAAAGGAACACTCATCAACATTGGAGCAAGTGTTGCTGCCATAGATAGAAGTACCTTTTAGTTTATTTCAGCCCAAAGGACATGTAATAGAGTTATGAACTGCTATTTTATTTTTCCAATAAATAGAAACACTTTATTTATGCATCTTGTAATGACAAGGATGTCTATCAATAAAGTTCGTGTTTCAATTTCAAATATATGATCTTTTATGGCAATGTCTTATTTATCTTGTGGTACTTGGTATGCATGAGATAAAATAATAATACCTAAAAGTTATTGATGAATCAAACAATAAATTAGCATTACCATCTAAACAAATGAATAATAAATTCATCTCTAGGTTCCATGTTGATGGATAAACTAGACTCTCTTGGTTAATGAACCATTAAGAGATATGAATGTCTTGTTTATTGGACATGATGACAAGTCAATCTTCACTAGATGTAGTGGGAGAATGACTATTCTATTAGGTATAATACATATTGATGTATATACATACCTATTGGAATAAATTCTAACACTTCATATATGGTATGTAATGAAATACCAATATGAATATCTTGAAATATTCAAGAATATCATAAATGAAGAACAAATTTGGTAAAAGTATTAATTGTTTGATATGATCAATGAAAGAGATACTTAAACCAAATGTTTGAGGACCTTGTGAGTAACTATGATAGTGTATCATAGAGAACTCAAGTTTAGGGCATAATGATGTCTAAATAAAAGAAGGAATCATGCTCTAAATAGTAAAATCATGATCATCAAACAAATAACTAATCTTCTAGAATTATTTTAAAGAACATGCTTTACACTAAATAAACATACAAAAGGATATTAATAATCAAGAGTGTTGTGGAATCTCAAATTCCTTATGTAACAGATACACCTCATATATCTAGTAGAAAACATCTTGAGCTTGATGAATAATGACATCCTACAATCTCAAAGGTGATTAATTGGTCAAATGATGATGAGCTAGTAATCTATCTAGATGATGTTGGGGAACCAGATTTTGAGTTATGGCTTGAATCCATAAGATCCAAAATGACTTCTACATGAACCAAATATGGTATGACCTGAATGGTAGCACTTATAGGGATAAAACCCATAAGTGAAATTGGGTCTTAAGAGTTAATACTGACATGGATGACATTTGAAGAGCTAATTGGTTGAGATAAATTCAAGTGAGTTCAAAGTGTTGAACTTGATGATGTTATTTAACCAATTGCAGTGGATATAGGCCAAATAGGATCATGCTTGCTATTGGAACTTAAAGACTATGAAATCTGGCATATGGATATTAAAACCACATTCCTAGAAAGGAATAACATGAGGCTGTGTACGTGACACAACTTGAAGGGTTTTATAATTCCGATAATGTAAATGCAGTCTATAAGTTACAAGAGTTTAATCAATATGATTGATTAAATACAAGCACCTCAGAATTGGAGTCTTTATGTTGATTATATAGTCAAAATGTTTGACTAATATATCAAAATAAAGAAGGGATCTGTGATTACAAAGATTTAGTGGGAGAGTATTCATATTCCACATGATTATGAGGAATGAAATGTTCTTAGAATAGAAACTGGTGTGGAAATACCTTCTTTAAGGGAATAAAGAGAAATGTTATATGTGATAGGAATAGAGATCTATAGAAATAGTTCTCGAAAGTCTCTTGACCTGATAAAGAGAGAGCATACATTGGCAGTCTATGTTGAAGGGTTTAGTGTGCAAAGATTCAATGGGAGAAAATTTGTCCATGTTACATGGAGTTAGTCTCTCATATGCCTAGCGTCCCAAATTCTTATGAAGAATAGGAATACATAGATAGATGACTTATGCATTCACAAATTAGATCTATCATGTATGTAATCATCCCATTATCTTGTATTTATTGGACATGACAAGAAAATATATATGCATTCATCATCTTGTATGTATTGGACATGACAATATGATATGATCATCCAGTTATCTCGTATGTATTAGACATGATGAGTGGATGTCTATCTACTTCTAGTGAGAATCACTGGAATACCATAAAGAACTTATTTAAGTACTTATGAAGTATTAAAGGATTAGTTCTATGGTAATAAAAGGAAGAGTTGAGTGTAAATTAGTTACACTGATGTAAGCTTCCGAAATGACAGAACAGTGATCGCAAAATGCAAAATATAAAAGTTATATTCAATTATAATGTGAACAGGAGTTGTTAAGTAGAAATGTTCTGAGTAAAATTAAAAGGCTATTTAATTCTAAAAGGAATGTCAAGTATCCTTGTGTTATGAATAGTAGAGGATACTATATGGATGTAGAAGTTCATACAGATGAACTTATAGATATTCCAACCATTGATGACAAAGTAGAAATATTAAGTCAAACTATGGAGCTAATTGTTAGGCAAGGAATATCAGATAGCATATTACGACAAATCCATCTCATACGACATGTCGTACAGTGAGGAGATGTGAAACATGCAATATACCAACTAAAGCAAAATGTTGCTAACTCACTAGATTAGCACTAGTGCAACAGAAACATGTGGGACATGTTTATAGATCACTAAGAATATGATCCAAAGGTGATTGGATCTAAGTGCAAGTGAGAGTTTGTTGGTATGTATGTCCAGAGAGCCAATCATATGATGATTGGATTGGCATATGTTTTGATTGATTTGATAAATATCAAAGGCAAGCTTCCAATTTATTCAAGTTCATTCAATTATGAGATATATGATGGAGCAAAATGAATGTCTAAAGAATGACAATACTCAATGACATATGTCTTTAGGTTGAGGACCTGAACAATGAGATCATACAGATGCTAAAAGTATGTACATTCTTTTTATGTCCCTAGTCAGATGTTATTGTGGAAGGTTGATAGACAACAATGACACATAAAGACTATAGTGTGTATTCGTTGATGACAGTGTCTCATTAGTCATGATATATGATATCAAACCAAGCACACAGATACATGTTGGAGAACAGTGTATTGGACAGACCCACCATGAGAGTGACACATGGAACCATGACATGGTAGTTAGAATAATCTCTCACAGTGATGGTGGTGATTGTGATTCTTAGACTCGAATTCACTACACTCGTCAAATGTGATTGGGTACACTTTGACATCATCAAATGTAGTCTTGAAACATGGGTTATTATAACGGTGATGATTGGGTGGATTTGACGCATGAGATAGATTGTGAGTGATAGATATGGGATTTGTCCCTCCTAAGGGAGTATGATATCCAGGCCACTTGATAAGTGAGACTGAGAAAGGCATGTGCATGCTCATGCGAATCAAATTATGATATCGATGTCACACATATCTCACACAGTCTTCTCTAGTTCAAGAAACATGAATGAACATTGAAAGGATGACATCTTCATGCCTTGAGTTCATTCAGGATATCAGAGACAAAGGAATTATACATTCACTGGAACACCAATAACAGACTGTAGGATTGAAATTTGTTCTCCAACTTTCCTTTTTACTTGGATAGCACTGGTGTGCGACTAGGTACCGCACTTTACTTGTGATGTCATAAGCTAGTTATGGACATTCATTGCCAACATGAAATGGGACCTATAGGGTCACACACAAAGGATTAACCTGGAAGAGGAGTTTATCCATTAATGATGTTTGGATTGATTACTAAAGTGTTTAGGTACTCAATCAAACATTCAATCAATAGACTTGACTCATAATCATCAAGTTCAAGTGTTTAACCAACTGATTAGAGTGTCAGATTGATTAAGAACTGAATTGACTGTATTCTGCACAATCTGGACCACCAACCAGACGGTTCACTAGATGAACCAATTGGCTTGTGGTCAGTGAGATGACCAGTTCACTCTGGTGAACCGATCGGTTCAACTGGACCAAACGAGCAGTGTTGAAATGTCCCAGTTTGTGAGAAATGTTTTTCATTTTACTTGTTCAAATTGATTGGGACAAGAATTAATCATTGTGCTAATTAGAAGCGAATAAGGAAAGTAAAGTGTAGGAAGGTCTGGGAAGTGAAATGACCAGTTCACTCGGTGAACTGACCCGTTCACACTCCCAATCGACTGGTTCACTAGTGAACCGATCGGCTCACCTTGCCAAATGACCGGTTTAGTTATGAAATGGCTTTTCTCCTATCGGGGTGTATATTGTTCATGGAAATTTCAGACCATTCTACTCCTGCACAGACTGCGAACCCTGACCCTGTCCTCTACTATAAATAGAGGGGTACATGGGGCTTCTCTAGAGACACAACTCATAACATCACTTGCTCTGCAAAGTTGTTGTCCTATCTAGTTGTAGTAACGGAGAGAGCCCAAGCAAGTTCTAACCGTCCAGGGAGGAACAGTGAGGGAAAGACAACTATAAAACAACAACTAGTTGTGAGAGAGTGTGTATGTGACTAGTACGATGGCATGAAGGGGACAAATCCTTCTAGTCCTTTCTTCAGGATGACTAGAGTTCTCTGTGGTCCGTGTGGTCTATCTATAGAGGCTGGAGACTTCTGCTGCTCATGAGGACGACAACCAACTGCAGTATGGGTCAAGACCAGGAGCTGCACAGACATCGTTGAAGATAAGTGGTTGAAGATTGCACTTGTTGTCAGGTATAGTCGATGAGAAAGCCTCAGGACCAGGTATAACTCGCTAAAATCATCCTTCCCATTACATATATATTTATGTGATCTGCTAGTTATAGGTTTATGGTCAAGTAAAATTTTTGTTTCTATTGCCTACTCTGACCATGTAAAACCAAAAATATAATAACAAGAATATAGTACTGTCATTATGTCTATACATGAATAAGGAAGGATCAGCTTTGCTTGCATAGATGTCAGACTTAGTGAGAAAAGTATTTATCTTTGTAGACCAGGATTGTGGAGCCTACTTTAGACCATACAAAGCTTTATTTAGTTTATAGACATACTGCTTATTATCACCCTTATAGAAACCTGGAGGTTGTTCAATATACACCTCAGTGTCTAGTGTGCCATTCTGAAAGGCGTTACAAACATCAATTTGTTTAATATTCCAATGCTTTGAAATTGCTAGTGTAAGCATTGTCTTGATAGTTGGAGACTTAACCACTAGAATAAACATCTCAAGATAATCCACACTTTCCTCCTGAGTAAATCTCTTGGCAACCAATCTAGCTTTCAAATGCTCCAAGGTTCCATTATATTTCAATTTTGTTTTAAAAATCCATTTATAACTTACTACATTTGTATGCATAGGACGTTTGATCAAGGTCCAAGTGTCATTCTTATCCAAAGCAACTAATTCATCCTTCATGGCTTGTCTCCAGTCAGAGTGTTGTAAAGAAACTCTAATGTTCTTAGGTGTTGAATGTATAACAGTGATTGACAGAGCATACCTAGGGTTTGGCTTGATAACACCAGCCTTATATCTAGTAGTCATTGGATGATTATTTCCATCTTGTGTTCTATTGTAATCATGTTGTAAACCAACCGTTGATGAGGTTGATGAGTGTGGTCTAATTCTTCAGTGGTCATAGCTTGTATGCTATGAGATATGTTCCTATTAGAAACATCATTTGGAACATTCTGTGCATCATAATTATTTCTTAATTGGGCAGACATAAGTGGTTCAATTCTCTTATTAAAGGATGAAGTAGAAGAACTAGTAAAATATGCATTAGTATGTTGTATAACAGAGAGTTCTTTCTCAGAGAGAATTTTATCAGTGTCCAAGTTACCCGCAGTTGTAGGATACAGTCTGACAGGATCAATATCAGACTTTGGAGCAGAAGAAACTGAATGAGTACAGTTAACGATACAATCATTCAAGAATTCATTATGATAAGATGTCTCACCATCATTGAATGACAAAGGAATATTATCTTTGAAAGGAAAAATGTTCTCATCAAATACCACATGCTTAGACACAAATATGTGATTGGTGAAAACATGTAGACATTTATATCCTTTGTATTGATGATTGTATCCAATAAAGACACAAGGTAGATAATGAGGCTCTAACTTATACTTTGATATGTCTCTCAGATATGGGTAACACAATGTACTTGAAACTTGTAAACAATCATATGCAGGTGTTTTATGATATAGAACTTCAAAAGGACGTTTTGAGTGTAGTGTCAAGGATGGCAATCTGATAATAAAAAAGGTAGTAGTCATAAACACATATGACCAGAAGCTTTTAGTCATATGAGCCTCAAACAGTAATGCAAGACCTAGTTCTACAATGTTCCTGTGTTTTCTTTCAATTGCTCCATTTTGAGCATGATCATATGGACATGATATCTAATGTGCAATTCCATGTTCATTTAGATAAGCATGCATTTTTTAGTTTACAAACTCACCTCCTCCATCAGATTGAAGCGTTTTAATGATAATGTTGAACTGATTCTTAACCATGGCATTAAAAGATACAAATACAGAGAAGAAATCAGATTTATTCCTTAGTGGCATTATCCAACAATATCTATTGTAATCATCCATCAGTAAGGCATAATATTGAAATCCCTATTTAGTTACAATAGGAGATTTTCCCCAAAGGTCACAATGTAATACAAATAATGGTCATAATGACCTTATATGTTTATGAATCATAGGTAATTTTCTACTCTTGCTAAGTTCACAGCTATTACAAGTATCTTTATTCTGACTTGTACTAACTATACTTTTGCTTTGTATCAACAGCTACAACACTTTATTGTTGGGTGCCCAAGTCTCCTATGCCAGACTTTAGCTTCTACTTTTGTAAATTGATTTGAAAAGAACATGTGATGTCCATCATCTTCAAGAAGATACAACCCCTTCTTACACTTTCCCTGAGCCAGAGTAAAATTATTTCGCACAACCTTTATATAAAAAGCATCATGAGTGAAGATAAAGTAATAAGGATAGGTATTTGTAAGTCGGGAAATAGATAACATATTCTGTTTTATACTAGGAACAAGAAGAATTTGCTTCAAAGGTAACTTTACATTGTTATATATGTATCCATTTCCAATATGTAATCATTTTTTGGGAAATCGGTCCACACCGACGCATATACTCCCGCATATACCTATTTCAGTCACCCTACCGCACCACATATTACTAATCAGTCCACTAAGTGGTCATGGGCTGCATATACTCGTGCTTGTCCGTTGAAGCGGTTGATTAAACTCTGCTTTTTGAAAAGCCCACAACTAATGTTGATGCATTTTGTACATACATACATATATATACACACATTTCATTATATATATAAATTGAGATATATAGTCATTGAATTATATGTATACATTGTAATACATATAAAAAATTTCTACATGCATTTATACATTTATTCGAATACCTTTTGATATATTAACATGTATAGATACATATACAATATACCCAAATATACAATCACATATTTGTGCATGTATATACATTTTGATTTATTCACATTTATACACACTATACATATATTTGTACATTGATTCACCTACATTTTAGTATTTTTACATATATTACAAGCACATTCTATATATAGACATATATAAGCATATCATACATCATACATGCATAATAATATGTTTATAAGTAAATAGATGTACGTGCCTCCTCTATATATTTTAATTTATGACCTTGCTATATTATTTTATATATAATTAGTTTATTGAAATAAAAAAATCCAAAACTGCATATACTCCTGTATATACTCCCGCATACCGCATATACTCTATGCAGTACCCTCTCCGCCCATACACCGCATACCGCTTTCCTGAACCATGTATGTAATATAGTAACATAGTTACCATTACCCATCATAACATGACTATTACCTTTATTTGGCACAAAAGATGTGAATTTACCTGCATTTTGGGCCACATGATCAGTTGCTCCGGAGTCAACATGCCACTCAGTAAAGCCATTGTCACTGACTTCCATAGCAGCTAAGGTAGTAGGTTCTCTGTAACAGCTTGGGGAATGTCAGTGTTCTGGAAGTTGGTATCAAAGTTGTGCCAACACTTGTAAGCCTCGTGTCCCCTTCTTCCACATATCTGACAAAACATTGGTGCTCTATTGTACATCATATTATTGTTATCATTTGCATTCTGTTTTGCAACTTGCGGAAACCCTCTGCCTTGTGGGGTGAAGGTAGAGTTGTTGTTGGAGGGGCCACTCCCCAGAATTCCAATCTTAAAGTTAGTAGAGTAGAAGTTTTTCTGAGCTCTTCCTCTTCCTCTATTGTAAGAATGGCCTCAACCTGAATTATAGTTGGTATTACATTGATGACCACTATTGTTCTGATTAGTAGGATTTCTTTGATTGTTAGAGTTTCATCCTTTGTCAGAATAGAAGATAAGTGATGAAGATGTTGGTCCCTTTCTGATTTTCCTTCTTTCATAGTCTTGCAAAAGAGAAATAATATATGTGTATGCTGGAATAGGTGTCTTTATCATTGACACGAAAAATCTCTCATACTCGAATCCATCAAGTCCATTTAAGAGAGTAAAAACATTCTCCTTCTATGTAACAGTGTGCCCTATGACATTCAATTGATCACATATGTTCTTAAAGTTTCTCGGATATTCAACAATAGTGGTAGATCCTTTTTGGAAAGTTTGCAGTTGAGATACTAACTCAAATTCTCTTAACTAAGAGGATTCAGCAAACTTCTTCCCCAGGTAGTCCACACCTCAATGGTAGTTTTACAACCTATTGTCTCCCCCATAACTTCCTCAGAAAGATATTCATAGATCCAACCCTTAACTAGCCTGTCAGTTTTAATCCATGCTTTGTATTTTGGATTTAAGTCAGGCTCTCCATCATCAGAGATAATAAGAGGTGATTGTTTTTCTATTTCAACTAGAAATCCCTCAAGGCAACTGCTCTCAACCAGAGTTTGAATTTGTGATTCCCATAGTAGGAAGTTACTTTGATTCAATTTAATAGAAATAAAATTCAACACATTCAGACCTAGAGGATAGGGATACTCAGGTTGTGCTTTTGTTTTATTATTACTTGACTCCCTAGATAGTTCAGTTTCCATCACTTTGTAGATAAAAGATAGTAGAAAGATCATGCAGTGAACAGTGAAGAGAAGAAAGCATAACTTTAAGAATCGATCCAAAGAATCTCATAACTAATTTGTTCCTTGTTTCCTACTAGATCCTTTGTCGAGAAGAACATAAGAGGTGTAGACAGAGTCGAAGAAGAATTGATCCAGCACTTGACTAGATCTGAGATAGCTTCTAAGACTTCTTGAAGATGAGAGAGGAACTAAGGTTGCAGACAGAGTAGATGAAGAGAAATAATCTATCAGAAATTGTGAATGTATGAACAGGAGAGATGATCTTTAGTGAGGAGGAGAAGTGGATGAACCAACAGGTAGACAAGTGTGATGGTGAGATCAATAGAGGAAGATCCTTTGACTCCTTCCTTTCTCTTCTTTGATCTAGGGTTTCCCTTCTTGAGAAGGAGATTGAGCGGCATCACTCGCCCAAAGCTCTGATACCATTTTAGAAAAGAAGTGGAGGTAGGAATTCTGAGAAATGAGCCACAATGACATCACTTCTATTTTAGACAATGATATATACAAAGTTCATTTATTACAAACCCTGTTAGAACTAAAGGGGTTCATGACCCGACAATACAAATGCTTAACACATAGACGTGCATTTAAACAAATAGTTTACAACTTGTGCTAATGTATTTGCCTATCCATTCTGTTTGTTTTTTTTAATCACATGATTATGTCCTTGATAATCCCAAGGTGTAAGATGAATGATATCATGTTGATTCTCATCCAATATCCTGCAACATGGGCCACATAAGTGAAATATCCCAGACTTGCATGATAGTCAGACTTAGGTCACGTCCAAAAAATTATCATGTATTTAAACTAACAAAATTTTAATCAACCAACTAAAATTTGACACCCTACATAATTAGACCATGTAGAATCTGGCTATGATGTTAAAATTTGTATCTTGAAATTATCCTTTAGGATTTTTTAGGGATTTAGGGTTTGTCATCATTATTGTCATTTAGGGCTCTGAAATCATTGTTTCTCATTTTCATTTTCAAAATCAACTCCTAAAATTACTTACTAGTATTCAACACAGTATTGAGGGACAAATAGTGATGATCCACCATTAATTTCTCCAAATTTCATACTAACCCCCATTATACCCTAAATTTCTTATAAAGACCTAGAAGTTATACATTGAAGTGAAACTAGTGTCTTAGATGCCTCATTGAGACTATATCAAACCTTTAAACAAGAAAATAAGGGAAACTAGACATAAGGATGATATTATTCTACATATGCATATATGACATATAAAGGAAAACATACCAAGATTCGGGTACGATGTAAAAAGGGTTCATGACTTTTCACACCCGTTTGAAACTTCTAAGTCCATATCTAGTAATTCAAGTTATAAGGGTGACTTATTAATGTTTGAAGCAATAGTGCTTTATCAAATTCAAACATATTCCATACAAAAGAATGTCTAAAACCTCATAACAACAAATTTGTCACCCTTGTTTGTCAACACGACTAACAATGTAAACATGCAGGTAGCATGGGAAGAATCACTTGTAGGTGAACACACTTATTTTCTATATTAAATTAGAAGAAAAAAAATGTCAATTCAAGATTTGGTATTCATTGAATAATCATGTTAATGATAGTGTCACACTTTTATATGTTCATAAGGAAAATTAATGAAAACTATTAGCTTAATTGAATATAAGATTCTTACATAGGAAGGTGTATCTAGCAAGGAGGAAGTATATCCATACAATTTATAGTGATTGCAAAGTTTAATAATATAATCATTTTTTATTCTTAAATCCTATTACATTACATTCTATGGATTTTATATATTGATACCATTTACAAACATTCCATAAATATTATCAAATGTTTTGGTAGTATGCTGTTATTATAGGTTATCATCATGTTCTTGATATCAATGGTGTTAAAGTTATTGTTGATTTAGTTTATTATGTAGATGGGCCTAAGTGTCTAGGTTGAGATGTATTTCCTTGAGTCACAAGCATGTATGTGTCTGAAGCTTATAATTTAGCTAAAGTTATGATTGGTATAGCTTATTATGTAGATGAGCCCAAGTGTCTTGGTCCATATGGGTTTTTTGAGTCCCAAGCATGCTCGTATCCCAAGATTTTAATTCGTTCCACTCTTATATTTACAAGAATGGGTTTTTCCTAATGAAAAGATACATAAGACTACATCTTATGTTTCTATACAGTATCAGAGCAGGTTTAGAATCATATACAATTCTGTAGGAAGATGACACTCTTTGAGAAACATGCCATATACCATCAAAAAGTTGCCAAAGTCCAAGACTTTGTTATGGTAGCTCAACCTCCTAGACAACATTGCAATCTACCTTCTTCTAGGATGTCCACTGCTATATCTAGTCCACCTAGTAGAGAGAATTTTGAAAGATTTGTCTCCTTCCTTTCCCCTTTCCATTTTCACCTTTCTCGTGTGTGGGTTTCGGTTAATGCTCCTTTATAACCACAAGGTCATGTTCTCCTCATGATTAGGCACTAGTCCTTATTTTTCTCTTGAAGTAAACCTCAATGTTGCACCATACCGGATAAATTAGAAAACAATTAGTTTGTGGGGAAGTCTTGTTATACAAGAACTCCTGTTGGGATCAATATAAAGATTGATGGTATAAAATATCTTCTCTGGTCAACAACATTTCAACATTTTCTAGGATATAATAGGTAGAATACAGTCCTCATCGAGGATATACTTGATCTGATTTTAGAATATTGGGGTGCAACAATGATTTTGTAGGTTCATCTATGCTTAATAGCATGAAAGAATATATTTCCAAGTAAGTTGTGGCTTGTAGTTCTGCAAAGACCATGTTGAACACCTCAATAAAAAATATACTTTCACACCGACAATACTCAATTATAAAAATTCTTGAGGACATCCAGACCTTCAAGAAAGGTAACATGAGTCTTACTAACTACTGTGTTACTCTAACCAATCTATGGAATGAACAAGACATTTACCATCATGTCATTGTAGACATATAAAAGATGAGAAAACAACATGAAGATATTCACAGGGAACAATTTCTTTCTAGTCTTGGATCTGAGTTTAAGTCTGTCAAGGATCAATTAATGACACAAGAGAATATTTTGACTCCTGACTAATGTTATGCTTGCATCTATCACATCATCAATCCTAACCATGTGACTAATGCCTCAACTTTAGTTGCCCCTAGAGGATGAATTTGTAGTGCCCTAACTGACAAAAGGAGGGTTTGAGCCAATAGTCATGAATTTGATAGTAGTGGTCCTTGTCATATGCTATGTGATCATTTCCATAGAACAAACCATCCATCTAATTGGTGGTGAGTAAAATTTAGGTATCCTCCTGAACGTCCCAATATTGATATTGCTTTTTCTAATGTTGATCGTTCCTTATATGTGGTTATCACACAAGAAGAATATGTTCCTCTTTTATCTATCTTTAAATGCCACATTTGATCCATCTGGTTCTTAAAAAGTAGTGTACATCCATTATTGGCATCCATGCTCTTTCCTCTATGGTCTAGTATAATTTGATTCTAAATTTTGGTACTTCCTCTCATATAACTGGTAATGTTTCAATTCTTGACACTATAACTCTTAAAAAGAAAACCTTTAATGTTAAAATTGCCAATGGTTATATATATCTTATTATCAGTCTTGGAAGTGTTTCTCTAACCAAGCCTTTATCTCTTGATAACATCTTGCATGCTCCTAACTTTTCCTCTCAACTCATTGTCCATTAGCCAATTAGCAATATCTCTTCATTGTCATTACATAGTTGGATATTTATTCCTCCACAAAAGTTCTAATAAGCACATGTACTATTCTCATAGTAGGATTCTCTTCATGCTAATACCATCATGTATATCCCTATATAACCCCATTGCACATGACATAAATTTTAATTTAATTAGCAATTTGACTTTCAAGTTCTTATTGTAATTCCTATACAAGAAATAGAACATAACCCCAAGTTGTTTTCTATGTTCCTCTACAAATCTTATAAACTCATCATGACTGCTTGTAAACTCTTCTGTGCAACAATTTTCAATGTACATCCTATGCCAATCAATTATGACTCTAAACCAATGTTATATTGAATATGAAATTGATCTAGTGTGAGTTACGTCAAAATTTAAATAACATATCATTGAAGTAATACAAATTAGTTTAAAAATAGTATTTAGCATTCATGTTGATGAATGTGTACCACATATCCCATGCTTGAACACTTGATCTCACTAGTAAGTGTATAATTTATGTTTAGCTTTCAAAAATATTAGTAGTATTTGTCCATAGTTCTCCAAGTATATCAATATAGCTTGTCAAATACCAACCCAAATATGTATTTAGAGAACAAGAGGGGAAATGAGTGTTGAAATATTCCTGAAAATCAAACACACATCATATACTCATATCCTAAGTGAGATTAAGTATATAAGAACACCCCCAAATAGTAGACAATCTAGGATTTACTCCTAATAAGTAAATCTTAGACGGTTTTCCAGGCCAACAAAATTTATGTATTTAGCATTCATGTCGATGAATGTGTACCACCTATCCCATTCTTGAATAGTTAATCTCACTGTTAAGCTTTTAATGCATTCCTATCTTTTAGAAATATTTCAGTAGTGTTTCCCTCAGTTCTCCAAGTACACCGATGTGAATGGAAAAATACCCACCTACATATGTACCCCAAGAAAAATGGAAAATGATTGTCAAAATATTCTTGGAAGAAAAACATGCATTATAGAATCACATCCACATTGAGATAATTTCAAGAATAGACGGAATTGGGGACCATTCAAGATTTACTACTAATGAGTACATCTTGGATGGACTTCTAGCCTAACAAAATATGTGTATATTCGCATGTTAGGGTCTAGGGTTTATGGTATATTCGCATGTTAGGGTCTAGGGTTTATGGACTAGTAGTTTAGGGTTTACATTTTATAGTTTATAATTTAATTAAATGCATATCAATCTCAGTTTAAATCAAGTTAATTTATGTAAGTCAATATCAATGCAGTGTATTAATTTAGAACAATCATCATAAATGTATTTATACAACAGTACATTCTAAACAAGTCAAACAAGAAAACATATATGCATTTTCAATTTTATTTAGATAGCATGACATTCTACACTAATTCCAATTATACAAAAAATAAATGTAGAAATAAGAAATTATACAACCAAATATCAAATAAGAAAGTATACAAAAAATTATCACCTATCACTAATTAATTTACCATCAAGCAATGATTATCATTAATCGAAAGCACACAAAACCATCACAAGTATCAATCATTTGATAGAGAGAGAGAGAGAAAAAAAATCACCAAGAGATGAGGTTTAAAATTATCATCAACAAAGACTAAGAAGTAGAGGGGAGGCACAACAACATCAATGACAGCAGGGACTAACAAGGAGAGAGTAGGAGTATGGGTGGTCACTAGAGAGAGGAGTAGAACCTTCAACAAAGCATGTAGAATAGCGTGGTGGCGGCAGTGGCAAAGGCAGTGGCAGCGAGCTCAAGGAGCAGAGGTGGCGACCACAAAACCTCTATAGATAAGGGGTGATGTTAGTTAGCATTGGTGATGAATCTCTCACACAGGTCGCGGAAGCGGGGAAATGATGAAGTCAAGGATGAAGCACTTATAGAAGGTTGGCGGAAACTACAATGGCATATTCAGTGTTGGGGTCGGGGGAGAATCATGTAGTTGATGGTTTCACACATTCGAGAGACAGAAAGAAATAGGGGAAAGAAAATTCATGAGTGTTATTAACAGACATACCATGTCAGTTTTAGGGATGAAACAATCATAGTATATGTAGTGACACATGTGCTTTTGATATTACATCAGTTTCAGTTGGAAATTGACATAATGGTGAATCATTTTTACATCAATTTTGGGCCCAAAAATGATGTTACACTTCTATTTCCTAGTATAAAAACTTAGACATTCCATGTCAATTTCTCTAGTGCAACTTACTCAAAAACCTAACTTTGAGGGAATATATTTTCATGGGGATCATGATGGCAACATTACAATTTTGGTTGTACTACCCAAAACCAACATTGCAACTGATGATAAACTAAAATTGGTTTTAGGTGTCATGTGATTTTGGTTAGAAAAAACTACACCATATGTATTTTGGAGAAACTTTTCATTTTGCAGGTGATATAGTTGGGGAGGTTTTAGTATCAGTTTCACAAAAGTGACTTGATATTTTATTGTCCCAAACTTTACTAGGAATTTTTTTCTAGGTCATTTGTAATATCAATTTTGGGTTTTGAAAGTGACAGAATAAGAGGAGCAGTACCTAAATTATTCCCTCAACGGCCACTGTCAATTTACTATGACTCTTTTGTTTATGAAATCAATTTTGAAGATCTTATGTGTCATTCATTTAAAAAACTAACATTATATATATTGACATTATATGCTAAAAGTGTACTAGTTGCATTATATGAGTTGGTTTTTCATAGAAAATAACCTTTATTATGTATCCATGAATGTTAGGCAGATAAAAAATACCTATGATCTCGTTATTATACTATTAGGACCAAGGGTGTACGCTATTGAATTATATAGCTTATAGCTCTTTGTATAAGAACCCTAATATGTTGTTTAAGCCACATAAGGATGCTAAGGTGTTTTATACATAATTTGTTGTATCAGTAGGTATAACTTACTCCTTATTTGGGGTTTTACTATGAACTAAGCCTATTGGCAACTACTTTTTGAAAAATTATGCTTTAAAGGGTTAAGGAGGCATGTTTTGGTATGTTACAAAGATTCTAGAACCTTCTTGCATGCATAAGCTTCAAATTTAACTCCAAGGTTTTTCAAAAATAGTTATGTAACACAATTGTGCATGGAGGTCCATGAGTCAATGGTAAAAGGTATCCCCTTATCCTATTATTGGGAAACCTTCAATGAAAACACCCAATCACAAATCCACACATTAACTCATTACAAAATATTAAAGAAGCACCTCCTACTTCACCAAGTAGAGGTTTCACCATTCACTTGAAAATAGGTGTCATAGAATAAAAAGATCCACCTTAAATAAACCTCTCTTATCATCTCATCATCAAAAGTTGATGAGGTCATCAAAAATTGGATGAGGTTATGATAATAATGGTAGATGGTTTAAATTGGATTGTATCCAAGATCACACTTGGTGTGCCAAACAAGGACATAAATATAGGTTTATTGAAAGGAATGTGTTTAGGTGTTAGGATCTCTGGTGAAACATAGATTCAATAGATACATGATTCCAAAGTTGAGGATTTGCTACATGATTATTGTAATTTCTAAACTTTATGTTAATGGAATCAAAAACATCCCATTGTATCTCTTGGTTTGTAACAATTTCTAGTGTGATAAGTGACACTAGAATGGTCCTATACTTTCAATTCCGTACAAAATTGCTAAAATAGACATTACCACTGTTAGAATTTGTATAGGAGCAGCATTAGTCTAACAGAGACATTCTTTCTTTGTTAAGAAGTCTTTATAGGCTTAGAAACTTCAAAATATTAGCAGTTGTCTGCATATGAACAACTTAGTATGAACAAACTAAATATGAATTGTCTTGCCTATGCCTAGGTCAAACACTTAATTTTTCCATGATTGTTTATTGAATTGGAAATTCTATGTGCTAATATCAAAATGAAGTCAATTAATTGTAGGTTTGATTATCATGCTCCATGGGCTGGACCAAGATGGTTATAGGTTGAACATCCATATTAGAAAATTTGAGTGTTGTCATAGTATCACTAAGTTCCAATGCTGGATATAAGTGGATGTGAATCGCTAACATATGACAAATAAATGAGACATAATATAGACACAATTAAGTTGTGAACTATTATGATGTAACTAGGGCTATTACATTGTGCATACACATAAAAACTATATATATGACTTGACATGATACGAGATAAATAATAAAAGCACATATAATGAGGTATTGCAAACAAATATCATTAAGTCATAGTTTTCACTCTGTAATTTTCTTAAACACTCAATTAGAATGTTACAAAAATATTAAATGTATATCATTATCACAAAAAGTAACTTGGGCATAGACTAAATACGTTTCACATATGTTTGAATATATGATTTGAATATTTCAAGTTGAATTGATAATTTGTTTCCTTTTTAGATGAAATATTTTTCATTCATAAGTAAAATTGGTTCTAAAATCATATACTTGAGTCCATATTACATATAGATTGAAGTTGTATTTATTGTTAGAAAAAGTACCAAGTAAAACAATTTGGAAAGCTAAAACATGTGTGTTTTTTAGGGGAGGCAAACCTAAACAAACCTCAGAGATAAGATGTAAAATAAAATGTATAAGATGGTCTATGACATCCATAAAAGTTTTGTCCCTTTAATCTTCATTGTGATCTTCTAGAATTTTCTCCATCGAGTATGTGTTGTGGCAGATATCAACATCCCTAAATCACATCATTTCTGTTTTCTTTGATTCTCTGATGGTTTCTCCAATACCTAAATGATGCAGGAATTTTTGTCATCATATAAATTATCAATTACTTGTTAAGTTGGTAAACATTTTGTTCTTTATTTTCAAATATCCAGTAGAAATATTGATTGTGTGTTGATGATATAATTATGTGATAGACAATATGTTAATGTGGTGGATACAAGAGAGACCCCTCTCCTTTTTATAGAAGAGGGTGTACATGACTCTAACGACTTCCTAACATGAGTTGACTCTATATGGGCCTATATACTCTTGCCCATACATGATGTAACTATTACTTCAAACACTCCCCCCAAGCTAAAGCATGGGAGAATCACATGTCTAGCTTGGATGATAGAGAGAACTAAGATATAAAAGTAATAATCACTAAAACATAATATCCCTAACTTAGCATGACATATCCTCTCCCTTGTACTTTAGCATCTTTGACTTTGAAGCTCCATTGAGATCGATAAATGTTGGATTCTTGGGAGAAATTCCTAGATGTTGAATCTTTGAGACATCTGGATCTTTGACTATGTTGGAGCTTGTATCTTGGAGTATGCTAATGGAATATGCAAAGATTATCTGAGTAACCAAGTCAATTATTATCGTCGTTGAAGTAGTTTCTAGGATGTGTACCATAGGAAGACTACGTTGTAACAAATGGGCAACCTACTAAATAGGGAATGAACGAACATCAACGTTATTGATTGAGTATGAACCAACATTAGCGTGTTTTACTGGGCATAGACAAACATCAATGTGCTTATGTGTTCATGTACAAACATCAACATACTTGACTGGACACTCATGAACATCAATGTGCTTGATTGGGCAGATACAAACAAGGAGGAAACATTACTAACACAGTTGACTGAATGATCTTATAAAAAAATAGGTATGTTAGACTGACACAACCAAATGTGCAAATAATCTAAGATGTTCCAATTCTAGAATATATAAGTGTTGTGATGGCAGAATGACCAAGATATGGTCGATGAAGAAAGATATTCACTTGATGTAGAGCATCAATGACATCCAACTGATCTGAGGAGATAAATCAATGCTAAGAAACTGGGAATCTAAATGGTGAGGATGGTCATTGTCCTTTAAGTGGATAATGAGATTTGTACAACACATCAGATACGAAAATCTCCATATGTGGACATTGTTCTTCTTCCTCTTTCCTCCTCTGAGCTCCAAACTCTACAACTCAACTCTTCTCCTCATCTCCTCTACTACCCCCCACACACCAACCATAAAGAGATGACAAAAGTGATCGGGGTGGACAACAATAGAGAGAAACTTCCCTATGAAATTAATGTTAGGCTTTGTGTAGGAAACAGGCATGGAGGAAGCAACAAAAAAAAATTCCACACAACCTGCAATAGGATCTCATTAAACGTATTCAAAAAGAGTGTTCCTAGGATATACCTTGTCGTGAAGCAAGTCTGACGACGTCTTGCTACACGATGGTGTGCAATTCTCCTAGCTTACACGGACGGTACTTCTCTCCCATCCTCCGAATGCATCGCGGGAAGATCTAGAGGTGCTCCTCTCGTACGGTGATCTATGACACTCATAACACATATGGATGGTCGTTGACGTCCTTCGAAAATAGGTGTCTCAGTGTCTGCTTCTCTACTTCGTCTATGTGGATGGATTGGAACTCCACGTCATGCTTCCTAAGTCGGTAGGAATGAGTAGCCTCTATGAGATGATGTGCTAGTGTCGTGGTGCTATCCTTTCTCTCCTAAGGATGGTGACGGCTAGGGTTTGTGTATGTAACCGTAAACTAAAAAGCCTCTGTCAATATCTTGAAAATATATCGGTTGTCAAGCCCCTTTAAATAGGAGATGAAAGGAAATAAGATTTCCTAAACTCGACGATAAATAGAATGACTGCGTTAATTAAAATGCTCATGGATTAATTAGAATATTCTGGAATTAAATAATGAACCAATTAATTGTATTAATTGATTAATTAATATCCGACTCCATGCAATGCTCGGGATGGCTCTATGGGCATATATACCAACAGACTCCCACTTGCACTTAGAACCAGTCACTCCAATTAAACATTTTAACATATTCCAATATTATTCTAATGGATTACATAAACATTTTAGTAATCAATGTGATTCAAAACAATTCCAATCAAATCCACAATTATACTCCTACTCCAACACATCCTATGTGTGTGACCCGGTAGGCTCCCAATTTCATTGGTAGCGATATCCATAATCATATTATGATTTCATAAGCAATGATCAGTATCTAGCAAGACTTCATTGCCACCCAAGTAATTGGAGAAGTTGGAGAACAACTTAATCTATCATTCATGACTGGTGTTACAGTGATTGTATAGTTCCTTTGTCATTGATATCCAGATTGAACTCGAGTCATGGAACTGTTATCCTCTTCAATGTTGAATACATGTTCCTTGAACTAGAGTAGACTATATGAAATATATGTAAGCTCAATATCACATATTGACTCACATCAGCATGGCCATGCATGTCTCAGCCTCCCTTATCAAGTGACCAGAATATCAAACTCTCGTAGGAAGGACAAATTCCATCTACATCACTCACAGTCATCCCCATGTGTCATAGTAAGCACCATCTTTATGGCAATCCTTATTTAGGACCATAGTTGATGATGTCAAAGTACACCGAATAACATGTGATAAGTGTAGTGACTTCAGGTCTAAGAACCACAATCACCACCATCACTATGAGATGTGACTCTAACTACCAATCATGGTATCTATGTGTCACTCTCAAGGTGGGTATGTCCGATACACTATTCTCTAGAAAGTATCTATGTATTTGGTTTGATATATCCATATCATGGCTAATGAGATTCTTCCATCAACCAACATGCATTCTAATCTTATGTGTTATTGATGTCTATGGATATTTCCACCATAACAACCGATTAGGGACAAAACAAGAATACATACTCTTGGCATACATATGATCTCAATGTTCAGGTCATCAACTCAAAGACATATGTCATTGAGAATATTATTTTGTAGACATTTATAAGTTTTGTGGTCATGTCACAATATAAAACACAAACATATAGACTGGAAACTTACCTTTATTGATACGATCAATATAGTATTACAGATCTACATAGTATCCCATTACAATCATCAAGTGATAGTCTCTATGGACATACATACCAATAGATTCCCACTTGCACTTATACCCAATCACTCATGAATCTCAATCCAAGTGATCAAACATTTTTGTCATGTTTCTGCTGTGAAAGTGCTTTTGTGAGCGGGTCAACCACTTGCTTTCTGTAGGTACTCTGCAAATCTACACATCTCCTCGTTGTACGATCTCTCATATGAGATGGATCCACCGTAGAATATGTTTGAAACATTGGTGCAATTTGGCTTCTTTAGCCTGTGCAATTGCTCCATGGTTGTCGCAAAACAACTCAATTGCATCACTAGTGCTTGGAACCACTCCAAGTTCATAAATGGACTTCTTGATCCACACATATTCCTTTGCAGCATTAGATGCAGCAATATATTCGGCCTGTATTGTGTAATCTACAACAGTCTCTTGCTTGGAACTCTTCCAGATCATAGCTCTATTGTTCGGGCAAAACACAAATCCAAATTGTGATCTATAGTCATCTTTGTCAGTTTGAAAGCTAGCATCAATGTAACCCTTTACCATGAGCTCTTCCTCA
Organism: Alisma plantago-aquatica; assembly: GCA_963693085.1. Taxonomy (NCBI): domain Eukaryota; kingdom Viridiplantae; phylum Streptophyta; class Magnoliopsida; order Alismatales; family Alismataceae; genus Alisma; species Alisma plantago-aquatica. Next base: position 633,462,457 of record OY856412.1, on the reverse strand, counting down.
CCTCCGTATACCAAGAATTGATCATCAGTCCTTCTCAAGTACTCTAGTATGTTCTTTACGGTTGTCCAGTGACATTCATCTAGATCTGACTGATATTGGCTCATCATGCTCAAAGCATACGACACATCAGGATGAGTACATAACATTGCATACATGATAGGTCCAATTGTTGATGCATATGGAATCTTACTCATGTGTGCCCATTCATCACATGAACTAGGACATTGGGCTTTAGAGATCGTAACCCCATGGGACATGGGTAAGTTACCTCTCTTAGAACCCTCCATGCTAAATCTCTTTAGAACCTTGTCAATGTATGTGCTCTGGCTTAGGCCTAGAAGCCTTCTAGATCTATATCTATAGATCTTGATTCCTAGTATATAGGATGCTTCCCCTAAATCCTTCAAAGAGAAGGTTTTCCCCAGTCAACCTTTTACTGTCTAAAGAGTAGGGATGTCATTTCCCATCAATAGTATGTCATCCACATACAATATGAGAAATACGACCATGTTCACACTAACCTTTTTGTAAACACAAGGTTCATTTTCATTTTGACTAAAGCCAAACTTTTTACTACTTCGTCAAAACATAGATTCCACCTCCGAGATGCTTGCTTCAATCCATAGATTGACCTTTGTATCTTACAGACTTTATTAGATTCCTTCATATTGATAAAACCCTCAGATTGTGTCATGTACACATCCTTGAGTAAATTTCCGTTAAGGAATGTCATTTTAACATCCATCTTCTAAATCTCATAGTCATGATAAGTTGCAATGGCGAGCACGATCCTGATGGATTTAACCATGGCAACTGTTGAGAAGGTCTCATCATAATCAACACCTTGAATTTGATGAAATCCTTTTGCAACCAATCTACCTTTATAGGTTTGAGAATTTCTATCCATGTCTGTCTTCTTCTTGAAGATTCACTTGCACCCTATGGATTTTACCCCTTCGGGTGGATCCACCAAGGTCCATACCTTGTTGGTGTACATGGATTCCATCTCAGATGTCATGGCTTTGTGCCATTTCTTAGATTTCGGTCCCTTAGTAGCTTCTAGATAGGAAGTTGGCTCATCTGTTATGCCCAATTCGTCACTATCATGAGTCATAAGAAATCCAAATCTCTCAAGATCAAGTCATGTCCTACTAGACCTATGAGGTTCCTGTGTTACATTTAGAACTTGAAATTCCATGACAGTTTGTGAGTCTTCGTGTTCCTTATGTACCTCCTCGGGTTCTCTACTTTCTTGTTAATCTTTAACTTCTTCGATCTCTATATTCCTCCCACTCATTCCTTTGGAAATAAATTCCTTTTCAATAAATACAACGGTCCTAGCAACAAACACTTTGTTGTCAGTTGGTGTGTAGAAGTAGTATCCCCGAGTTTCCTTGGGGTATCCAACAAAATAGTATTTTTCATGTTTGTGTCCAAGCTTTTCAGGAAATTGTTTCCTAACATAAGTTTCACATCCCCAAATCTTTACCGTAGACAAATTGGGATGATTCTCATTCCATATCACATATGGTGTCTTTTGAACTGATTTGGAAGGTACAAGGTTAAGTGTAAACGATGCAGTTTCAAGAGCATATCCCCAGAATGATATTGGAAGTTCGGTTGAACTCATAATTGAACGTAACATGTCTAATAATGTATGATTCCTTGTTTCTGACACACCATTATGTTGTGGTGTACCAGGTGGATTCCATTGTGATATAATACCATGGTCTCTCAGAAGGCCCTCAAACTCTTAGCTTAAGTATTCGCCACCTTGATTTGAATGGAGTCCTTTAATACTCTTACCAAATTGCTTCTCTAATTCATTCATTAAAGTCTTGAACATTTCAAGAGTTTCTAACTTGTGTTTCATAAGATATGCATAGCCATACCTACTAAGGTCATCAATGAAGGTAATGAAGTATTGATAGCCTCCTCTAGCATTTGATCTAAAAGGTCCACATACATCATTATGTATGAGACCTAACAGATCACTAGCTCTCTCACTGTGTCCAGTGAAAGGAGTCTTGGTCATCTTGCCTAATAAACAAGCCTCACATGTCTCTAATGATTCAAAATCAAAAGAGTCTAGATAACCATCTTTATGGAGTCTAGATATGCGCTTCTCGTTTATGTTCCCAAGACGACAATGCCATAAGTATGTTTTGCTTGATTTGTCAAGTGTTAGCCTTTTAGTATTTACGTTGTATATGCTAGTCTCAAGTTCTAACAAGTAGATATCATAAGACATAGGTTCATTGCCATAAAAGATCTCATCTTTAGAAATAGAAATCATTCCATACTTAATGTGAAATTCAAAACCACTCTTATTTATATAAGATACAAAAATAATATTTCTATTAATGGCAAGTACATAATAGCAATTCTATAATTCTATTACAAGGCCCATAGGCAAAGATAAACTAATAACTCCAACTGCAGTGGCAACAACTCTTGCTCCATTAGCGACCCACAGCTCGACTTGGCCCTTTCATAAAGGCTTACTTCTTATCAGATCATGCATATTTGAACATATGTGAGATCCACATCCGATATCCAGAACTCATGATGAAGAATTTAAGTTTATCTCAATAATGTATATACCTGAAGTGGAGATCTGTATCCCCTGCTTCTTCTTCCTCAGTTCCTCCAGGTAGAGAGGACAGTTTCTTTTCCAATGTCCATCCTAGTGACAATGTTGACAACTGCCTTCTTTGGAGATCCCACCTTTGGCTTTGAGCATAGATGACTTTGGATTATGCCCATCTTTAGAACCTTTCTTAGCCTTACCTTTTCCTTTTGACTTTACCTTTGTCATGTTGATCATCATCACAGACTTGGGCTTCTCTTTCTTCATCTGTGCTTCAGCTATCCTCAACATGCCCAACAATTTTGACAATAGTTTGTCAAGATTGTTCATGTTGTAGTTCGTGACAAAATGAATATATTATTTAGGCAATGATTGCAGAATCACATCAATGGCCAACTCTTGACCTAGGGGAAATCCCATCTTGGATAGGCTTTCCACGTACCCAATCAAAGTGAGTATATGGGTGCCAACTGAGTCTCCCTCTTTCATCTTATTTCTGAACAAATCCTTGGAGACATCATATCTCTCCTATCTTGCTTGATGCTGATACATGTTCTTGACATATGTTACCATCTCCATGACATTCACATTTTCATGCCGCTCTTACAACTCATAGTTCATTGAGCATAAAATCAACCACATGACATCCACGGTGTCATCAAGGTGCTTCTTGTAAGAATCCTTTTCAGCCTTGGGTGCATTTGAGGCAGGTTCTGCTGGTTCTGGTATTTCAAGGACATAGAGCTTACGCTTCTATGTGAGAACAATTTCTCAACATCCTAAACTAGTTTTAAAAGTTGATTCTGATAAGTTTTTCCTTCTCAAGGACCAATCGTAATGAGAATGTGTGAGTGTTGTTTGCCATTTGATTGCTATAAAAGAAAAAGTTTACATTTAGTCCAAAACATTTTGACTTGTAAAGATTTGATAAACAAGATTAACTAGGCCTTTAATTAATTATGCTCCCACTATTTTATTCAAATTGATAGCCCTCACTATCAACTCGAAAGATTGCAGTGTACAACCTTCTAGTGAGCCAAGATCCAAAATAATCGGATCAATGCCCAGCCCACACCGGTGTCAAAAACTAAATACTAAGGTAGGCAACTTTTACCAATTGCATCATATGCAACTCTTGGATAAATGATCATGCACAACTCCTTGCCATGATGCATTTGTGTGCCTCTAGGTACTTGATCCTATCAAGGTTCCCGTTGTAGTATGTATTAATTATACAACGGGCCTTTACATGTTGTATTTGGTACATGTTGTAATAGACTACCATAATACAACATATTGAAACTCGTTGTTAGATCCCGACATGAGACAATAGACTCCAACCTATTGTTATAAATTCTAATTACACAACATGTTGTGACCTGTTGTAATATCCACACATAACAAATCATTGTAATAGACTGTCATTACACAACTTAAACTAAACCATTGTAATATATCATTATTACACAACATGATATCACCTGTTGTACTAGCTACATGTTGTAAAAGACCATTATCACACAACACACTATACCTTACTGGCAATATAGGTGGATTTTTGTTTGAGTAGTAGGTTAAACAAAATCCTATTTCGTGTGGTCATGTGAATGATAGTTTTTCACCCTGGGTAGATATTTTGACCCGGAACTGACCCAATCCCAATATATGCACATACTAAAATACATATGGAATAATTACCCCCTCATTATAACAAAATCCGCAATAAGTCAGGGCTACCTGGTCAGGAATAAAAGTCCTGACCAAACTAGGACTAGTTCCCAAGGCTAATCCCTGGCCAGTGGCAGCGGGAGGGGGGCAAGCAGGGGCAAGTGCCCCCTTCCAATTTTAATTTTTCTTAATATATATATATGTTTTATATATGTAGAATGGTATCAAGGTTAATTTTTCTTTTCATATTTTATCTTCTTCACACGCTTATTAACCTATTTTCAAATTATGTAAATGTTATTTATAAATCACATTATTATTAATATGATTTTAAATAAGAATTAGAAATATAAACACATTAAATTAGGGTAAATATTATAAAATAAGGGACGTTTCTTTATTTTTATAAATACATCTCATTGTTACATAATTAACAAGTAATGTGTTTTTATTAAACATATTAACAATAATATCAAATATACATCCATTAATGTTAATTGACGAACTATTAGTTTACATCAATTTTATAATGATTAAATAAGAAACTGATATCTATGAGTAACAAAATACTTTATGATCTATAATTAATAGTATACTTTGTTACATGTTAAATAATTTTATCTAATTTATAAACTATTACTTAAATGTATTATAAATATTACAAGTACATAGTTGTATGGTTAATGAGGAAAAATAAACTAGTATCTATAATTTTTTTATACTTTATGGAATACCAAATACTTTATGAAGTATATATAAATAATTAAGTATGTAACAAATATAGCAAGTACATAGGTAATATTAAAAAAAAAACTAATATCTATAATTAATAATATACTCCATGGGATATCAAATAGTATTATATTATGTATAAATAACTAAATGTATAATGTATATAGCAACAACATAGTCCATAGATGTATATGTTATGTGTGCGGATTTATGTTGATTCTTTTCTATTATGAGTGTAATGTATGTTAGGAAAAATAACTTCAAATGAAATATGATAGTCTTAGTAGTACATGGTTTCACAATAAATTAATTAATATCATTTTTAATATATTTGTATTGTTTTGAATTTTTATACATCAATCAATATTTGTTAAAATAATGTAATTGCATGTATCTTATGTTATTAATTATTTAAATTATACTTCTATTTGCAAGTTGTGCAAATATTACTCCTCTAAATTATACATATTTGTTTCATCATGATGTCAAAGATAACATATTTTTTATATTTAAATTTCCAACACTACATAGAAATAACAATCATAATAATCTAGTGAACAATATATTGTCACAACATTTATTGAGTTTATTAGGTAAAATTAATAAATAGGTTTAACACCATCATAAGTATCTTTATTTAAAAATAAATTGCTATAATGTTATTTTTTTATTTTTGAATAATAATAGTAATTTTCACGTTGTACTACTTATATATTTAATTTTCTTAGCTTTATGTTACTTTTTAATTACTTGAGTTGTCAAGCTCATCAAGTTGGAAATTATTTGTTTGATTAAAAACTATAATAATCCACGCAATCAATATTGAACACTAAATTGATGTGTTTTTTTAAACGACCTATATTTATGAAAAAATAATTTAATAGAATAGTTGGTCTTATAAAAAGAATAAATCTTTTCAATATCAGATGTCACCATTTCAATCTCATCTTTAATGTAAGAAAATCATAAATGTATGTATCATATTATAATATATATATACAATAATCCATATACATAGATCTAAAATTAAGTACTCCACTAATTAATGACTTATGTCTTCAACTTCTTTTTTTATTTGTGTAAGATACATCTATTTTCTTGCCTCGATCCAAGTAATAGGTCGATTGAGACATATTAACACTCAATATGAATTTCACATATGTACTTAACATAATTTTTATATGTAACCCCCTTCATGAGGTGGCTGGCTCCGCCACTGTGGACCCTGACTATTGTAATTTGACTCCTTGACTAAATTTCTTTTTTTCTTTTTAATATTTTCCCAGACCTAATAGCCAGTTTAAGTTTAACCCTGGGGTGAGTACGACGATTGGTATGCTACACAACCCAGTGCCTGGTTGCACCCCCCCACCCCCGAAGTCCCCCTTCCGGTTTTCCTCTCTCAAATGAGGATCACATGGGCTCCATCTTCTGCCGGTTTTTTCTCTCACGTGATGGACGTCGGCGCTCCATCCTTCCGTCAGTTTCTTCTCGCACCCGACGGCCGCAGGCACTCCATTCTTCCGGTGGTTTTTCTTCTTTGCGCTCCATCCTTCCGGCAGTTTCTTCTCTGTGCTCCATCCTTCCGTCAACTTCGCCGGTTCTGCAGCACGCTGCGTCGTAACCACCGTCTGTAGGCCGAGCACATACGCCTGGGCTACAGGTGGCCGTCCGCTAACACAAATCATCATTGTTCTTCGCTCCGCACAAAGCACGAATGACTGGCTCTCTTGTTGGTCGTCGTCTTCCAGCCGCCAAAGCTTTCGGCCATTCCGGTTTGATTCTGTTCTCGGGTTTCATTCTCGAATGTATCTCTCCTTCAACCCTTGTTTCATTTTCTGCAATCATCCATGTTAGAGGGTTGTTAATTGCTCCCGTTATGTATTATCTGGTGTAAAACTTGCTACTTGCTGCTCTGCAAATACCATATTGGAGTTCCCGTCTAGACTTATTGTTTGATCATCATTTCCGGACTTATTGTTCGATCGTTTGCTTCTGAACTTGCTGTCTGGTGGTTTAATTTTGGACTGTGCAAGTGCAAATATAAAGTTATTTCATTCTTGACCTGTTGTGCTAAAGGAAGAAGATCGGACTGACAAGGTATGTATTACCAACGGAACAACTTTTCATCATTTTTATTAGAAATGTAGCATATTTTTTCTGATATAAGATCACTATATAAGAAATTATTTAATTTTTGGTGACCATAGTTGTAGCCCAAACAAGTTCAATCTCGATTAGTCACATTAATAAATGAATATATATGCCAAATTTATGTCATGTGAAGATTAAATCTTTGTTGTTTGTGATCGGTTATCCTTGACATGAGAAAGATGGAAGTGAAAGTAGCAATCCTTCAACAAGTCTTGTTCAAGTTCTACTTTTAATTGTTTTCCGACGTAATATAACATAAAGAAAAAATATTGATATTTGTTTCATTGATTTCTTTGGAATTATATGCATAGAAAAAGCTACAATGTTCCTAGTAATAAATATTTTCTTGCATTTGTAATATTAGTTAGAATGTCATTATAGTTAAGAAAATGTCTAAATATTAGCATCAAGTTCCCTTCTTTATTTATAAAAGTGAATTCGACAGATTACTTCTTAATCAGTCTTATATTTTTTATCTTTATCGAAATTTTTGTTAATATTTATTCTTTTTGAATTTGTGACGTCTCTCTTTTCTACTATGCTTATGCTATAACAATTTAGTAGAAAAAAACTCAAGACTAAAACTATAAAATTGCATATTGTGTTCAAAATTAAAATTTTATTCCATCATGTTTATTTAGTATTTTTATCCAATAGATCAGAAATTTAATAAAAAATAATCTTCATGACAAGTTGCTAGTATAATTGCAAACATTACTTGTTTATGCGAGGATTTTAGATTTTGTTCAAAACTTATCAATTATTTGTGTAGTAAAATTATTTGGATTAATTTTAATGGTTAGGGTGTATTTCCATACTCTAATGTCTTTCTTCTCTCACCTACTAACAATTAAACACATTTAACGACCCACCCACTTTTATTGGATTTTTTTCACCTTTGTAAAATTAGAATGAAGAATCACACATAGTGGTAGGAAACTTTAAAACATTAATGTTGCCAGTGGCGGAGCCAGCCTCCTAATGGAGGGGGACACATATAAAAATTATGTTAAGTACATATGTGGAATTCATATTGAGTGTCAATATGTCTCAATCGACCTATTTACTTGGATCGAGGCAAGAAAATAGATGCATCTTACACAAATAAAAAAAGAAGTTGAAGACATAACTCATTACTTAGTGGAGTACTAAATTTTAGATCTATGTATATGGATTATTGTATATATATATATATATATATATATATATATATATATATATTATAATATGCTACATACATTTATGATTTTCTTACATTAAAGATGAGCTTGAAATGGTGACATCTGATATTGAAAAGATTTAATCTTTTTTATAAGATCAACTATTCTATTAAATTATTTTTTCATAAATATAGGTCGTTTAAAAAGCACATCAATTTAGTGTTTAATATTGATTGTGTGGATTATTATATATTTTAATCAAACAAATAATTTCCAACTTGATGAGCTTGACAACTCAAGTAATTAAAAAGTAACATAAAGCTAAGAAAATTGAATATACAAGTAGTACAACGTGAAAATTACTATTATTATTTAAAAATAAAAAACAACACTATAGCAATTTATATTTAAATAAAGATACTTCTGATGGTGTTAAACCTATTTATTAATTTTACCTAATAAACTCAATAAATGTTGTGACAATATATGGTTCACTAGATTATTATGATTGTTATTTCTATGTAGCATTGGAAATTTAAATATAAAATTATGTGAACTTTGACATCATGATGAAAAAAAATGTATAATTCAGAGGAGTAATATTTGCACAACTTGCAAATAGAAGTATAATTTAAAGAATTAATATCATAAGATACATGCAATTACATTATTTTAAAAAATATTGATTGATGTATAAAAATTCAAAACAATACAAATATATTAAAAATGTTATTAATTAATTTATTGTGAAACCATGTACTACTAAGACTATCATATTTCATTTGAATTTATTTTTCCTAACATACATTACACTCATAATAGAAAATAATCAGCATAAATCTGCACACATAAAATATACATCTATGGACTATGTAGTTGCTATATACATTACACATTTAGTTATTTATGCATAATATAATATTATTTGATATCCCATGGAGTATATTATTAATTATATATATTGGTTTTTTGTTTTAATATTACCTATGTACTTTCTATATTGTTACATATTTAATTATTTATATATACTTTATAAAGTATTTGGTATTCCATAAAGTATACAAAAAATTATAGACACTGGTTTACTTTTCCTCATTAACCATACAACTATGTATTTGTTATATTTATAATACATTTAAGTAATTGTTTATAAATTATATAAAATTATTTAATATGTCACAAAGTATACTATTAATTATAGATCATAAAGTATTTTGTTACTCCTAGATATCAGTTTCTTATTTAATCATTATAAAATTGGTGTAAACTAATATTTCGCCAATTAACATTAATGGATGTATTTGGTATTGTTGTTAATATGTTTAATAAATTATATTCTTAATAGTGTTGCTTGTCAAAGTTGTTTCTCTTATCTGATTTAACATGTTACTTCTTGTATTTTCCCCTTTGTCCTCAAGCATTATATCTCTTATATATATATATATATATATATATATATATATATATATATATATATATATATATATATATATAGCATCATGCATTAACATCAAGCAGCAATTTGCCATTTTTTTAATTTGACTAGAAATTTGCCATTTTTTAATTTGATTTTTTATACACATACGTTGTATTAGTTTTTTTTATACTTCCATCATATTATTTGCTAACAAGTTCTCACAATTATTTGGATAATAAATTCATATTTTTATACAGTGTCCAAAGCAGCCGAACAACACAGATTGCAGGTATTATATGTTGAAGTACATGAGAGACATCATTGATGCAAGAATTAGAAATACAACCTGAATGTGTAAGCTACTTATCATTATATTTTGTTAGTTCGTTCAAATTTCTAAATAATTTGAAAAAGACAATATGTTGATATATTTGTCATATGATTGAAGTATTATTCGAAGTATATTGGCAGTTGCTTCAACCAAGAAGAAATCGACGAGGTATGAAATGAGTGGGCGACGTGTTCTTGAGCACACATAAGATTACGTGACATGAGGAGGAGACATTTATTCTTTAGCACAGACCAATGTGAAATTTTATTTGTTTGTTATCAGTTCGATTCTAGAGTGGATACTCAGTACTTTGTATTATTCAATCTTTGTATGGATGATAGAATATTTATTAAATTTAGTACGAGTTTCTCTCATGGTTTGATGGTAAATTTGTTCAATTATGTGCTTGTTTGTGAAATGAAAAAAGTATAATATCATATTTATTATAATTTATTAATAATATAGTTAATTTGATTAATAAAATTGGTTCAATATAAGACCTGTCAAACTCTAATCAATGACAACAGTTAATGATATGTTGTAAATGTATGATAGTACAACAAACAACACATGTTGTGTTATCCATACCTATTACAACAGGTGCATCTGGAAAAAACACACATATTACAACACGTGTTTCTAATGAACTACAACATGCATAACTTGTTGTATAAAATGTGTATATTACAACAGACACGCAACATGTTGTATAAACAACCCTATTACAACGGTTGAATGTATGGAAATACAACATGTTTCAACTGTTATATAAACCTACCTATTACAACGGGTGCACTGCATGTTGTAATAAACCTACCTATTCCAACATGTGTGTTTAGTGAAAGACAACATACTTCAACTGTTGTATAATATATATTACAACGGATAAACCACATGTTGTAAAAAACACTCATATTACAATGTGTGTGTATAGAAAAAGACAACGTGGTTTAACTGTTGTAGTATATATAGTACAACGGGTACACCACATGTTGTGTAAAATACCCATATTACAATAGGCCATCCCCATATTACAATAGGCCATTCATCAAAAGACAACATGTTTTAACTGTTGTATAAAATACATCTATTACAACATGTGATCACATGTTGTATAAACCACCCCCCATAAGACCACACGATCTCTCCTGTATTTTTTTGCCAATGAAGTGGCACTCCAGTGGTAAAAGTGATGATGTAAGACCGACAGGTCATGAGTTCAAACTCAGGCGACGGGATGAATGAATCGTCAATTTAAAAAAAAAAATAAGACCACATGATCTAATACAACGGTTAACACCTGTAGTAAAATGGAAAAATGAATTGTTGTAAAAAGCATTTTCTATAGTAGTGATTATACATCCATATCATTCATAAACAAACTTATTTACAACATTCACAACCACATTCATTCACAACATTCACAAAAGGAGATTCTAGGTCATAACTGTGCATGCATTCACCACATAAAATAGATTTTAAAGATGACGTGTATGATATCAGAGGTATATCAACATATACATATATACATATTAAAATTGTATTACTTTTAATGTGGGACATTCTCTATTAAATATATTTTCAACTCCCACACAGACTATGCGGGGTACACACGGTCAGCGGGTGAGAATCGAGGGGAGGCCACCCCTCATGGGGTATGTGGGGAAGATCCCTTGAAAAGTCTATGAAATTTTACTTCCGTGTACTTAGGAAAATCAATATTTTCCAGAGTCAACCCCGTCTGAAACATAAAAAATAGAAGCATGTGGCGCATCTGGAATTAGGTTTAGATATGCACATTAACATTTTTAAGTCTACATCATATGCAACCATAGAAAATAGTATACAGTGATTCCATCATATCAAAACGAATCCAAATACATCATAGATTGACGCTACTCTAATACCATTGTTGAGTTTTGTGGAGGAAACATGTGCGGTGGAAGCAACAAAAAAAAATTCCACGCAACCCACAACAAGATCTTATCAACAATAGTGTATTCAGAAAGAGTGTTTGTAGGATATATTTTGTCGCGAAGCAAGTCTGGCAACGTCTCTTGCACGATGGTGTGCAATGCTCCTGGCTTACACGGATGATTCTTCTCTCCCATTCTCCGAACACTTCACGAGAAGATCTGACAGTGCTCCTCTTGTGTTATGATCTACGTCGCTCGTAGCACATATGGATGGTCATTGACGTCCTCTGAACACAGGCGTCTCAGCGTCTCATCTCTACTCTGTCCATGCGGATAGACTGGAACTCAATGTCACGCTTTTTAAGATGGCAGGAAGGAGTAGCCTCTGTGAGATGATGTGCTAGCATCGTGGTGCTCACCTTCTCTGCTAAGGATGGTGGCATCTAGGGTTTATGTACGTGAGCATAAATGAAAAAGTCTCTCTCAATATCTTGTAAAGATATTGGCCGTCAAGCCCCTTAAAATAGGAGACAAAAGGAAGAAGGGTTTCCTAAACCCATCAGTAAACAAAAAGACTGTGTTAATTAAAATGCTCGTGGAATAATTAGAATATTCAAGAATTAATTAATTAATCATATTAATTGATTAATTAATATCCAACTATATGCAATGCTTGGGATGGCTCTATGGGCATACATACCAACAATTAAGGGACATGGGTTGGAGAGGGAAGAAATTACTATACAAGGATTTGCTTGATATGGTTGGAGAAGTTGTATGTTGGATTGCTCAACTTGCTTGATAGAACTCAACTACACACTTGAGAAAGCTTGGGTAACCCTCACACATGACAGAGGTTGGTCTTGTACTTGAGAGAGAACCCGATCACACATGTGAGGACCTCATGATGATTCTACAGAGAGGTTGACTTGGTGAGGAGATTGAATTAGATGAATTGCTAACTAGTTCAATTTTGTATGTGATCTGATATAAGATATGAAGAAGAAAATAATTGGATGTTGTTGTGACATAAAATGGATATTAGTCTGGTCCTTAGAATAAAAAAAATCAAGAGGTGTAGAGGCGGACCCCTAGTGATACAGACTAAATCGAATAATAGATTTGATTATCTTTTCTTACTTAGGAGTTTTCTGACCTGTGACATGCCATGTTGGACATATGACATGTCATGTTGCCACCTCCACTGCTGATTGAATTGAAAACCCTAATGGTGACATTTCATGTTGACAATGACACAATGTGTTGATTGTCAAAGTTGAATGTCAAAGATGTCAAACAAACTGATGGCGACACACCGTGTCGGCCAATGACACACTGTGTAACTACTTTACACATCGTGGTAATAGAAGAACTCTATTGTGAATCGATTTATATTCCATGTACTTGACTTTCACATTGTGTAGCCTAACGCTTGGTAGTGTTTTGGACTTTTGACTTGTAAATCCAGCTAAGACTGATGTATAAACACTAGAGGACTTGCGCCCTATCTCCATGGATGAATTTCATAGGGAGTGGTGGATCTTGCATATGAAAATTCAAAATATATATCTATATAGACACGTGGAGTAGATAGAGATGACTGTTACATGGTGGAGATGACTTCCACCATGGGAAAAATCATTATCGGGCTACGGATGTTGGAGAAAACTTCCACATGTCTGTGTGGTTGGACCTTGATTGGTGATGATCCAAGAAGGGGGATAGTTGAATCTAGAATTTGTGCCATGGGAAGACAAAAGATGGAGTCATGGGGGTTGGATCACTTCATGCTAGAGGAAGATGAAAGACCGATTTTTGGAGGATGTTAGATGATGAAGATGATACTTATCATATCCAAATATGTGATGTAGAGACCTAGAGCTACGATGTTGAGATCTAGAGTTGTGATGTAGATATTTGGTTCTACGACTCTAGATGTGATGACGGCAGTCCTTCTAAAGGGGAGGGAAAAGGAGATGACTGTGTGGAGAGGGTGATGGAGATGGCTGGCGGGCAGCTAACCATGATGGCCATTTTCGCCCATAGGTGGAGACTTGTTGCTTTCTCTCTAGTTTTAGGATCAATGCTCTGAAACCATGTAAAAATATTAATTGTATGTTGACTATACAATGACATGATAGAATATCTATCAATTTGATGGATACATGAGAGACCTCTCTCCTATATGTAGAAGAGGGTGGACGTGACTCTAGAGACTTGACTTGACTCTAGATGGGCCTATAGACTTTGGTCCATATATGATATGAATATTACTTCTAACATATCTTGTAGTTTTTCTCTCATATAGATCGAACGATGGTGATGGATAAAATATTTGGGTAGGTTACATAAGGTATCTTTTACTTATCTTTAAAATCCATATTAATAGTATTCTTGCATATGCAATGTAAATGTCAAGGTGTATGAATATATGTGTGTCATGTTTGTTTATGCTAATACACAATGTAAGAAAATGTATTCAATCATTTCATCTGATGCTCGACACATAAATCATATGTTGGGACCACAAAAACCCCATTTGGTCCAGTTCACCCCCGTGAGTATTTTGTCATGTCTTATTATCCATATAAGGATAAGGTATTTTGTAATATGTTTGATCTTCCATAGTTTATGAAAAGTGGTCTTGATTCCAAGGTGACTAAAAAAGTGGTATATGGTTTTTGGTGTATAAGCTTTCCCTCATTTCCACATAATGTGATTGTACATGAAAATTGCAAGTATGTAGCTGATATGTTCTTCCACATTATTGAATGAGTCATGGATGTATCTATAGAATGGGTTTTTTCCATTTGAGTTAAGAAGGATCGGTACATGATTTTTGGTAATGTGAGACAATCAGGGAGAATTTTAGTGTGAAGCTTCATGTTATTTATCTTTCACCCGTTTAACCAGGGGTCATACCAAAAAATTATGCCTTTGAAAGAATGTGGTGGCATTTATTTTCCTAAATTATGTATAGTGTATTGACAATGTACTGTCATTATGGTGATATGCCCTTCTTTCTAGTGGTTTTCCATGAGTTCTTGTTTGTGTAGTATTTGTTTATGACATGTGTTATCCATGTGGCTTGTTTTCCGATGCATAAGGTGGTCGTGATTTTATGGATGAGGTAGTGTGCATGTAGTTTGATGTTGAGGATACCCCATCCACCTTGTTATTTTGGTTTGCATATTTTCTCATTTGACTAGGTGTATTTTCTTTGTCTTTGTAGTGCCTCCCTATTGAACATTATGTGATGAATATCTATCCTATGGATAATTGTTGATAGAAGAGGTATATATCTTAGGTACTAATTGATGAGTGGAGTTAGTGATGTATTGAGGAGGGTGAGATGACCCACCAAGACTCGATGTTTGTGATTTCTATAGGGATAGTTTTTGTTGGAATGATGTGATAATATGGTTCCAACACGTAGTTTGAAAAGGGTATGGTGACAAGGGCAAGTCAAGATATTTGATGGGAATTTTTTTTTCCTTACATCATATCATGTCTTGGAATCTGTCTAATTCATGTTGAATGATATAAGTACCTATGATAATATGTTTCTTAGTTTGAGAAGACTACTTCTTTTCATTTAGTTGTCGAATGAGATCACTTGTACAATATGAGGTGATATAACATAATATGAATGGTGTTCAATCACGATTGATCACCACTTGAACCATTCACCCTAGTGGAAGACATGAAGGAACCTATAGATTGACTACTCTTCATCTATGTACATCACATAGGTGCAGCAAAGCTAGCTATAGGACTCTGCATGAATCACTCTAGTATGTTCCTCCTACACCATCGACTAGGTCTTCATCAAATGTAGTGTGGGGGCTTCTCCTTTATGCATTGTAGTTTTAGGCAATCTAGAAGTCTATAGATGATATCAAGTAGAATGGAGTGGGTTTCCTAAAATATGATAAGCATTGTTACTTGGAGTTTATTACTCATGCATATGATTGGTTAAGTAAAAGGTAACTATAAAGTCACAGTAGTTATCATATACCAAAGTCCAACCATGGTGCGTGGTATCGATTTTGGGGACGTAAGAAACAATCTATTGACAAGGTGTACATGATCATATTGGGAATTTGAAGGAATAATTAGGGGGTATGAGGAAAGAAAACATTTGAATTACATGTATTGAGGACAGGTTGCGCGATAGTCATCTTAGATGATCGAAAGATGTACGGTGAAGACCGGGAAGTGAATCTATTTATTATTACGTCAGGTAAAACCAAACAATAATGGACTGAACGAAAGAAGGATCGTCTTCGGCCGAAATATATTTGGGTAAATCGAATAAGAGTTGCAGTTGGTGAAACTATATTCCCAACAAAGCAGAATTGAAGAGAGCGAACCACATTGTCGATCCTAACATGAGTTGGATTAAGGATTAGAGAAGGGAGAAGAATTGATTGTGCGTAATTCAGTAAATGCAAGAGGTAGAATGAGTTGTGTCTATCTAAACAAGTTAATTCTCAGTCAAAACATAATTCACAAAAAATCTCAGCAAAGTGAAGTTTATTGATATCCAATCATGTTTTTTAGAGTTTTCTACATATGACCATTTAGTATGAATAAATTGAACATGAAGTGTATTGTCTACGTTTAAGTTGAACTCTTAGTTTCTCCAAGCAGGTTTTTGGACTAACAATTCAAATGGACTCATCTCAAAATGGAGTCAATTAAGTGTAGGTTTCATTTTCAGGCTACATGGGCTAGACGAAGCTGGTTTCTAGGTTGGAATATGCCCACTAAGATGAGAACTATTATGATGCAATCAGGGCTATTGCAATTTGCATACACATAGCAAATAGAATATGACTTGACATAATATGAGATAATCATTAAATTACAAATGTGTTAAGTCATGTGTGAATGAAATTAGTCTTCCATTGCTTGTGTGTGGAGATATGTGTCCAAATATAAGACATTGGGTTACTTTACCTATTATCAATTGGTTTTGAGATGGAACCCCAACTGGATTATATATTGGGTTGGATCTTTTCATTCTGTTTCTCTCCTATAAGTGGTATCCGAGCCGGTTGTGCGGATGGGCCTATATTGTGTGATGCATTCTGAGGGGGAGTTTATGGGCTCGCACATGAGGGGGAGATTGTTAAGTCATGTATGAATGAAATTAGTGTTGGTATGTATGCCCTGAGAGCCAATCATGGGATGATTGGTGGGATACATTAAGATTGATTTGATAAACATCAAAGGCAAGCTTCCAATTCTTTCTGGTTCAGTCATATGAGATAGTGATAGAATAGATTGAATGTCTAGAGAATGACAGTACTCAATGACGTATGCCTTCAGGTTCATGACCTGAACGATGAGATCATACGGATGCTAAGAGTTTGTACATTCTTGTTATGTCCCTAGTCGGATGTCATTGTGGAAGGTAGATAGACAGCAATGACACACAAGACTAGATTGTGGTGTTGGTTGATGATAGAATCTCATTAGTCATGATATAGAGATATCAAACCAAACACATAGGTACTTGTTAGAGAACAAGTGTACCGGACAGACCCACCGTGAGTTTGACACATGGAACCATGACATGGTAGTCACGGTCAGTACTCACAGTGATGGTGGTGAGTGTGATTCTTAGACCTAAAATCACTGCACTCAACACATGTCGTTGGGCACACTTTGACATCATCAAACGCAGTCCTAAAACATGGGTTGTTATAAAGGTGATGATTGGGTGGCTTTGACACATGGGGCTTTTGAGGGGTGAGTTATAGATATGGGATTTGTCCCTCCTGAGGGAGTTTGTTATCCATGGCCACTTGATGAGTAGGATTGAGAAAGGCGTGCACGCATGTGTGAATCAGTATGTGATACTGATGTCATACATATCTCTTCCAGTCTACTCTGAGATCAAGAAAGTGAATGAACGTTGACAGGATGATTGTTCCATGCCTCGAGTTCATTCGGGATATCAGTGACAAAGGAATTATACATTCACTATAACACCATTCACAGATTGTAGGATTGAAAGTTGTTTTCCAACTTTCTACTTTCACTTGGGTAGCACTGATATGTGACTAGGAACCGCTCTTTGCTTGTGAAGTCATAAATGTTATGGACTTTCACTGCCAACGTGAAATGGACCTACAGGGTCACACACATAGGATTTAACCTGGAAGAGGAGTTTTGTCCACAAGCAAGGTTTAGATTGATTACTAAAGAAATTTAGTAGTTCAATTAAACACTCAATTGATTGATAGCTTAATATCATAATGTTCAAGGTGTTGGACATATTGATTGGAGTATCGGATTGATTGAAATCGCAATTGACTGATTCTGCACAACCTGCACTCCCAACCGATCAGTTCAAGTGTTGAACCGGTCAGCTGAGGTTGCTAAACCGGTCGGCTTAAGTATTGAGCCGATCGGCTCAAGTCCAGGGTGAACCGATTGCTTCAAGTGTTGAAACGATCGATTCAACTGGTGCAACCGAGCAAGTTGGGAAAGTAGGATTGGTGAGAATTTTCCTTTCGTTTCAAATTGCCCAATTTGATTGGGAATAGGATTGGTATTCGATACCAATTAGAAACAAAAGAAGGAAAGTCAATCAGGAACCGACCAGGACCACCAACCGACCGGTTCACTTGTGAACTGACCGGTTCAGGTGTCCCAACTGATCGGTTGAGGTGTCAACTGACCGGTTCAGGTCCCCAACTGATCGGTTCACTTGTGAACCGATCGGTTCAAGCTACGAGTTGGTTGCTTTTGTGGAAAATCTTGAACCCTACTACTCTTGCTTTTAGTCCCACATTGCCCGGGATAGAGAACCCCGTCCCATGACCCTCCTATATATAGGGGTATTGGGGGCTTCTCAAGGTACAGCTCAGTGCAATCAGTTGCTCTGCAAAGTTGTCGTTCTCTCTGGTTTTGGTAACCGAGAGAGAGCCCGAGCAAGTGCTTCCCGCAAAGGGAGGTGCAGCAAGGGAAGGACAACTGCAGTTGCAACTGGCAGCAGGAGAGTGTGTTGGTGGCTAGTACGTCAACATGAGGGTGTGACTCCTTCCACTTCCTTATGGGACAAGGAGTGTGGAGTTCCAGGTGGTCCGTGTGGACTATTTCAGAGGCGGGAGGTCACTGTCGCTCAGGAGGACAACTGTCATCCGACAGTCCGGTACGAGTAGGAGTCGTCAGTCTCGGTGCGACCAGGAGCTGCACACAGACACTGTCGAAGACCGGATTTGAAGACCGCACAAGGCGTGAGGTATTGTTGCCAAGCAAGCCTTGGGACAAGGTATGATTCCACAAACCATCCTTTCCTATTATATAGACGTTGACGCATTTCCTTGTTCTGGGTTTGGGGGAGAAATTTTTTGTTTTCGCTGCCTTCTCTGCCTCCCCTAAAACCCAACAGTGGTATCAGAGCCACGTCAACTGTTTTATATTTTAGGAATATCGATATGATCAATTTTGGTTTGTTGCCTTTATTTATTGCATACGATGCGAATAAAATTGGCTTTATGCATGTCCAATCCTAAATCCACAAATCCCAATTACATATATGATATATATTATTAATGCACTCGATACGTGTCGCCCTTAAATGAGTTTTGTGGTGGATGTATAGCGTGGTTATGGCCAATAAACCCTATCTATGATTGGTTGTGTGTGGTTGCTTGCATCTCGGTCTGCACACCGATCTTCCTTCTCCTATTCCTGATGTAACTCAAAATAATTCAAGATTTTTTCCTACCTTTGCTCCCCCCGAATGTAACTCGGGGTTTTCCCTTTTATGCATGTAATATTAGGATATGATTTTATTTCCTGTTATGTCAAAGAACGACGGACATCCAGACGATCGGTTCAAGGCGTGAACCGATTGGTTGACGTTCCAGATGATCGGTTCAAGGAGTGAACTGATCGGTTGATGACCGGTTTGAGGAGCGAGACGAGCGGGTGGTGGCCATGAAGAGATGCACGACAACCGGGTGAACCAATCGGTTGGAGGAGCCAACCGATCGGCTGGTGGCACCCAAATGACCGGGCCAGAACGAGCAAGTCATTCATGAGATGAGACGATCTACTCGGAAGGTAAAGGCACAAAAGTTCATCTTGTACAGGTTACATGTGATGTAGACCTAGATGACCGTGATTCCTCTTGGCTTGAGGAATCACATTAGGATGGCCATAATCATCGCTTTTTATTGTTTGTGTATGTTTTCTGTGGGATATAGCATGTATATGATACGTACTATGTATTGTGGTGATTGGATGTGTATATGTATATAAAACCAAATCCCTCATTAAAATATTAAGTTTTAGATGCCTTCCAAATGCGACACACGTGAAAATCTTGATCGACCAAGTGTGGGAACGCCCTAGCGTGGTGCACCGTCTATCTCGTGGAAGCGTGAAGGATGAATGTGTGGGTCTTTTCTAGCAGGGTGCACATTCATCGTGTTTGCTTTGGGTCAGACTTAACAAGGTGATCTAGATGGGATCTAGTACCTTGAGGCATGGAGATGATCATGGCAAGGAGTTTCATATGACATCTTATCAAGAGTTGCATATGATGCAATTGGCAAGAGTTGCCTAACTGAGAGATCTATGTTGTGGGTGACAGCCCTAGCTGGTCCATGACTTAGAGGATTTCAGGATCTTGCCCGCTAGAAGGTTGTACACTGCAATCTTCTGAATTGATGGCGAGGGCTATCAATTTGAAGTAAAATAGTGGGAGCGATAATTAATTAAAGGCCTAATTATATCATCAAACTTTCAAATCAATCAAATAAGTCAAAATTGAGTTTTTGGACTAAAATTGCATATTTCCTTTTGTAGTTCAAATGGCAACAAACAACAACAACTTTTCTTTGTGATCGGTCCTTGACAAGGACAAGCTTAATGGGACAAACTTCCACGACTGGTATCGGAAATTGAGAATTGTTCTGACTCAAGAGCGAAAGCTCTATGTCCTAGATACTCCAATTCCAGAGGAACCCGCTCCTAACGCACCAAAGGCAGAAAGGGATGCTTACAAGAAGCATGTTGATGATGCCATTGATGCAAAGTGCTTGATGTTATGTTCTATGAACCATGAGTTGCAGAGACAGCATGAGAACATGGGTGTCATTGAGATGATTCAGCATCTCAGGAACATGTATGAAGATCAGGCACGGCAAAAGAGATACAATGTTTCTAGGGCGTTGTTCAAGTGCATCATGACAGAAGGAGATCCAGTTGGTCCTCACACACTCAAGATGATTGGGTATGTGGAGAACCTGCAAAGACTGGGATTTCCACTGAGCTAAGAGTTGGCTACTGACGTGATACTGCAATCGTTGCTAGAATCCTACAGTCAGTTTGTGATGAACTACAACATGAACAACTTTGATAGGCCACTGTCAGAGTTGTTGGGCATGTTGAGGACAGTCGAGATATAGATGAAGAAGGACAAGCCTAAGCATGTGATGGTGATCACAAGCAAGAAAGGCAAGTCCAAGCGCAAGGGCAAGGGCAAAGCTAAGAAAGGTTCTGATGCTAGCCAGGAGTCCAAGCCGTCTTCAGCTCTCAAGGCCAAGGGAGGCGTGACCAAGAAAGGAAATTGCCACCATTGTCGAAAGCCAGGACATTGGAAAAGGAATTGTCCTCTCTGTCTGGAAGAATAAAAGAAGAAGGAAGTGACTGATGTCTCTACTTAAAGGTGTCATGAAAGTAAACTTGTAACACTTTTTGAGGTATATGATACCAAGATGTAAAGTGTAAAGCACTCATAATTGGGGCAAGTGTTGCCGCCATAGATAGGAGTACTTTAGTTTATTTTCAGCCTATAAGGCATGTAATACAGTTATGAACTGCTATTTCATTTTTGCCAATAGATAGAAACATTTTATTTTTTCATATTGTATGACAATGATGGCAATTAATAAAGTTGAGTTTTCAATCTTAAAGATGTGATCTTTGTGGCAATGCCTTATTTATCTTGTGTTATTTGATATGCATGAGATAAAATGATACCTAAAAGTTATAGATAACTCAAATAATTAAATTAGCATCTATCATGAGAAATTCATTTCTAGTTTCCATGTGATGGATAAATCTAGACTCTTTTGGTTAGAGAACCAGTAAGAGACATGAATATCTTGGACATGATTAATCAATCTTCACTAATGGTAGTGAGAGAATGATTATCCTATTAGGTATAATACATGTGATGTATTTACATACCTATTGGAATAATTGCTAATACTTCCAATGGTGTTTAGAGAAATATCAATATGAATATCTTGAAGTGTTCAAGATTATCATAGATGAAGTACAAATTTGGCAAGGTGTTAATTCTTGATGAGATCAATGAATGAAATACTTGGACTAAATGTTTGAGATCCTTGTGAGTGATTATGATAGTGTATCATAGTAAGCTCATGATTAAGGCATGGTGATGTCTAAATAAAGAAGGAATCATACTCTAAGGAGTTAGAGAATGATTATTGAATAACTGAATTCTTCTTAATAAAAGAATACACCTCACTAATAAAAGAAGTTAAGAAGCACAAGGGTTGTGAGTTCTTATCCTTAACAGATACACCTCAATTATCTATGTGATGAGTTGTTCATGTGATGAGTCAACTATCTAGATAAATATGAGGAATCAAATTTTGAGATATGGTTTATGACCATTACATCCTAAATGACATCCATGTCGATCATAAGGTATGACCTTGATTGTAGCACTCATTGGATGAAATCCATAAGTGCAAATGAGTCTTAAGTGTTAAGACACATGGATAACATTTTGAGAAGGATGATGCTTGTTGATTGCAACTTAATGACTAAGGCATTTGGCATATGGATACTAAAACCACATTCCTATGAAGAATAAAACAAGGATGTGTACGTGACACAACCTATAAGGTTTATGAATCCACTAATGCAAATGAAGTCTATAAGTTACAATGAACTAATCAATGTGATTGATTGAGTACAAGCAACTCAGAATTGGATCTTTACTTTGATGATTTGGTCAAAGAGTTTGATTGATATGTCAAAGATAAAGAAGAGATCTATGATTTAGTGGGAGCGTATTCACATTTCACATGTTGATGTGAAATGGAAAAGTTCTAGAATGGAAATCCAAAAAGTGGAAATTATCTTTAAGGAAGATAGAGATGTTTCCTATGTGATAGAAATAGAGATCTATAGAGATAGTTCTCGAAAACCTCTTGACCTATAAGGAGAAAGCATACATTGGCAATCTGTACTGAAGGGTTCAGTATGCACAGATTCAGTGGGAGAAAACTTGTCCATGATTCATGGAGTTAGTATCCCAAGGCCAAGTGTCCAATTCTTATGAAGAATGGGAACACTAAGAATAGATATGGATCTATCATGTATGTAATCATCCCATTATCTTGTATGTATGGACATGGCAAGAATAAAATGCATTCATCATCTTGTATGTACGACATGACAAAATGATGTGCTCATCCTGATAACTCGTATGTGAGACATGACGAGTGGATGTCTGTCTGCTTCCAGTAAGGGTTACTGGAATACCATGAGAACTTGATAAGTACTTGGGAAGTACTAGTTCTATGGAGATAAGGAAGAGTTCAATGTAAAGAGTTACATTGATGCGAACTTCTGAAAAGACAGAAAATTAATCGTAAAATATATATAGGATATATAAAAGTGAAAGTTTGTTGATAATTGGAAATGTTCCAATAAAATCATTTAAAAGGAAATGCCGAGTATCTATGTGTTAGAGAACAGTAGTAGATACTATATGGATCTAGAAGTTCATGAGATGAACTTATAGATATTCCGCTCATTGATGACAAGTATGGAATCCTTGATCATGCAATGTGGCTAAAGGTTAGCAAAGGAATACTAGATCGCATATTACGGCAACTCCATCTCATACGTGTGACGTACAGTGAAGAGATGAGAGACATGCAATTTATACTGACTTTGGCAAGGTGTTGCTATTACTCACTATATTGGCACTAGAGCACAGTAACATGTGGGACATGTTTGAAGATCACTATGAATATGATCCAAGGGTGATTGGCTCACAGTGCAAGTGGGAGTCTATTGGTATGTATGCCCTAAGAGCCAATCATGGGATGATTGGTGGGATACATTAAGATTGATTTGATAAACATCAAAGGCAAGCTTCCAATTCTTTCTGGTTCAGTCATATGAGATAGTGATAGAACATATTGAATGTCTAGAGAATGATAGTACTCAATGACGTATGCCTTCAAGTTCATGACCTGAACGATGAGATCATACGGATGCTAAGAGTTTGTACATTCTTGTTATGTCCCTAGTCGGATGTCATTGTGGAAGGTAGATAGACAGCAATGACACACAAGACTAGATTGTGGTGTTGGTTGATGATAGAATCTCATTAGTCATGATATAGAGATATCAAACCAAACACATAGGTACTTGTTATAGAACAAGTGTACCGGACAGAACCACTGTGAGTTTGACACATGGAACCATGACATGGTAGTCACAGTCAGTACTCACAGTGATGGTGGTGAGTGTGATTCTTAGACCTAAAATCACTGCACTCAACACATGTCGTTGGGCACACTTTGACATCATCAAACGCAGTCCTGAAACATGGGTTGTTATAAAGGTGATGATTGGGTGGCTTTGACACATGGGGATTTTGAGGGGTGAGTGATAGATATGGGATTTGTCCCTCCTGAGGGAGTTTGATATCCATGGCCACTTGATGAGTAGGATTGAGAAAGGCATGCATGCATGTGTGAATCAGTATGTGATACTGATGTCATACATATCTCTTCCAGTCTACTCTGAGATCAAGAAAGTGAATGAATGTTGACAGGATGACTGTTCCATGCCTCGAGTTCATTCGGGATATCAGTGACAAAGGAATTATACATTCACTGTAACACCATTCATGGATTGTGGGATTGAAAGTTGTTCTCCAACTTTCTACTTTCACTTGGGTAGCACTGATGTGTGACTAGGCACCGCTCTTTGCTTGTGAAGTCATAAATGTTATGGACTTTCACTGCCAACGTGAAATGGACCTGCAGGGTCACACAAATAGGATTTAACCTGGAAGAGGAGTTTTGTCCACAAGCAAGGTTTAGATTGATTACTAAAGAAGTTTAGTAGTTCAATTAAACACTCAATTGATTGATAGCTCAATATCATAATGTTCAAGGTGTTGGACATATTGATTGGAGTATCGGATTGATTGAAATCACAATTGACTAATTTTGCACAACCTGCACTCCCAACCGATCGGTTCAAGTGTTGAACCGGTCGGCTGAGGTTGCTGAACCGGTCGGCTCAAGTGTTGAGCCGATCGGCTCAAGTCCAGGGTAAACCGATTGCTTCAAGTGTTGAAACGATCGATTCAACTGGTGCAACCGAGCAAGTTGGGAAAGTAGGATTGGTGAGAATTTTCCTTTCGTTTCAAATTGCCCAATTTGATTGGGAATAGGATTGGTATTCGATACCAATTAGAAACAAAAGAAGGAAAGTCAATCGGGAACCGACCAGGACCACCAACCGACCGGTTCAGGTGTCCCAACCGATCGGTTGAGGTGTCAACCGATCGGCTCAGGTCCCCAACCGACCGGTTCACTTGTGAACCGATCGGTTCAGGCTGCGAGTTGGTTGCTTTTGTGGAAAATCTTGAACCCTTCTACTCCTGCTTTTAGTCCCGCATTGCCCGGGATAGAGAACCCTGTCCCATGACCCTCCTATATATAGGGGTATTGGGGGCTTCTCAAGGTACAGCTCAGTGCAATCAGTTGCTCTACAAAGTTTTTGTTCTCTCTGGTTTTGGTAACCGAGAGAGAGCTCGAGCAAGTACTTCCCGCAAAGGGAGGTGCAGCAAGGGAAGGACAACTGCAGTTGCAACTGACAGCAGGAGAGTGTGTTGGCGACTAGTACGTCAACAGGAGGGTGTGACTCCTTCCACTTCCTTGTGGGACAAGGAGTGTGGAGTTCCTGGTGGTCCGTGTGGACTACTTCAGAGGCGGGAGGTCACTGCCGCTCAGGATGACAATTGTCATCCGATAGTCCGGTACGAGTAGGAGTCGTCAGTCTCGGTGCGACCAGGAGCTGCACAGACACCGTCGAAGACCGGATTTGAAGACCGCGCAAGGCGCGAGGTATTGTCGCCAAACAAGCGTTGGGACAAGGTATGATTCCACAAACCATCATTTCCTATTATATAGACGTTGACGCGTTTCCTTGTTCCGGGTTTGGGGAAGAAATTTTTTGTTTCCGCTGCCTTCTCTGCCTCCCATAAAACCCAACAATTAGTCTCACATTGTCTGTGTGTAGAGATATGTATCCATATATAAGACATTGGGCTACTCTACCTATTGTCAATTGGTTTTGAGATGAAACTCCAACTGAATTATATATTGGGATGGACCTTGTCCCCTTAGTTTCTCCCCTACAAAATGATGACGTATTGTAAAATATATTACTAAGTTGTAGCTTGCACCCTATAATGTTCTTATACACTCAAACAGAATGTTAGAAAAAGATAAAGTATACATTATTATCAAAATAAGGTAACTTGAGCTTGAGCTAAAATACTTTTCAGACATCGACTTTATGTGTTTGCATATATGATTTGGCAACTTCAAACTAATTTGATAATTTGTCTCTTAGTCTGAGAAGACTCATTTTCCTTCCATTTAGTTGTATGGGATTAATTTGTACAGTTTGAGGTGAAATAACATAGTATGGATGACCGTAGATCGTGATTGACCGCCACTTGAGCCATTCATCCTAGTGGCAGTTAATTTACAGGCAGAACCCCCTGTCCCTTTCTATGTACTTGGTCATTTTACGTGGATACGGATGTCAGCTGTATCTATGCAGTGGCAGGCGCAATTGTTGTATAAACTAAAAGAAACCAAACATACACAAACCAAATGGATCGATTCAATCTACCTCAAACCAAATAAAAACAGTTAAGAGTTCGGACTCAATACTTAAATTTTCCTGTTTCACAATTCCTAGTGTCAGTTGGTTTCACAAAACTAGCCCTAAGTACAACACACAGGTGCTAAGAAGCGTCTTACATGTATAAGGACAAATTGCGAGGTGGCCGTCTTAGATGACCTAAAAATGTGCAGTGCAGACCATGAATCCGATTTATTGTTACGCTAGACAAAACCGAATGATTGAAATATATATTTGGGGAAAACTAATAATGAGGAGCTGCGTTTGCTGAAACTATATCCTCAAACAAAGCTGAATTGAAAAGAGGGATCCACATTGCCGACCCCAACATGAATTGGATTAAGGATTGGAGGAGGAAGAATTGATTGTGCGTAATTTAGTACATGCGAGAGGTAGATTGAGTTGAGATCTCTACCTAAACTGTAATGTACATAAGTAGGAAATAGTAGCTAGATTCTGCATGTTTTGAGTGCAGGAAAGCTCCATACGAATTTGCTCCCACCAGTACCGCTTGGTTCACTTCCATCCGCTGTGAGGAAGCTACTAGTGAAGTTAGCCCAAATATCAAGTAAAAGTCGTAAGTCCCGGATTTTTTTCTGCATCCCTATACAACAGTTGGCATGCATGGTTCTCAGCTTATAGGGCTCCATACTGAGGTGACAGAACCCACTAAAATAAGCCGTATCCAAGAACCGAAACTTCACGCCGAGCTTGGTGACGAACTCATCCCCTTTGATCACGTCAAACATCCACTGCTCATTGGCTCCTGGGTGGCTCTCCCTATTCTTATACCAGTATCGAAAAAACCTGACCGTCCGTTTGTTGGCTCGAACGTACATGAACCCCGCGTTGACGCGGTTGGTTAAGTTGTTAGGGTCCCCGTTGTAGTGGTCGCAGGCGATGCTGAAGTCGACGCCGTCCTTGTGTCCGGAGAACAGTTCCGGCAAGGGATCTCTCAGCCACATGATGTCCAGGTCGCCGAACACGAAGTCGTACCCGAGCTGGAGGACGGTACCGAGGAATTCGATGCGGCGCCACATGAGCTCGAGGTAATCATTTGTCATGTATGGTTTCTCTTGGGTGAAATCGATCCCGGGTATGGTGAGGAAGAAGCAATGCAGGTCCATGGCCTTGCAGCGCGCGTACGACTTGGGGTCGACGGTCACCAGCAACAGGTGGCGGAGGAGTGGCTGGGTGTCTATGCCTATGCGGAAGGACTCCAAGAAGAGGTCTAGCATGTTGCCAGGGGCGGCCCAGGCTTCGTTCAGGACGGTTATGATCACCAGTTTGTCCGGCGTGGCTGTATTCTTAAGGACATTGCGAAGCAGTAGCCGGTTTTCAGCCTCCGAGGATGTGTGGTTGAGTGTGAGGCCTGGAACAGCAGGTGGCGGCGGCGGTGAAGGTTGTGGTTTCTTGGTCTTCGACGGCGCCCGTGCCTGTGGACAACCGATAATGTCAGATGACACAAAGGTAGGAGGCGGTGTCTATATGTGTTGTAATAACTATCAAGTAATCACTCACCACTACGGTATCTGTATTGTTTGCGGCCGTGTACTCACTGACAATCTTGGTACGCCAGCAGGAGTTAAGCCTGAGTCCGAACCCAGCCGGACAAACTCCATTGAGAAAGAAACTCGCAGTGGCGACCACGCCGAACGCCGCAAGGATGACGACGACTACGTGGATGCTTCTCATTTGAAGCCGAGTCGTCTTTAGCTGCCGGTTACCGGCAGTTGGTAGTACCAATATATTGGCCGTCTGTCTGTTGTGTGACTTGCGCTGCTAATATAGTTAGCGGAATCAAACACATGATCTATGATGCGATGCTTGCACTTGTTCAGCTTGCTGCTAATTAAATTGGGGAAGTTTTTCTCGTTTGTAAACAGTTGTCATGAACGTGGCTTTGCAATAGTTTCATCCCAAGTCTATTAGTCTAGTTCAGAATTGGGATTGAGGTCCGTCAACTTGTTAGATCTTGTTTGTTTAAGCGATTCTGTAGACTGTAGTCATCCTTGCACGCTTCTATTGCGTGTTCAGCAATCACCAAGCATATAGTTTCCCGTTTCATGATTCATGCAGAGTCAAATTGCTCCGCTGCCCTCATCACGAGGAGGGATGTAAAGAAAGCCTTTTTGGCCTTCAAGGCGTAGGTAGAATCGACAACCTAGAACTTCGTTGATTGAAGTTAACTAATGGAAATCTAATATTGCACTCATCTTCAATTCTACACACCCGAGGACGATATTTCTCGAAACTTGGAGTTGGTAGCTAATTTTATCCCTTCACGTATTAAGACGTTTCTTTCTCATTGACTATCTACATAGCATGGCCGCCGGTTTGACATGTTAATAGAGAAATGATATACGCCACAAGTCTCACAAGTATATATGGGGAGGAAGGATTGGCTGCTCCTCATTTTATTAGGAGCACGCTGCTTCTCACCTTATCGATTTACACGTACACAGCAATAATATTATTACCGGGCCTGATTAGCTGTGATCTACACAAGCATGTAAATAGACATGGCCGACGGTTTGACATGTAAATAGAGAAATAATCTACGCCACAAGCCTCACATGTACATGGGAGGCGCAAAGTACAACTAGTGGAGTAGAAGAAACGTCAATATTGGTCAAGTTAGCGGAAGGACAGATCGAGTGAAATGGGATATATAATAGTGGTTAGAGAGAAACTGAAGTAAGGGCCAGTTTGGTAGGGTGTTGTCCGGTGTGGTTTAGTTATTCAGAAAACAGGTCGTACATAATCATACTTTTTGGGCGACGTAGCTTGCATTTGGTAGGATGTGCTTCAGGTTCCATGTTTTGGCCTGCAGCTATTTGGTAGGATAAACAGAACATGGAGATAGTAAGGAAGATGTTGCAGTAAAAGCATGAACGCCCGTGTCAGAGAATGTAAAGCACCCGACTACTCACATTTCTGGCGCAGTACCAACTCTGCATTTTTACAGCCAAAAGTGAAGTTAGATGCAGTATAAATTCCATCAACTACACCACAAAACACCCTACCAAATAAAATGTAAAACTGAAAAATGAACAATCAATTGTAATGAAGTATAACAACCTCCTACCAAACAGGCCCTAAATATGAAAAGAAAGAGAATCGAAGAACTATATGAAGAGAGAAATGGATTGACGAAGGTGTGGGTGGTGGTTGGGGTGCATAGCGGAAAGTATTGAAGGGTGAGACAGAGGCAAAGGTGAGAAGGGGGGACAGATAAAGAGATAGAGCGATGAGAGGAGTTGACCTAGTACAGAGAGTATGTAACTTAATCGCATGTTACATATAACTATAACTGTAAGTGTAGAAAACCAGACAACAGCTCAGACCTTCTAACGTTGTAAGCGAATGATACAATACACGTGTAGCAAAAATATGAGAATTTGTATAAATGAATATGCCACACTGCCATTATCTTATTCGCCCATATGCGTTGTTGTACTTTTAGATATATAACACATGCATTATTATACTTTGCGTATGTACGGCTACAAGCATTGTTTTATCTCAAATATGCATAATAGCTATGAACATATTACTTATGGATACTACATAAAAAGTATTCTAATAAATTACATAAAACAAGAAAATTAAACAATTCATCAATAAATGAGATGTAGTATATAAATTATTTCTCACAAAAATATTTTATCTAATCCATATGCAAGTAATTTATGTATATGGAGTGTTATTTAGAACTTGAACATGTATCTTTGGATTGTGATGTGTATTGTGCTTCATAATTTATTTTGTTGACATTAAATTACTTATATAGGAATTTTTTCTTGTCTCTTGCTTTGGCTAGAAATGAATCATATATATGAACATGATGATGTCCTAGTTTCTCTCTTGAAAGGGATATAGCTATCATTCATTATAGTTAATTTCCTTTACCTCTCGCATCCCTCTATCGTGCATCTCTAACCTTGATTCCTCATATATCCATATCTTCCCACACTCTCTCTTCACTTAGATTTCATCTAAATATTCTTGTGGTGGAGTCCCCTCATGACTTATTTTCTCTATTGGTCGTGTTCTCCTTTTTAGATTGTCGTTTCCCACTTTTTAAGAAATGTGTGTTAGAAAGGGGTGAGGGAAGTGTGATTAATATTAGTAAATAAATTATTTGTACAACTCCCCTCACACCAATACTACCATAGAAATAGGAAGAACAACACAACAAGTCTGCTACTAGTGCTATAGTTAGCATATGTACTACAACTTGTCCGTTTTACACATTATTTATTAACTATTTGATAACAAATAAAACCATATACAACGAGTCAAATCTATTTTAATGTGTGTGATATTGCAACATGTGTCAAACTTCACACTATATGTCAATATGCTCTAACCTATGGTAAAGACCCAAATTATATACAATGAGTCGGACTCATTTTAATATATTCGAGACTTGAATATGTACAAAATTGTTGTGATAGATTGTAATCACACAATATGATCTAATCTATTGTGATACAACATAATCACACAACCTTCTCTAACATGTGGTAATAGACCCAAGTTGTATACAGTGGGTCAGATCACTTTAATATATGTGAGACTACAAATATGTGTTCAACTATTATAATTGACCATAATCACTACATGTTTTAACCCATTATAGTAGATCATAGTCACACAACATTATTTAACTCACTACAACAAACAATAATCATAACACGTGATCAAACCAATTGTAATAATTACACGAATTTGTTATAATGATAACATGTGATAAAATTACTAACTTTAACATTTTATAATAAGTGAAAATATCTAGGTTATAATCTAAGTATACCTTTATTTCAATTTTATTATTTGTATGTGCTTTTCACGTGCCTCTTGAACATTCTTTCAATTTTTTCTAATAGAGAAATGATACAAACACTCATTTTTGTCACACCCAACATGTACCCAATTCTTGGGAAGGGTGTTGACATTCGCCTTGCTATTTTTATAAGTGTTATTTATTATTTAGATAGCTTTATAGTATGAGGTTTGGTTTTTAATTTGATGAGTGTTGTATATCATAGAAGTACATTTAAGTACAAATGGTGTATATAATGGAAGCAAAATTATTTACATAGTATATGATAAGGATTATTCTATAACACATGTAAAATATAAATATTAAAAAATGAGGATTGTTTTATCAATTTATGTGTAGTATTTCTTTGAATATAATGTATTCATGAGGATTGTTTCATTATATGAGGATTGTGCTATTAATTAAACAGTGGAATATGCTCACATCTGGAAGAATATTTAGATGTGCTTGTTGGTATGAAATAAGGTAATTGTAATTGTTGGATATTTAATTTTGGCTCTCATATTATCATGTGCCCCAGTAGGGATATAGTTTATGAAGGTTCTCTATGTCATCTGCATGGAACTTTTCTACTAGCAGACATGAAACTCTACCAAATTGTCAGAATTGGAACACTTACATCAAGTTCTAATATTTGAGAGGGCAATTGAATCCATTGGTTTCAAAACATTGCACCACGGTGGACTCCTACAAGTTACCAGCAAAGGGAAAGTAATCATGAAGGATAAATGGTCCAATATATATCATGGAGATGTTCTAACCAAAAAGGGGCAGTTGATGGGACTTACACTAACACTAGAGGCATAGATGAAGCATTGGTACATGACATGGGTGTCATGAATCCATATAGAACTACATGTAATCAACTTTGAAGTGCAATTAGGTGTGAGGTTGTAAAATTCAACTATATATTTCAACATGGTAAGATGCAAAGTTGTGCACTATTGGGAGAAGTTGCACATTGAAAGACCTATCACGTAGTACCACCAAGAAGGTGTGGCTCAGAGATGGTACAATCCTTTTGACATGGAGGGGCATTGATGTGAAGGATGTGGTTCTTCTAATTTGTAAATGGTGATAGTGCAATTTATCAAACTATACAACTTGAGAAGTTATAACATGGAGGATCAAGGCTCAATTTTCGATACCCACTCCACATCGATGTGCATTAGGTAGAGTTCTCAAGGGAATGAAAGCAACTTTTAAGGGATGAAGTATAGAGTAATAAAGATAAAAAATCTCAAATAATGAACATAGTCAAGTGGATTAAATCTAAAGTAGAAAATGTTGAGCTAATGATTCTTATTCTATTTTTTAGGATAGTAAAAATTATCTTGCCCTATTGGGAAAGTCCAACTTTTAATATACTTGGATACAAAAATAGTGTGTATCATTGTTATCTCTCATGTCAAATTAGCCTAGCCTTATCTTTTCATCATATTTTGTTATATTTTAGTTACTTTTCATTGTGCCATATAGATTTGGAATTATCTTTTAATTTAGTCTTATCCAGTCTTATGGAGGTAATAATATTGACGGTCATATGACACAATGTGCCTAAATAGATATCCAAAAAAATCCCATAATAAGAGAGAACAAGAGTGGGTTAGGGAATTCGATTATAAGTTACGGGGATTATGAGAGACCAACTATTCTTTGTAATATTTCTCAAGATTCTGAATAGAACTTTCACTCTTTTTCACCAAAATTTTTCTTTTATTAGATATATGTTTGGTGATTTCTAGATTTACGATTGGTTCAATTTTTATTTTCTTTGTGCATATTTGGGATGAATCACCCATAAGACATTTCTTGGACTTGAAGCTTCCAAATTTTATTCAAGATACTTTAGAAGTTAGTGACTCTACAGTAACAATATACAATTCTCATAATTTTATTCTTGTAATACATATAAAATGTTTTAGTCATTTCTCTCACTAATCTGATTACCCTATCATCTTTAAGTATTATTGTATACTTGTTGCATTTTCTTTGATTCATGAATGAATGGGAGAAATTGGTCTTATAATCCCATTTTTGTTATGTCTTATGACTTTGTTGTCTCAATCCTTCTCCTCCCATCTTAAGAGTTCTTCATATCCAATTTGTAATAGAGTACTGACATCTTTTTTCACTCCATAGCTATATCTTTATGGATAGTTCCTACTCTAGTTGGGAGGCAATATTTCATTTTGTGAACCTTCCTCTTATATTTTCTCTCCCATTTATAATAGGTCTAGTGAATTTTTTCATCACTATAATAAAGTTTAGATCAGTGCACCCTTCTTCAGAGAACCCAAAGTTGTGAATAGTGATGATCCCCTCTACATATGATCACAAACTAATAGTGTTTCGATCATCAAATCACTCCTTAAGGTCTCAGAATGATCACTTTTCAACATCTCCACTTCTCCTCTTCTCGTTAAACTATTTGTCTAGGTATGTGATCCTCCCTCACAACCCTTGTGACTTAGGTCATAAGAACGGTTAGTGACCAAGATAATCCAAATCATCAAATTTTAACTCTAAAATGAGATTTTTCAATACTTATATGTCGGTGGTACCAACATAGTCGATGCCATCAACTTATTTGTTTCCTTGATTGATCAAGAATGATCCACTGGCATTAAGATTTCCCTTGGACTTTGTAGTCAATTTTTCGATACCACTGAGCTAGTGGTCGATGGTAGCAAACTAGGTTCTCAGTGGCATTGTAATGGTCAGTTCTCTCAAATTTTACCTATGAATTCTTGTCCATTTTGGTGCATAGTAGGTGGTACTGAGAAAAAACTCGGTGGCACCAACTTTACTTGAATATAGTCGATGAACTTATATGCAATGAATCATACATTATAATGAGATATAATATGATATGCATGTATATAGATGATATTGATGAACAACAGTTTCATAGGATATTTTGGCATATCATGAGTGAAAACACATGTATCTGAGAATAAATATCATGTAAATCACCTAAAATATCTTATGAAATAATGATAAAATTGTGTGCATCAAAACCCCATAAACTTGAATAAAGCTCGTCATTGAGAAACATTACTCTAAAATTTGGTTGAAAAAATCAGCAAGAATACAACGTAAATGAACTAAACTCTCCCATTACCAAACCGGTCCGGGCCAATCCCAAAACAAGTAGCTACTCCAAAGCAATCAACCATGCTTATAACATCTATTGACATTGAGATAGATGAAGGCACCAATATTTTAAGGTAGAATAACATCATGGCTAGTAGGATGTAGTCTTAGTGTACCATATGATCTCCCTATTGATATTGCTCTAAAAGCAATCAATCTAAAATGGATGCAATCCCCATATATGAATGAGGGGAATAATGTTGATGGTAGATTACTATAAAGAACAATGTGTGGATGGAATAGGTGGAATGAAATACAAATCACAGTGCATTCCAAGTCATTATGCTATTAGATAAAATGATGCACATATATGATGGATATTATGAAAATACCTCTGAATGACTACAAAATGAAGGTTCAATGATGCATGCATGGATGCCTCATCCTAACAATTAGATTTAGGGTGGAAGAGATTTATTATAAAACTATTCAAGATTCTTTTCTCTATTATTCAAATAGATATATTTAAAATCTAGAAATCATTTTCCTCCATTTTCCTATTTTATTTTTTATTTCTTCTATTTCTTTTGAAGTACCCTCTTGTAGAAAAATAATTGATGATATGCCCTTCATGATTCTTTTCTTTTTTCAATTAGATGAAGTAAGAATATATATTTCTCTTAACTTATGAAACAAAAATCGTAGTTATGACAATAAATTATGAATAACATAATGCATAAGAAATCTACATGACAGTTGTTATGCAAACTAAAATAATAATATAGCTTGTTTATGCAAACTATTATGCAGCAGGAGTTAAGAAAGTATTTTTCTCTTTGTCTCATGATAATGTGAAAATAACATGTGTGAGTCCTATCATGATATGTCATGCAATCAAAAGAAGATAAATTGGATTTCATGTTCTTCCTAGGGTGTTGGTAAATGTGATGAGGGTGGATGAGATCATATGACTAAGAGACATTGTCTTTCCCAACCATGATATGTTCCTCTCCTATTAACTTGTGAATCAAGGTGAACTCAAATTCTATTTCCAAAATTTACATGAAAGTTCACACTACTTTTTGGTTGGATTGGACTCAAACATCATCATCATTGACATAAACCATGGGGTTAAGTTAGGTGTTTCATTCATTAAGCAAGTCTTCAGGTTGATCGGTACAAATAGTTCCTCAAGTTTTTGCACTCCTATACATGGGAAAATGGGCTTAAAGTGTACAAAAAATTAGCATGTTTGACAATTGGATACTATTTCATCTAGTAAGACTAATCCTAATTAATGTTTTTTCAAATGTTTACATTTATTATTAAAACTAGATAGATGTAGAGTAAGAGATAAGCAAGGAACCAAAGTTAATAAAGAAAACATGCAAGAACAGTAAGACAACTAAGGATGCAAGATAGAGAGACCTATTCCATACGCCACCCCTAAAGCTTGAATATGACAATGTCCTCAATGTCTAGAATCAAATTCAAATGTGGAATAGGTGCATTAGATCTCATGCTTCAGGAGGTGAGAAGAAGGTGGATTGCAACAAGACCAAATGTGGAAGGTAAAACATGTTGGTGAAGTTTAGTGAGTGGGAAGTTGTGGTGGTGGTTGATTGTAGCAGGCAGAGTTTCTTTGGTTCCAAAAATGGTCAAAGAGAGGCCTAGTGAAGCACTTCACTCTCTCTAAGTTGGTGTGAATAGGCTCGTGATTGTGAAGAAGTAGGTGCTCTTTGTTGAACATTGCTTGATGGTGACTGAATATCTATTCTTAGTTGTAGAATATTTTCTCCTGAACGAATTAAGCCATAGATGCATTTTGCTATTGATGTCCCTCTTTGATTGAGTTGAAAAAATTTCACATTCTCTCAAAATAATATGCCTCTCCTATGATGGCGGCATTGATTTTGAAGAAGAGGAACCATGGTGAGGAGGGGTGTGGGGTTGCCTTCTCAGCCTCACTGGTGTCGATTGTTCCTCTATGGCTTCCTCCTCCTCATTAGCCCCCTCTTCATCCTCCTCCTATTCATTTGAAGGCAAATGAAGGCAGTTGACATCATGAAAGGCAAAGACTGGATTTAGGAGTGCCTTCTCACCTAGATTCAATTTTGTGTATGTAGATTCCCTCAAGTTTGATCCATATATAACAACACATGACCATGGACCATCAAAATTACATTCAAGAAATGTCATAAAATCATATACCATTCAATGTAGTAATTAAAAAAATGTACATAGGATATAGATACATTGATTCTAATAACACTATTTTCATAAAACTTACAACAAGAGAACTTAATACATGATAAATTGGAAAAGTATATAAACTCCTTAGATCATGTAGATGACACCCCACTAGATCTCAAACTTGTACAAACATCAACCTCCTAAAACCTATCATGTGTTGTAGACCACCTATGTGCATCCACGTAGCCATGCATTTTATGGACCGATGTAAATGGTTGGATTTCATATTAAGATAAACACAACTTAACTTCAATCTTAAACTAAAAATGAGCATGCTTAAACATTATTAATGTCTTTAGGATGCATTCTTAACTTTATTAAGCATTCTTATTAGGGAACATACTCAATGAACCTTAACTAGATTTGATCTGATCTCACTAAACACACGCATGGTGTACAAGATTGTGCTTGAACCCTATAACATTAACATCACTGGACACACTCAAGGTATGTAGGCTTAGGTTTAAACCTGTAAAGGGGCTCATGAGGCACCAACCTTACATAACATGTTCATGAGATAGGGCCTAATAATTAATTCTTATTTTGATCTTATTTTATCCTATAACATTGACTTCCTAGACTTCCTAGAATTTACTATGTTAATTGCAAGTTCAGGGGGTTTTCTAAAAAAATCATCATTTAGCTTCTATCTCCCTTGTGGATCTAATGGAGGATCCATTTAAGAACAAATATAGGTAACCCTATCTCCCCTTTCTTCTTCATGATTAGGATACACAGTATGGGGTTGTATTGTCCTATCATGTGTAAAGATCGAAGATTGCTTCCATGTATCTTGCCCTGAGAGGCGGAGAAAAACCACAACAGGAAATCTCGAAGCATTGTGTGCGATGAGGGAAAACATCGAGTATAGGAGGTAGTGGTTACATGCTTGACTACCTCTTGAGACAAATTCCCAGAACCATGGAAGTAATGGTTGGCATGACTCCCCAGAGACCAACCTCAGCCAATCCAAACCCTATCTATAAAAATTACCTTTTTGTGATGCAATGGGTCAGGCCAACTGTGTTGAAGCTCCCTGACCTAACCTCAACACTCCTCCTATTTTGCATCCCCTATTTCTACTTGACGAACATGGGACCTTGACGGTGGCCCCTAGTGCCTCTTGAGGGCACTCCACACACGTGACACTCCATTCTAGTATAACATCACGACTAGCCACAATGAAAATAGGGCTTGAATAAAACTTGAGGGAAGACGATAAGCACGTTTGAAATTCTCCTACATACCTCTATGAATGGTATCATGGATCTCTCCCCCAGACATGAGGAGCCTCTCTTTGCGCCTGTTAAAAGCATCATCGATTCCTTGGACAAATATTCTTCTGATAATCCTAAAACCACATATGAGAATGATATCCCTCCAAAGAGGACATACAAGTAGTGTATCTTCATACAAGAATAGTGATTTTAAGAGATGATAGCAGTTACAATTCCTAGATTTACCTCCCCTAATTTAATTCATTTTGTCTACTGATTTATTTGATTCCATCTTATAAAAATTCATCAAAATTCTCTTATTGGTTAAAATCTACCACATATGGTTTCGTCAAAATTCTCAAGAAAAGGATTTACTTATTAAAATATAATAATCCTGACATATTGGTAGGATTATCCAAAAAGTTATTAGTAGTGCAAACTCAACTCCTTATGTTTCAAAATGCATTATTCCAAACTCAATAACTTAGATGAAATTAAATATAGACAAATATTAACTCGAATAAAATCTCATTCTTGGTTAGAGAAAAAGAACTTTAGATATATTTGTTTAACCCCAAAATTAAAAAAAGGAGATCATTTCCATGATCATATAATTTGAGATCTATTACCAGATTGTCAAAACATCCTCAAGTGTCATGGAAGTCTAAATATTCAGTATGAGACTCGTATAGGGTTTGTTGAAACCATCCCCTTTGGCAAGGATCTCTGGAATATATGGTCCCACATTCATTAATCATTTCAATATAATTTCATAGGTGTCATATTATCATTGAAGTATCTCAACCACACAACTCACAATGCCTAATTGTCTATTTTGTCACCTCATTGGGATTCCTACACACTTCATGGTGTGATAATTGTGTGCTAGTAACCATATATGGTTATTAAACAATCTTCAATAAACATTATCAAGTCCTAGTTTCATAACTATATAAAAATTCCATAATGAAGATAACATCATCATTTCTCACCAAAAGATTTGTGTACTTGATATGTTACCTAAAATCATTTTATTTTGGATTCTAGGCTTTGTACTATAACCATTCGTACCCATACAGGTTTTGATCTTCATGTGATATGTTGATCTATCTGCCCTTCATTAGGTTCTAATAAATGAGGGTGTATAATTTGACCCACCTTAGAGAATTTTCTTCATAAAAATTCAAATAACTAATAGTGGATCTACATTCATTAGGTTTGTGCTAGTATATTTGTAAAGAGTGAGACTCGATAGGGGATCCACTCTTCACTAAGTTGAAGAATAAGTCCATCCAATCCCAAACATACCAAAAGGTAAGAAGGAAATGAGGTATTCAATTATTTTCCCAAATGGTATATATCACAGAGCATGATAATGAATAAGAAGCGGAAACAAAACTATTACATAGTTACAAAAATTTTCTTTGTACAATTATTCCTCACCATATAAGGTGGAGTGAAAAATAAAGTAAAAGGTATACACCTAAGAACACATAAGGTCGGTTGCAGAGGGAAAATCAACTATTCCAAGCTATCCTCAATGTCCAAGTCTATATATTCAATCCTTTAGCATCTTGTCTTTCAATATACCTAAACCTGGGTGGAAGGGAACATCACCCAGAACATAGGAAACAACATAAAGGTCAGTGAAGGCTGAGTATGTACACATAATAAACTTTGGGCATTATATTGGGGTAAAAGTGCAAAAAGAGATGTTCCCACAAGAAGGGGGCTATTTTCAATTAGGTAAGTTTTAAAAGGAATATAAAAAATGAAATGAAGCAAAAGAAATGAGGCATATTAAATTTTAGATTTCAAGCATGATAATAAAAGAGTGTCTTGTCATAACAATCATCCACAAGTTCATATTAAAACATCAAACATTTGCATGCATAACAATGTAGACTAAATATACCTAAAACAGGGCCATAACACCATAGGATCATGGCCTAAAATAAATAAGGGTGGAAACGCACACCCCGGGCGGAATACACATGCCCTATATAAGTATGGTTGTACAAAAGTACCACTATTCTAGATATTCTAGTCAAACACGTAGCATGCATAAATAGAGTGGCAAGACTAACATTTTAGTCAATTTCACATAAAATGGCAATCATATGAGGGGTCCAAAGACCCATTATAAATGAATATTCCAGCAATCACATGAATTTATATGAATCAAAAGCAAAAAGTATGAATGTCCAAAAATTAGATTTTAAATAAAATTGATAGTTCAAGAGATGCCTCATTAAAATAAAAGTAGGTTCAGTCAAATAATGCCCAAACTAAAATAGAGGATGTACATACCTTAATAATTCTACCTATTTACCCGAAGTGCTCTTACAGTACAAAATTCGTTCTTCCGAGACCTAAATCAATATATGAATAATTTTTTTAGGATCAATTGTGATTCATAATAATTGATTAAACCTTGAAAAAGGCTTTTTGTAAAACTGTAATTCGTATACTAAAAAGACACCAATAAATTAGTAACCTTTTTCTAAATCGGAAAACCCTTGTATCTATATTTTACTGACAAGCCAACCATTATCCCTAATTTTACTAGTTAACTCGATTTCTAATTATTTAATAAAAAGGAAGATGACGATTTGAACCCTTATCCTCTTATTAATATAATTATAAGACATGATAGCGTGTAAGTGCTTTGAGGTTCGCAAGTGATGGCACACTGAACTATATAACACGAATCGAAGGGATACAATTATCACTGACTGGCATGGGCACGCGAGAAAAATCCCAGGAGAATAGCCTCTCTTCCTCCTCACCGTTGCCATAGCTCAACTGGAGCTTGTACCAGGTATGGAATTGACATTCTACGCATCATCGCCTTCAAGTGAGGAACCCGCAATGCCTGGGACCTGGACGAAGGTTTTGGGATCTTTTTTAAGACCCAGGTGTCGACGGAGAAGTGGGAATAAAACCCAAACACAATCACAGAAAGGGCGGAGGCTGGGAATCATTCAAAGAAAAGTTTATCAAAACGAGTATCCGGTGATCTGCGGACAACCCAGCCAAATCCAGTCGTGCAGGGTTCATAGGAAAACAGGGCCGAGACAAATTGATTGCACATCAAACCAGGTAACTGCAGAAAGAGGGAAACGACAAGAGAGGGAAAATAGGGAAAGATCGCTTACCATGAGATATCATAGAATTAACTGGGACAACATCATTTTGACGCATTATGGAGACTACTCAGAGCCACTAGAAAAGAAGGTAATAACCTAAGGTGTCTCTACCCAGTGTCGATGACTGTTGTTTCAACTAGGAGTCCAGAACCATGCCAGGTTGAGAAGTTTGGGAAAAAGACTGACACAGTTCGTGGTGGAAAAATGGGTTAGGATGGAAAAGGGGTATCTTAGATGCTTCTCCAAGACAAAACATAGATAATCACAATATTTTCCTGGTCCAGGAAGTGGGTTTAGGTAGGATCGCTAATCTCCTAACAAATCCATGATGCTCAGAGATAAGAAAATCGGTGGTGTTTGGAAAGGCATCGACGCATGTGTACAGAGAAAAGAGGGAGTTGGGAAATGGAAGTTTACCGTGATTTCTTGCCATTCTGAAGTCCGAAGAATATCGTATCAGTCTTGAGGGTACTCTTGGGATAATCTCCACGTTCTGAACATTGCCCAGTAGCACTGATGGAGGAGTTCATATAAGCAACGAACCTACTATAGGAGAACCATCTAGGGAGCATGGGTGAGGAAGAAGGATGGGTGGAAGAAGACGGTATTTGGAGGAGAAAAGGAGTTGAATGGAAAGGAAACAGAAGAAAATGTTATATGGGAAGAGAGGATGATGACCAGCGACGCGATTCTCCTCGGCCAGATATGGTGGTGAGTCTGAGGGGAAGGAGAAGATTGGGTGTCTGTTAGATCCAGTCAAAGTAGATCGAAAGCCACTGGATCGCGAGCAAGTAATAAAAATATAACAACCAGAACCACGTGATAGAGAGAAAACCAAGATTTAATGCAAGAAAATCTAGTGATTAACTAATCTATTTATAGTTTTCTCCTCTAATTAAATTGAGTGGGTATTTAATATTCAATCTAGTTGAAAATTGGTGTGTTAGCTATTGAAGGGTGAGGAATTCAAATTTGGGATCAATTTTACCCTTTTGTATATGTTTCATGATATAATTTATTTCTAGTGCATTAGGCCTACATTTAATGCATTTATTCCTACTAATTACCCCATCATGGTATTATAATATATATTAACTTGATTTCTTTTATGTTATAATCTTAGGTGTATTCTAAAGTGTCAATTTGGACCCAACCCCTTATTTGGTATATTTGTACCTTGAACCTAATTATAGCATGTAGCTAAGTTATTTCGTCTTGAATGTCAATTAACAAGGGTTTATATATATATCCACGATACTAATTGAAACCAAGGATTCCTAATATACTTCATGTTTGGGTAAAATATGAAATATGTCAACATAATCAAATAGGGGTCTAGAAGAATGGAAAACTAACCCTTATGCCTATAATTGAGTATGTTACAACACTCCACCCCTTAAAAGGGATTTCGTCCCCGAAATCCATCCACTTGTGGTATGGTATACTAAGTTATACTTTTAACCAAGTTATAAATTTCTAGTGTACTTAATGTAGGGGGTTATAACATACTATTCATGTCACACTTATGGTCTACTCTCAAGGTGAAACTATATGTCTCCATGTGTCATGGATCCATTAATTTGATTATGTTAGATGTTGGGCTAGAAAAGTTACAACAAGACCTAGGATTATGTCAACCACTTTGCATCCATCAGGACTACCTAAATGCTATCATAATTTTGCCATTCTTTGATCATGGTCCACATCATTTTCCTTGTTATCATCATCATCATCATCATCAATATCAACATCACCATCAACATCATCATCATCATCTAATCACCATCATCATCATCATCCTCATCATCATCATAATCATTATTATTTATAATAGCCACTTTATGTATGATGTGCATATATGTCTTGTTTTCCTTCCAGTATTAGGGTTTATATCTTAAATTGAATTTTATATATAGATTTTATCAAGGGGCTCAAATTATGATGTATTACATGACTAAGACAACACTTATGCTTTAATAGGCATATTAGGGTTGAGGTGTAAGTTGAGGGTTTTATTTTCCAACAAATTTTCTCATTCATAGATGAGCACTATAGTGTGTTATATGAAACTTATTGAATTTCTCATTCATGAGTTAATCTTATGCATTACATTACACATGTTTTGATTAATGTGTATTTAGTTCCCTTACACTCCTATTTATCATGGTCAAATGGAAATGTTCAGAAA
This sequence comes from Alisma plantago-aquatica, assembly GCA_963693085.1. NCBI lineage: Eukaryota > Viridiplantae > Streptophyta > Magnoliopsida > Alismatales > Alismataceae > Alisma > Alisma plantago-aquatica. The sequence goes on along the minus strand of OY856412.1, from coordinate 633,418,776 downwards.
TTCCATCATACTTGGTATGTTCACCCTAGCCTATATTGTATAGTCATCCTTACCAATTAATTATTAGCGATCTGGGGTATAGGATATTAATTTGAGATTTAAGTGAAATTTTACTTTTACCCCTATCTGGCTTAAATACACCCTTTAAGGATAACTCAAGATAAAATTTTAAGATCTATTTTAATCATCAAAGTAACTTGTAGGATGGTATGATTAGCAAGGCTCCTCTGGAATTCCCGATTTGGTAGCCTCTACATATGTTTGACATTATTACTAGGAGTTATCTAAGTTTTACTTATTGTAGCTGTTATTACTCCTGATTATTCCTTAAGTTAGTTTGATCCCTAACGAATAAATTGTACAGAACTCCACCCCTTAAAAGGTTCAAAGTATAACTTAGTGCATAAGCTAGAGGTGAAAAAGGGCGGATCCACTAGGTCTTATATTTAAAACTAACCATGTCAGTCTTAGGCCTAGGGTATTTGGGTTGAACATGTAAACCAAGTGTACTTCACTAAAGAGCTTCTCTACTACTCAACTTATTTGTGGTGGTGACTTGGTTCTAAAAATCATCGATGAGATCATAAAAAGAAAAATAAATCTTTTGTACATATAATTTAATAATGAAAATATGTTTTAGCGATAAAGGACTGGCGATGAAGATGCAAAATTGGTGCCAAAATCGATCTGAGATCCAAGTCAGACACCTTCCTCAACCTGACACGTACACTACTATCCTTTCACCACTTCCTTCTACAAAGGGGGTCTGATCCTCCTAGCACCTAAAAGGTCATATGACTATTCTCTTATATGTAAGTGTGAGAGAGAGAAGGGTTTATATTACTCACAACCAATCATTAGTCAAAACCTACCAAAGTGTGACATCCACCATTACCCAAGTCGTTCTTAATCAGAATTCCCACTACCTCATACCGATTCCAAATTGAAACCCAAATTGAAACCCAAATTTAGGGTTTTCTCCATCGTAGTTCTTTCACATGATAAGGTAACCTATATAGTCTAGATAGCCATCTCAATCACTAGGTAAACCAAGTACTCTGAGAGAGGTGATAATTTAAGTATGCCTACTAAAACATTTAGCTCCATCAATCAATTCCAATACACAAGAATAACAATCCCAATGAGAGTAGAATTTAGCCCTTGAGAGGATGGCATCAGGGCATAACTATCCTAAGATACTCACAATGAGGACAAGGCATGCTATAACATCAGCTGATCTAGTTTAGAATAGAACTTAACATCAAAGGAATCTTAGCCCTAATCTTAAATTAGGATTTTTGTATTTTACATTCATGCATGCTCAGTAACCAAGTGGATGTATATTAGGCATGCTAGAACAATGTCAAATAAAAGGGATCACAGGTGATAACTAGGGTTACACCTAGCTATGAGTGTCCAAGTCAACCTACACATAATGTAGTCTAGGTAGCCTCCCATAAATCAAGAGATATGAATATATCACTAGAAGATCCAATTCTAGTGTTGTGTCCATTACACCCCCATAGAGAGGGTAGGGTAGTTATGGTTTTTCTAGTACTATGCTTCAACAACTGATGTGTAATAAGATGTATTGACCAATTTTAGAAGGGATTGAAATACTAATCAGTAACCCACTACAAAGAAATAGGTCTCTCAAAAACCTCTAAAAGGTCACCTAAGTACCTAATTAAGGAACAATGTAGGATAACTTGAAATAGTCAAGTTACCGGCTGCTTTTGGCTCTGATACCATTTTGTAAAGAGTGAGACCCGATAGGGGATCCACTCTTCACTGAGTTGAAGAATAAGTCCATCCAATCCCAAACATACCAAAAGGTAAGAAGGAAAGGAGGTATTCAATTATTTCCCCAAATGGTATTTATCACAGAGCATGATAATGAATAAGCAGCGGAAACAAAACTATTACATAGTTACAAAAATTTTCTTTGTACAATTATTCCTCACCATATAAGGTGGAGTGAAAAATAAAGTAAAAGGTATACACCTAAGAACACATAAGGCCGGTTGCAGAAGGAAAACCAACTATCCCAAGCTATCCTCAATGTCCAAGTCCATATATTCAATCCTTTAGCATCTTGTCTTCCAATATACCTAAACCTGGGTGGAAGGGAACATCACCCAGAACATAGGAAACAACATAGAGGTCAGTGAAGGCTGAGTATATACACATAATAAACGTTGGGCATTATATTGGGGTAAAAGTGCAAAAAGAGATGTTCCCACAAGAAGGGGGCTATTTGCAATTAGTTAAGTTTCAAAAGGAATATAAAAAATGAAATGAAGCAAAAGAAATGAGGCATATTAAATTTTAGATTTCAAGCATGATAATAAAAGAGTGTCTTGCCATAACAATCATCCACAAGTTCATATTAAAACATCAAACATTTGCATGCATAACAATGTAGACTAAATATACCTAAAATAGGGCCATAACACCATAGGATCATGGCCTAAAATAAATAAGGGTGGAAACGCACACCCCGGGCGGAATACACATGCCCTATATAAGTATGGTTGTACAAAAGTACCACTATTCTAGATATTCTAGTCAAACACGTAGCATGCATAAATAGAGTGGCAAGACTAACATTTTAGTCAATTTCACATAAAATGGCAATCATAAAAGGAGGGGTCCAAAGACCCATTATAAATGAATATTCCAGCAATCACATGAATTTATATAAATCAAAAGCAGAAAGTATGAATGTCCAAAAATTAGATTTTAAATAAAATTGATAGTTCAAGAGATGCCTCATTAAAATAAAAGTAGGTTCAGTCAAATAATGCCCAAATTAAAATAGAGGATGTACATACCTTAATAATTCTGCCTATTTACCCGAAGTGCTCTTACAGTACAAAATTCGTTCTTCCGAGACCTAAATCAATATATGAATAATTTTTTTAGGATCAATTGTGATTCATAATAATTGATTAAACCTTGAAAAAGGATTTTTGTAAAACCGTGATTCGGATACTAAAAAGACACCAATAAATTAGTGACCTTTTTCTAAATCGGAAAACCCCTGTATCTATATTTTACTAACAAGCCAACCATTATCCCTGATTTTACTAGTTAACTCGATTTCTAATTATTTAATAAAAAGGAAGATGATGATCTGAACTCTTATCCTCTTATTAATATAATTATAAGACATGATAGCGTGTAAGTGCTTTGAGGTTCGCAAGTGATGGCACACTGAACTATATAACACGAATCGAAGGGATATGATTATCACTGACTGGCATGGGCACGCGAGAAAAATCCCAGGAGAATAGCCTCTCTTCCTCCTCACCATTACCATAGCTCAACTGGAGCTTGTACCAGGTATGGAATTGACATTCTACGCATCATCGCCTTCAAGTGAGGAACCCGTAATGCCTGGGACCTGGAAGAAGGTGTTGGGATCTTTTTTGAGACTCAGGTGTCGACGGAGCAGTGGGAACAAAACCCGAACACAATCACAGAAAGGGTGGAGGTTGGGAATCTATAACGTCCCTGACCTGGGTTATGAACTAACCCTAGGTGTTTTGCCTAAATATGTAATTAAATTCTTGTGATTAACTTTGGGCATGTAATTAAGTTCCTCGGAAACATATATTTCAATTTTGCTCCTTTATATATATAAAGTTGTAGCATTGTTTTGTAATACAGGGATCTATGTGAAAATTACCCAGTTAAGGGATTAACTTGCAAATTGCACATGTTGAGATGTTCCTCTGATGTTGAGACATCATGAGGATGTTTATGATGAAGTTTGAGGGATTTCCCAAGCTTGAGCACCAAGGTGCAGTTGTGGAAGCAACCCATGTACTTGAAAACCCTAAATTGGTGTAAAGTGAAATTTACCCAATTTGAGGGGTGCAACTTGTAAAATACATCATCTAAAATATATTTTATGACTCTTGGCATCATTTAGAAGAGAAATTATGAAAAGGTCACTTCATTTGAATAATCATATAATAAAAGACCACCTTTGTGATTGAATAATCAAGGTGTATGTATAATAGCCCTTTTATGTGTATGCTTTAGTGATGGGTTGATCCTCTTTGCCTTCAATTCTTGACCTTAGAAGGCGTTTGTCCTTAGAAATAAGGGGTAGGGACGAGCAAAGAAGAAAGGAAGGACTTAGATGAGAAATGGGATAAAGTAGAAGCTTTATGGAGAAATTTCACCCAAAATATATATATCACTTCCTTTGCAAGCAAAGGAACGTTTCTTTCATTCCCTCACTTATCCTCCTTGCTCAAACCGACTAAGGCAGATCTCTGGAGCATAGGAGAACGACCAGGGAGTTCAAGGTAAGTTTGGATCATCCCTTTTGCTTGAATTCATGGAGGAAACTCGATTTCAAGGTTGAATTCATGGCTAGCTCACCTAGCTTTATCTTTCTAGCCATTCCTTTCCAACTTTTCCTTGGAGAATTCACCTTGGCCGACCTGTGGAGCTCAAATACGCCATTAAAGACCTGAAGCTTGGAATCTTGGAGCTCAAGGAACAACCTTTAGGCGGGTTTTATAACTCTAAACCTTATGCTTTGATTATACATCTTTTTCTATGCATATAGTTGCTAGTTCTTCTTCTTCCCTATCTTCCCTTGCATCCTTGCAAGCAAAATCGTGAAGAACTGCTACTGTTCTTGAGGTAGAAGATAAGGGCGTTAATTCCTATGCTTATCCACGGATTTTCCACTTTACCAAATGACCTTCACCAATTGCCCATACGGTTTACACAACCATTTGGTGGGCAAACGGTTTCAGGGTCGTATGAAGGCAAACGGTCTTCAAGACCGTTTGGTCGCGTTGACCAAGCAACGACCGTATGGGAATCTTGTTTATAATTATGTAGGTTAATCACCCACAAAATTTGAGGGGTTAACTCCAAAGGAATCGTGAGATATAAGCAAATCAATTAGCAAATCCAATTGAATTAAGTTCTGATTTTCAATCTGTTTAATTTGCCCCTTTTGGGAAAACGGTCTCAAGACCATTTAAGATGGTTGACCAAGCGTTGACCATTTGGGATTACTGTTCATAATGATGTTGATTAATGACTCACCAAATTTGATGGATTAATTCCAAACGAGTTATGAGTTGAAGGTTGATTAATAGGGCAAATCCTAATTAAAATCAGTGCTGAAATTCCAATAAGTTAATTAGTGATTTTGGGTTGATTAGCCCAAACGGTCTCAAGACCATTTGGGGAATCATCCAAACGGTCTCAAGACCGTTTGGGGATCACCCAAGACCGTTTAGAGGTCTGGGGTCAAGTATAGTTGACCAATTGAAGGCCCAAAGGTACCAAATCATATTGCAATTAAGTATTGATGTGATGATCAACTCAATAGATCAAACCTTGATGAATTTTCACTAGAGTCCAAAGGATGGATAGGCAAACGGTCTAAAGACCGTTTGGAACTTATCCAAATGGTCTCAAGACCGTTTGGTGTCAACCCAAGACCGTTTGGAGGTCTAGGGTTAAGGTAATTTGATCAATTGAGGGCCCAATTACAGTGTGTTATTGAAATAATCAAATTGTTGATTTGTGACTTAATTAAGGTTCAACCCCTATCAAATCAACTTAGATTTTGATGAATTCTTGGGAAAACGGTCTCAAGACCGTTTGGAGGTCATCCAAACAATCTCAAGACCGTTTGGGCCAAGTTTGGGCCCAATTAGAGGTCAATTGATAGGTTCAACCTTGAATTGATTCACATTGTTGAATATTGATGACCATCCGATTTGAAACTCTAATTGAGATGGACTTAACCCTAATTGGATTTCAATTGAGGGTTAATTTGGTGTCCAATTGATTGAGGCTCATCCTAATTGACTCAATTTATAAGTAGTTAACATGTCTTTGGCCAATTGAGGGCTTCAACATACTTAATCATAATTATTTGTAACTTTTGAACCATGTTGGAGGTCCAAACGGTTTGAGCCCATCTGGACCAAACGGTCTCAAGACTGTTTGGGTCCAAACGGTCTCAAGACCGTTTGGGCTCAAACGATCTCAAGGTCATTTGGACCAATCGATCTCAAGACAAGTTGATCAAACGGTTTCAAACCGCATAAGCTCAAACGGTTTGGAAAGTCAACCTTTCCAACGCACCCAAACGGTTTGGGCAAACGACCTTGAGGTCATGCGGTCTTGGAGTCAAACCTAGCAAACGGTCAACGCACTCAAACGGTTTCAAACCGTTTGGTGGTTGAAGGTTGAAACCGTTTGGAGGTTTTCAAGGTTATTTATACATAATCACTTGAAGTTGTAATTGGTTCAATGGTGATCTAATCTAAACCCTAATGGTAACTTAGAACATTAAGGGACTAAGTGATTAATGAATTGACCCATGATGGTGATCATGAGGTAAATTACCAAAATACCCTTGAGGGGTTTAATTGAGTAATACCTTTTTCTAATAAAACCCTAATCACATGTTAATGATGTTTTGGCTTATGCTAGTCAATGAGGACTTAACTCAACCTGATCTAGAGTGGTGTTATCACCATATACTAGTAAGAGGAGAGAGAAAGTATCATAAGAGAGAGAAAGTACCCTTCTATAGTGGAAACTTAAGTAAAGTACCTTCAATACACATGAATGTGCATGATTAGGGTATGATCCACCTATGTGAGATCATGGAAACCCTAATTATGATGTTTAGTGAATCTTAATCTTATCTAGGAACTTTAATGATGATGTTTCTCATACATGATGATGTTATGAGTTCAATTCGCCATGAGGTGAATGGTAAACCCTAATTCTAGGGTGAGGACATGTATTGTGAATAGTAAACCCTGATTGATGAATATTGGGGAACTTGACTCTTCTAAGAGTTTGAAAGTGTAACTTCTAGAATGAATTGTTTACTGTTATCAGTTGGATTAACCATGCAGGTTGTTATGAGATGATGATCATATCCAAGTATGGATTATGAAATTATATTCATTGAAAGCATGCTTTAGCTTTATGAATAGTGATATATCCTGATGCATTGTCAATGGCAACCTATGGATTAAAATGGGTTGTGAGAGCCATAATTACCATCAAGGTCATGCTTTCGAGATGACTTGTGATGAATGTATTGAGATATGATGATTGATGAGAGTTAGGCTTGTTACATTTAGTATTCTCATTTCATAGATGTTATGCTAATGTTATTGTTTGAAGAACAATGTATGATGTTAAAAGAATACTGAATGTACCTAACTAATCAAGTGTAATGTAGAGCCATGATCATAGATCCATCATTGTCAGAGATCAAATGATGGTGAAACAGGTTTTCCTAAGGGAACTCCTGGATCACATACTTTGAGTATGTGGGGTATATGGATGTGTAGAACCTTACAACCTAGTGTAGGTGTTTGATGTAGATGTGTAATCCATCAATCCTTCACTACAATCCTATACCGTATCAGTGCATGGTAAACATGAAACCTCCTGATGACGAAGAAAGCACAGATATCCGTATCAGTGGAAGATAAATATGAAATCTCCTGATGACGAAGAGAGTACAGAATGCCACTATAACTCTAAAATAGCGAAGGACCAGATTACCCTGGTAAGCTATTATAGTAGAGGCACGAGATGTCCTACAAGTAATCCTCTTACTGACTGAGGAAGGTGAAGGTCATGAGAATCCGGCTCTTTCGATGACCTAGTATGATACTGAGGCACTTAGTAGTGATTGGTTGGAGTATGAGTGGTAAACCTCATCTCCACAGGGCATAAAAGTAATGTTTGAAAAACATAATCCACAGCATAGCATATCTGTTAGAGATAACTACGAGTTGATTGATTGATGTTACACTGTATAGTGCAAATGTCTTCATGTTTCATAACTGTTGAACTCATGCTTACTATTAAATCTGATGTTGAATACTTTGAAGCTTTTACTGCTTAAGTTATTCTTTGAGGTGGCGGAGAGTTATAACTCTCGCTGGGACAATTATGTAAAATTGTCTCACCCCGTAGTCTTCAACTTTTTAGGTGGACGTTGAGGACGGAGGAACAGGTCTACAGGTGACCAGTTCCAGCAGCAGCAGCACCAGGGGCAGCAGTGAAATCTCAGGTGGAGATTTAGCCTGCCATGTGGTGTAGTTAGAGTCGGTCCTATGTGTCTTTTGTACTCTCAGGTCTTGGAGTCTTTTGGTCTGAGATTTTGGTTATGAGTTCTTGAGATTTTGTATCATGTTGTATATAATTACTCAAGAAGTAATTATCTGAGATGTAAATAGTTTATCTCCTTTTATGAAGTAAGTTTTATGGTTTCAATGCTTTATCTCAAAAAGTTTTAATTTCTGCTGATTTTTGGTATTCCGCTGCTAATCGAATCGCTTCCGCTAAGTTTAAATCGTGTTTATATCGTGGTTTGGAGATCAGAGCCCACAGAATCATTCAAAGAAAAGTTTATCAAAACGAGTATCCAGTGATCTACGGACAACCTAGCCAAATCCAGTCGTGCAGGGTTCATAGGAAAATAGGGTCGAGAGCAATTGATTGCACATCAAACCAGGTAACTGCAGAAAGAGGGAAACGACAAGAGAGGGAAAATAGGGAAAGACCGCTTACCACGAGATATCATAGAATTAACTGGGACAACATCATTTTTACGCATTGTGGAGACTACTTAGAGCCACTAGAAAAGAAGGTAATAACCTAAGGTGCCTCTACCCAGTGTCGATGACTGTTGTTTCAACTAAGAGTCCAGGACCATGCCAGGTTGAGAAGTTTGGGAAAAAGACTGACACAGTTCGTGGAGGAAAAATGGGTTAGGATGGAAAATGGGTAGCTTAGATGCTTATCCAAGACAAAACATAGATAATCACAATATTTTCCTGGTCCAGGAAGTGGGTTTAGGTAGGATCGCTAATCTCCTAACAAATCCATGATGCTCAGAGATAAGAAAATCGGTGGTGTTTGGAAAGCATCGACGCATGTGTACAGAGAAAAGAGGGAGTTGGGAAATGGAAGTTTACCGTGATTTCTTGCCATTCTGAAGTCTGAAGAATATCGTATCAGTCTTGAGGGTACTCTTGGTCTAATCTCCACGTTCTGAACATTGCCCAGTAGCACTGACGGAGGAGTTCATATTAGCAACGAACCTACTGTAGGAGAACCATCTAGGGAGCATGGGCGAGGAAGAAGGATGGGCGGAAGAAGACAGTATTCGGAGGAGAAAAGGAGTTGAATGGAAAGGAAATAGAAGAAAATGTTATATGGGAAGAGAGGATGATGACCAGCAATGCGATTCTCCTCGGCCGGATATGGTGGTGAGTCTGAGGGGAAGGAGAAGACCGGGTGTCTATTAGATCCAGTCAAAGTAGATCGGAAGCCACTAGATCGCGAGCAAGTAATAAAAATATAACAACCAGAACCACGTGATAGAGAGAAAACCAAGATTTAATGCAAGAAAATCTAGTGATTAACTAATCTATGTATAGTTTTCTCCTCTAATTAAATTGAGTGGGTATTTAATATTCAATCTAGTTGAAAATTGGTGTGTTAGCTATTGAAGGGTGAGGAATTCAAATTTGGGATCAATTTTACCATTTTGTATATGTTTCATGATATAATTTATTTCTAGTGCATTAGGCCTACATTTAATGCATTTATTCCTACTAATTACCCCATCATGGTACTATAATATATATTAACTTGATTTCTTTTTTTTATAATCTTAGGTGTATTCTAAAGTGTCAATTTGGACCCAACCCCTTATTTGGTATATTTGTACCTCGAACCTAATTATAGCATGTAGCTAAGTTATTTCGTCTTGAATGTCAATTAACAAGGGTTTATATATATATATCCACGATGCTAATTGAAACCAAGGATTCCTAATATAGTTCATGTTTGGGAAAAATATGAAATATGTCAACATAATCAAATAGGGGTCTAGAAGAATGGAAAACTAACCCTTATGCCTAGAATTGAGTATGTTACAATATTCAAATTGTGTTCTTATTTTTAACCTCGACCACATTATTCACATGAATCTCATTGGACCAAAAACATAGGTCAAGATTTGTATTTTTAGATTTTGATGCTTATCTCTATTTATGAATATAAATACAGAAGTATACATTGTCTCATAGAGTTAGGGTTACATATATCTATTATTCTTCACTCTCGGAACTAAAAACTAGCATTATACTACTTGATACATACGTCACAAACTTTCATACCACTAGAAAAGGCATCATGTGGTTCATCGTACTCATATTTTCTGCAATTCCTCTAGACAACCAGCTATGGTGTTTTGTTAAGGTCATTACTTATCGTTCAACTTTTGGATATTGTGAGCCAATATTTTAACCATCATATAGAAGAAGAAAAAATTGTATGTCATATGGAAAGGATCATCTTATTGTTGTAACTAAAATCCTCGCATGATCTAGGAATTAATATACACTAGTCATTATCACTTATTTCTCCTGTATTTGTGAAATACACCGACTTAGGTCAAGAGAATGAGCTTCAAAAGGGCTTCTGTAACATCCTCTTATTGAACCATTTACTATAATTTCCTAGGTACATACTATAAAGAGTCAATTAGATATCCAAGGGGTCATTTTATTTATTTTGATCATTATCATGCAAAGGGAAATTTTCCATCAAGAGATAACATGTAAAGGAGTTAACACACAAAAAATAAAATCTAATTTTATCTAGATATTTAGTTATTTAGCATTTAAGTTTTATCTTGTGTTAATCACACTAATTATTTTAGTCACACAATATTAAAATAGATTTCAATGGAATATTCTAGATACTAATACCAACATGTGGTCAAAATTGGAGATTATTTAAAGGACGTTTGAATAGGTAAATAAATTTGAAAAAATAATGGCAATGATTGGTTAGAAAATGATTAGATGTCTCAAAATTATGGTTTTTTTGTTTGAACTGGACTTTTTTCGGGCCATTGGATGTGGAAGCAGGACAATAATTTAATCTTGGCCATATGTGTTGTCTTCAACCTCAATCCAAGAGGGACTGGGACTCTTATTGACCAGGAGAGGGAGCCGCTTCTTTTAAGCCCCTACACAAACCCTAAATCTCATGATGCTAGAACTACCCCGTCCGCAGTCAAAACACTCTCGATTCCCCGCAGTTCAAACCCTCAGTGGGCAAGTCCTTTGGTCGTATGAGCATTAGATAAGCTCTGTCATGGTCATAAAGTCTCTTCCCAACCCTCAATTTGATAGCTTCCACCCCAATCTTCCTTGACTTATTCAATTTTCACACAGACTCCACTCAGCGTTGTTCTTCCCAGGTGTGCCACCTCCATCCAATTCCTCGCATATATACCATCACCAAACAACTACGAACATGATTCTGGGATATGTTCTGGCTACCATCCAGCAAGGTGTCCAGTCGATAAAAATGGCCATCTACAGCACGGCAAGGAGCTTGCCACGGAGGAACCCCCATCACATGTGGCTCACGGAATGAGGTCAGAAGGCATCTGGGGAATCTACTGAAGCCTTTCTGACCTTGTATGGATTGTTGTGAGAGGTATATCACCCATTCCATTTGATTTGTATCTTCTGTATTGTACTATGTATGGCCACACTTCTACTACACTCACTGAGATGGTCTGTGTGACTGGCTTCTTGGTTCTACTAGACCCTTGCGTGTTTTTTCTAGCTTCATGGGTTATAGTCCTCTTCTTCTTCCTCACTTCAACACGGCCTAGATCCCCTATTTTGTGATTCTAACACTTTGGAGTTGCTACTCTGGCCACTGTGTGATGTTGTGCGAGGGGAAAATTAGTTTACAAATCCTTAATGCATGAACTCCTTCTGGCTTCAATATCGGATAGTGAGGTCTTAACTTATTGGAGTTGTTACTCGAAATAGAAAGGTTGAGCCTGACTTCGGCTAGGCTGACTACTGGTTTGATGACCTTGGCCACACTACATCTTGGTTTGTTCTTCATGTAGAGGCACAAAATATCTTGGGGTTTGGAAGCTAATGATCCCAAACCAATAGCTAAAATAGAATCTCAAATCACCTAGATGGAAGGTAAGAAACCTCTAATAATTATGATACTATAACACTATCTTGGGTATGATCCTAGGTTCATATAATTTCTATGACAAGAACATAGAGAAAATGTGTATTCATTTGTGAATCAATGAGATTTGAATAGGAACCCTTGCATTTATGTTGAGAATTAAAATATGAATACTAATATCACTGTGGATACATACTATGGTTATTGTAAGTAAACCCTAAGCCAAGGTGGAAGGGTAGGGTTGATGATGAAGTAAGATAAAGAGTGATGAATGTGGTCAAAACCCTAACCCTAATAATTCATCCACGATAGAGGGTAATACAATACATACTAGAATTCACTCAAGAATCAAAAACATGCACCTAGAAACCCTAATTGAGAACAATAATAACCCTAGAAGTCTTGACCCTAATAAAAGATGTGAAAACTAATAGACCCTTTAGTGTTTCAGGAGAAGGTTAGGAGAAGGACTTGAGATAGTATTTTCATATAAGACTTGGCTTACCACAGGTAAGTGGTTCATGCTCATGAGTATTCATATTTATCAAACTCATCATATTTTCATAAGACTTCATGCTTTATGTGATCTAGTGTTCTAATATTTTATGTTAAGATGTGCAAGTAAGATTTTCACACATTCATTTTTATGTCATTACATGTGCCTAATATTTCGAGAAGAGATATGTTATTGAGATTTATAAGAATGATAGAGACTCGTGAACCAGGTTCATGAGGAAACTAAAGGATCATGTTTCTATAATTAAGAACTATTAGTAATGATTCATATTGATGAATAAGACTAAAAGACAAGATATGCAACCAAGATAGTCATACATGATAATGTAAGATAAGAATGTATTACAATTTCAAGTGGAAATATGCTATTAAGATTTATTAGATAGATTAGTATCTAAGAACTAAGTGTTATTTAGTTTTCTTAGAATGATAAACATCTAATCATTAAGTACATGATAAGATTATAAGAGTAGAATGCATAAAGTTATGATTAAGTTTGTAAGATAATATTTTATAAAATTCATCTTTTAATATTTAAGAGTTACGCTCACATGAATGCATTAAGATTCATGTTAAGATAAGACTTCATGAGACTTTCAAGAGATTGAGTTATCATGGCAGAGATCATATTTTAGATATTTACTACTTAAGTTACTTTTATATACTTACTATTCCTATATCCAGTTAAGATTATTTTCCTAAGCCTTTAGACTTACATGTCATAAATCTGATATCAGAATTTAATTAGATCATTCAATCAAACAAGAGTTTTAAATAAAAATTTATCCAAATAATAAGAATATCAAATTTTGATTCAGATTTAGATTACTCAATATGTGGATAGCCAGATATTTGATTAAGATACATGATAAGGGTTTTAGACCCAATCTCAGTTTTGTAATTGAGATTATTCATATTCATATGTAGATTCAGATTCAGAGTTCAGTACTTATTATTCAGTTTCAAATAAGTCCAGATTCAGGATGTAGTAAGCTTAGACTTAAGATAATTAATTCAAAACTTTCACATAATACATTTTATGATAAGTCCTCATTCAGAGAGTCTCAGAACGAATTAGAGGAGTGTTTACTCCATTACATAGGGCACATTGTTCCAACAGAGGGTGTGTTGTACCATAGAGGACACTTCAATGTCAACAGAGGGCACATTGTGCCAATAGAGTGTGTGTTACACCATAGAGGACACTTCGGTGTCAACAGAGGGCACATTGTGCCAACAGAGGGTGTGTTGCACCATAGAGGACACTTTGGTGTCAACAGAGGAGGACTTATTGTATAATGGTGGCCACAAACCAGATAAAAGTCATAAATTAAAGATACCTTAGTTTAAAGCATGTACATAATCTCATTATAAGTATAATGAAAGAGATTAAGATAAGAGAGACATGACTCAGGCCCTTTGTGCAAGTCATGTGGCCTAAGAACCAGTGTGCAGGCCAATTCAGAGACATAACCCAGGCCCAGAGTGCAGGTTATGTGACCCAGGCACCTTAGTGCAGGTCATGAGACCCAGGTACCAGAGTACAGGTCTCCAGAGAAAGATAAGTATAAAGATGAGAAATAAGTTAAATTAAGAAGAGATATTTATGTTTTAGATTTTGCAAAGTTTTTAATGTTAGTTTTCAGTATATAATGTTCAAGAATATTTTGTAGTATCATATTTCTTCAGTAATGCATCTATTAGAATACTCATGCCACTTACGCTAACAACCATTTTTCTAATGCATGGTTGGGGACGAGATGTCTGTAGGTGAGAGCAGGAGCATAGTAGATTCCAAAGACTCAAGCACAAGGATATAGTAGGATAAGATCTGGTGGGGTGCCAACTATAAGATGATCCTCAGCTTTATAGATTCAATGTTATGTTTCTATATTTAGAACTCTAGACTATAGAATATGTCTTAAGATGTTAAATTAGTCTTCCATGTGATGACCTTTATGTTTCTTTTTGTAAGAACAATTATGAGAATGTTTACATATAAAGTTTGTGTGATTGATTATATTGTTGTTATGAATGCCAGTTTTATGTAATGCCCCTTTGAGTACACGAGTTATGGATAACTCAGTGTTGCTTCCTCTATGTGCATGTGTGTGCTTAGGGAGGGTGTTACAACTTCCCTAGAATATATGTTTCCCTATTATTTCACAAGTGGTAAGACTCATTGACCATCATGTTATGTGTTGCCAACTCACCTAACATTGTGGTGAAGTCTATAGTATATCTTTCCTCTTAAGGAACTAAGCTATGGTATTGTACAATATTAGAAGTGTTAAGGTTTTTATATTATTGGGGATGACTCAAACTTCTAGACATAAAATAAGCTTTAAATGTGGTTTCATGATTCTTCATCATAATGATGATCTTATGACTTACAATTATGAGTCAAATAAGGTGATTTCTCCACATAATGTTGCATCTAAGTGCTCATTTCTCCCAAGTGCTCATTGCACCCAAGTCCTCACTACACCAAAAATGCTCATCTACCTTTAAGATTCACAATTTAGCATTACCTCTTCTAGATTACTCATAATAACTTTATTCATATTATAGTAGTGCTCTAATTCAGACAAACTATATATACATATTGGCATTGACCTACCAAAAAACCATTCTTATCCTTAGGTACACAAAATGAAACATGAATCAAGCATCTTTTCAAGAATCCATCTAGTATCAACATCATCTAGATTTTGGTATAGTTGTGATCCTCGACCATTGATCCATACCACCATGTATCTTTCATTACTACATATAAAAACACTCATCAAGTATTAGCTTAGACAGCTCATTAAGTACCTCTATCCATCATCATAGTGTCACATTACAATCCTCAACTTGGAGCATTACATGATTCAAATTGTCTTTAAAAAAATCCTTAATAAACATTGTCATTCAACTTAAGACTATAGCTCCTAACTAGGATTCCAAATACATTAAATGTATCCTATTTCTCATCATATATAGGATAATTACCTCATTTACATCTAATCATTAATATACAAAAGATTTAGCAATCCATAAAAGAATTTGATTTACTGATTGAATTTCAAGACTCTAAAAGGTCAAAATGTCTAATATTATGTCATTTATCCTTTGTGATATTAATATTTCACTACGAACATCAAAATCATGTATATTACTAATTGTGGCTCCTTTTCTCAATTAAATTATACATTTTCTCATTACTTAATAATTAATTATACGTAGGAACATCTATACATGGAACTGGCCTGATTTGATATACAACATGTTGGACATAAAATAGGTTGGCATTCATCCTATGATATGAGTCATCTTAAGATATAGTTGATATATACTTACTATATGATGTCGATGGCTACAAATATAGAGTCCCACCACATAGTTTAATAGATGAAAGTCGGGTTAGAGTCATACATACAATTTTCTTCATTTACTTAAACTTTAGGATTTTCATCCTCATAAGCATTTAGGTTCATGTAACATGATGTAGAAACATGCTACACCAATTCTATGTTAAACTTTAAATATGTAAAAAACACATTCATTTGATCAAAATCATTAATAGAGGTTAGTTATCATAGCATGTTCCATGATACATATAAACTTGTGTTGCATAAGTAAGAAATACAATCTTGTTTGGCTTAGATGGATGGATTACCCATCATATATTATTAATATGCATATGAACTACACATATTATTATCTAAGAAAACATAGTATACTTTCATGGAAGGTTAGGATTTATAAGTTCTAGAAAGGTCATGAACATACTAATGAATGTCAAAACTTAGCATCCCATTTAATAAGAAACCCTTAGCAAAAACATCGTGGATTACTATATCTCCAAACATTCCTTAACTTCCAAAAAATAGTGGATCTTGTTTCTATTTTTGACTTACTTATTAATTAACATTCCTCAATTCATGTCTATGTAACATAGGTCATGCATTATTAGATCAGGTCAATTCCATGTATAGATGTTCCTACGTATCGACTCATATGAATTTTTACTAATCCTCCAATGGGGTATCCTCAAGAAATTTATTGGGTCTAAGCCCATCAGTCTATTCTTTTATCCAAATAATATAAAATCAAACATGGTTTGTGGACTTCGATATAGTTCTGGTACCATTAGGTTGAAATTACCACATGTATCGGCTCCTCGAATTAACTCTATATGATATTCCTTGAAGTATACTCATGATTGTACATATCTAGAGATTATAGGTAGTATTATACTCATCTTCAACATCCCCTAGTAGAAGTATACCATACAACAAGCATTAGAAGGAAGGGTGGTAGCATATAAATATCATGTTTAATTATAACATACTCCCTAAAGTTCCCAATTTATCTACATCCCATACCATAAACTATCGAGAAAGAAAGAGGGCATGATATTAATTGTGGAGTCAACACTCAGAAATTGTTACATATAGACACCTAAACCTGAAGTTACTTATCCCACATTTTCTCTTGCATTATATATGGAACAACTTTGATTTCTTTTAAACATGTATTCTCAATTAATCATTTGTTTGATTCCTTATTTAAAAAGTTTTGGGAATAGAAAACTTGAACACTTTATAATATAATGTGAATAAGAAACAAATCCAATCATAATCAACATGCTTAAGAGAAATATCAAAACTAACATAAAATGTGGATCCAAAATCATCCATGAAAATGAAATTTAATAATCATACATAATAAATGTTAGATATGTATTAGAGGTGAAGGATTATCCTTAAGCAAAAATTGATGTGAACTTCATCAGCTTACTCATTGTTCCTCCATCCTCAATTCCAACTTATTGGATATTATATCTCACATGATCTATTCTAAATGATCATCCTTGAAAGGTAGTCCTTTAATTTAGGGTATATAAAACCTACGGGTTAGGATATCCTATATCCATTAATGATTTTGAAAACATTAGGATATGATAACACACACACTTATATCTTAGTGAAAATATCATTAGTAATATTGGTTTTGACTTTCCTTAGTCATGGGACTCATCTAAGAGATAAAGACTGTAAGAACATGAGAATGTTCCTAGTGTCCATCCATATTATTGCTCTGATACCACTTTTTTAGCATCTCACAAATGTGATCAATATAAAACACAAAAGCATGGACCATCAAATTCGCACTCAGATAGTCTCAAAAAAAGCATGTATCGTTCATCGCAATTATAAAAATAAATTTACATAGGATATAGATACATTGACTATCATATAAATTCTTTTAACAAAACTTACAACAAAAGAAATTGATGCATGATAAAGTCGAAAACTATATAAAATCCATGGATCATATAGATGGCACCTCTCCAGGTCTCAAACTTGTACAAGATCAACCACTTGAGAGCTATCCCATGTTACAGACAACCTATGTGCATCCACACATAACCATACATTCGACAAACTATTGTAAGTCGTTGGGTTTCATAATAAAATGAACATAACTTAACATACAGCTTAAACTAAAAATGGGCATGCATCAACATTATTAATGGCTTTAGGATCCATTAGTAACCTAAAATATCATTCTTATTAGGGAACCTACTCGATGAACCTTATATGATTTGATTTGATCCGATCTCACTGAACACGCACATGGTTGGAGGCTTGGTCTTGAACCCAAAACCATTAACATCACTAAACACACTCAGGATATGTAGGCTTGGGATTAAACCAAACTGAAGGGGCTCATGAGTCACCAACCTTCCATAAAATGTTCATGAGATAGGGTCTAATTGTTGATGATCATTCTAATCTGATCTGGTCTTATCTTGTCTTACTTCAGGGGTTTCGTCCATAATTGCATTACTTATCTTAAATATGAAGTGGTATAAATAATTGATCTGATCTTAGAATCTAACATGTATACAATAAATCTGAATAAGATATGCATATGAATTATGCCTCTTAAATAATTTAAGTGTTCACATGGTAGCATGTATAATATAAGTAAGAAACATGATAAGAGAGAAAAACGGATGATGTAAAATCTTTGAAACCCAAGGCATGGACCACTTACTTATTTTAGTGGGAACAATGTCCATACATTCTTTGATATCATGAAATTATAACCCAAATTAAATTAATTAGGATCCTAAACCCTAATTATGTTAACTCTAAAACTTCATGAACACAAAACAAAATTATGACTTGTACTCTAGACTATTGGGTATATACTTCAAAGATGATTCATATATGATTGTATTTTTATTAGGTTCCTAGCATTTACTATGTTTATTGTGAATTTTGGGGGAATAGAGGTGTCTACCTTAGATTGCCCTTGTGGATCCAGTAAAGGATCCACTTAAGAACAAATTTGGATAGCATGTAACCCCTTTTTTCTTTGTGGTGAGTATACACACGGGAGGGTCATGCCCTCCTATTATGTGTGATAACTAAAGGTCGCTTCCATGTACCTTGATCCAATGAGGGAAAGAAAACTCGCATCAAGACATCTCGAAGGATTGCAGGTGAGGAGGAAAACATTGGGTATAGGAGGCAGTAGTTACATGTCTGACTACCTCTTCTGACGGCTTCCCAGAACCATGTTGGAGGTGGTTGGCATGGCTCCCTAGTGGTCAACCTCAGCTGAGCCAAATCACATTAGTAAAATAGCCTTTTGCAATACGATGGATCAGACAAACTATTTTAAAATTCCCCAATCGGACCTCAACATCCCTCCTTGAAAACCCCTCTTTCTCCTTGACAACAGCCCCTGGTGCCTCTTGAGGGCACTCCACACACCTGGCACTCCATTTTGGTGGAGCAGCATGAGTAGTCATTGTGGAAATAGGGCTTGACTAAAACTTGAGGAAAGATGATAATTATGTTGGGTTTTAGGAGAGACAGATAAGGTAGTGGAAACAAAAAAATTCCTCTCCTCAAACCCAGAACAAAGGAATCGTGTCAATGTCTATACAATAGGAAAGATGGTTTGTAGAGGTATACCTTGTCCCGAGGCTTGCTCGGAGACGATACCTCGCGGCTTGCGCGGTCTTCACCTCCGATCTTAGACGGTGTCTGTGCAGCTCCTGGTCTCACTGGGACTGTCGGGATTGACATTTGTCCTCCGAGTGGCAGAATTCTCCCGCCTATGCAGTCATTCACACAGAGTGCCTGAAACTCTGATCTCCTTGTCTCATAAGGAAGCGGAAGGAGTCGTACCCTCCTGTCAGCGTACTAGTCACCGACAGACTCTCCTGCAACCAGTTGCTTTTCTGCAGTTGTCTTTCCCTTGTTGTGCCTCCCTTATCGGGTAGAACTTGCTCGGGCTCTCTCTCAGTTACCAAAACCAGAGAGAACAACAACTTTGTAGAGCAACTGATGTTCTGAGTTGTACTTTGAGAAGCCCCCAATACCCCTATATATAGGAGGGTCATGGGACAAGGATCTCTACCCTGAGAAATGCGGGACTAAATAGGAGTAGAAAGGTTCGAGATTTTCCACAAAACAACCAACGGTGCCAGCTGAACCGATCGTTTCAACCCTGAAACGGTCATTTGGTGACCTCAACCGATCGGTTTACACGTGAACCGTTCGTTTGGCACCCTGAGCCGATCGGTTCATCACATGAGCCGATCGGTTTGTGGTCCTGGTCCAACTCAAATTGACTTTCATATTTGTTTCTGATTAATCAAACATTAATCCTTGTCCAAATCGAATTTGTACAAGTGAAACAAATTGTATTTGCAAAATTGACTTTCCAAATGATCTCTGTTGGTCACATGAGTCTACCGGTTCAACAATTGAACCGATCGGTTCACCAACCTGAGTCGATCGGTTCATCTCATGAGCCGATCGGTTCATCTCATGAGACGATCGGTTGGAAGTGCAGATTGTGCAAAATCAGTCAATCGCAGTTTCAATCAATTTGATACTCTAATCAATTGGTCCAACACCTTGAACACTATGATTTTGAGCTATCAATCAACTGAGTGTTTAATTGAACTACTAAACTCCTTTAGTAATCAATCTAAACATCATTTATGGAAAAACTCCTCTTCTAGGTTAAATCCTATGTGTGTGACCCCGCATGTCCATTTCATGTTGGCAGTGAAAGTCTATAACACTTATGACTTCACAAGCAAAGAGCGGTGCCTAGTCACACATCAGTGCTACCCAAGTGAAATAGAAAGTTTGAGAACAACTTTCAATCCTACAATCCATGAATGGTGTTACAGTGAATGTATAATTCCTTTGTCACTAATGTCCTGAATGAACTCAAGGCATGGTGCAGTCATCCTTTCAACGTTCATCCATTTTCTTGATCTCAGAGTATACTGGGTGAGATGTGTGTGACATCAATATCACATATTGATTCACACATACATGTGCATGCCTTTTTCAATCCTGCTCATCAAGTGGCCATGGACATTAAACTCCCTTAGAAAGGACAAATCCCATATCTATCACTCACCCCTCAAAAGCCCCATGTGTCAAAGCCACCCAATCATCACCTTTATAACAACCCATGTTTCAGGACTACATTTGATGATGTTAAAGTGTACCCAACTACATGTGTTGAGTGTAGTGATTTCAGGTCAAAGAATCACATTCACCACCATCATTGTGAGAGCTGACTATGACTACCAAATCATGGTTCCATGTGTCACTCTCACGGTGGGTTTGTCTGGTACACTTGTTCTCTAACAAGTACCTATGTGCTTGGTTTAATATCACCATATCATGACTAATGAGATTCTGTCATCAACCAACACACAATCTAGTCTTTAGTGTTATTGATGTCTATGGTTATTTCCACAATAACAACCGGCTAGGGACTAAACAAGAATTTATACTCTTAACATACATATGATCTCATCGTTTAGGTCCTGAACCTAAAAGCATACGTCATCGAGTAAACAATTATTTAGACATTTATCATGTTACATTATCATCTCAGAAATAGTTAAAACATATAGATCGTAAATTGCCTTTATTATTATTCAAATCATTTACAAAGTATCCCATTACAATCATCACATGACTTGCTCTATGGGCATACATACCAATAGACTCCCACTTGCACTTAGAGCCAGTCACCTAGGAACCTCAGTCCTTGTGACCTAGCATGACCATCATGCTTCTGCTAAGAAAGGGCCTTAGTCAGTGGATCAGCTATGTTGTCTTCAGTTGGTACTTTGCAAATCTTCACATCTCCTCATTGTACGATCTCTCATATGAGATGGAAGCGCCGCAGTATGTGCTTGGACCACTGATATGATTTGGGTTCCTTAGCTTGAGCAATAGCTCCATTATTGTCACAATAAAGCTCAATTGCATCACAGCTACTGGGAACTACACCAAGTTCATAGATGAACTTCCTGATCCACACAGCCTCCTTTTCTACATGCAAAGCAGTAATATACTCGGCCTCTATAGTAGAATCGGCAACTATTTCTTGCTTGGAACTCTTCCAGCTCATAGCTCTGTTGTTTAGGCAAAACACAAATCCTGATTGCGATCTGTAATCATCTTTGTCGGTTTGGAAGCTCACATCAGTGTAACCCTTTACAACCAGTTCTTCCTCACTGCCGTATACAAGGAACTGATCCTTAGCCCTTCGCAAGTACTTGAGGATGTTCTTTACAGCTGTCCAGTGAGCATCCATGGGATTTGACTGGTATTTGCTCATCATGCTTAGGGCATACGAGACATTTGGGCGTGTGCACAACATAGCGTACATGATGGATCTGATGGCTGATGCATATGGGATCCCATTCATACGCTCCCTCTCTTCACAAGATTCGGGACATTGAGCTCTAGAGATGGTGACTCCATGTAGCATGGGGATGTTGCCTCTCTTTGAGTTCTCAATGCTGAACCATTTCAGCATGTTGTCAATGTACATGCTTTGACTTAGTCCAAGAAGCCTTTTAGATCTATCTCTATAGATCTTAATTCCTAGAATGTAGGATGCTTCTCCTAAGTCCTTCATTGAGAAAGTATTCCCAAGCCAAGTTTTTACCTTCTCTAAGGCTGAGACATCATTCCCCATCAATAGTATGTCATCCACATACAATATGAGGAATGTGGTCGTGCTCCCACTAACCTTCTTGTACACACAAGGTTCATCTTCATTTTGAATAAAGCCAAACACTTTGACTTCCTCATCAAATCGAAGATTCCAACTCCGAGATGCTTGTTTCAATCCATAGATTGACCTTTGTAGCTTACAGACTTTATTGGCATTCTTTGGATCTACAAAACCTTCAGGTTGTGTCATGTACACATCCTCATTTATATTCCCATTAAGGAATGCGGTTTTAATATCCATTTGCCAAATCTCATAGTCATAGTAAGCTGCAATAGCAAGCATAATCATGATGGACTTAATTATGGCTACTGGAGAAAAAGTTTCGTCATAGTCAACACCTTGAACTTGTCGGAAACCCTTTGCAACCAATCTACCTTTATAAGTTTGCACATTGCCATCTATGTCGGTCTTCCTCTTGAAGACCCACTTGCGCCCTATGGGTTTTACCCCTTCAGGTGGTTCTACCAAAGTTCATACTTTGTTGGAGTACATGGATTCCATCTCGGATTTCATGGCCTCAAGCCATTTCTCAGAATCTAGTCCCTCCATAGCCTCTAGATAGGTAGTTGGATCATCATCTATGATCAACTCACCGCCTTCCTGAGTCACAAGGTATCCAAACCTCTCAGGTTCAAGGTGTGTCCTACTAGATCTATGAGGTCCTTGTGTTACTTGGGGAGACTGAGATTCCACAACACCTTGTGAATCTCTATGTTCCTCTTGTACATCTACCGGTTCAATGTTTTCTTATTGGACTTGAACCTCTTCAAGCTCTATTTTCCTCCTACTGTTTCCTCTGGAAATAAATTCCTTTTCTAGGAACACAACTGTCCTAGCAACAAACACTTTGTTGTCAGTAGGGTGGTATAAATAGTATTCCCTCATTTCCTTGGGGTATCCAACAAAATAACATTTATCGGACTTGGATCCAAGCTTATCAGGAAACATTTTCCTGACGTAAACCTCACAACCCCAAATCTTCATAAAAGACAAATCGGGACGCTTCCCGTGCCATATCTCATATGGTGTCTTTTGATCCAATTTAGATGGTACTCGGTTAAGTGTAAACACGGCGGTTTCAAGAGCATGACCCCAGAAGGAAATCGGAAGATCAGCAAAACTCATCATTGATCGCACCATATCCAGTAAAGTGTGATTCCTTCTTTCAGACACACCATTATGTTGTGGTGTTCCAGGCAGAGTCCATTGTGATACAATACCACGGGCTCGCAGAAGGTCCTCAAACTCATGGCTTAAGTATTCTCCACCTCGATCGGATCGAAGTGCTTTAATACTTTTTCCAAGTTGGTTTTGTACTTCATTCATGAAATCCTTGAACCTTTCAAGGGTTTCTGACTTATGTTTCATCAGGTACACATAGCCATACCTACTGAAGTCATCAGTAAAGGTAATGAAGTACTGACACCCATTTCTGGCATTAGTTCTAAAAGGTCCACATACATCAGTATGTATGAGTCCTAATAGATCACTAGCTCTCTCACCTTTACCTAGAAAGGGAGTCTTGGTCATCTTGCCCAACAAACAAGATTCATATGTCTCTATTGATTCATAATCAAAAGAGTCTAGATAACCATCTTTATGGAGTCTAGAAATGCGCTTCTCATTTATGTGCCCTAGACGACAATGCCAAAGATACATTTTGTTTGAGTTGTTGAATTTTTGCCTTTTGGTATTTACGTTGTATACACTTGTCTCTAGGTCTATCAAGTATAGACCATAAGACATAGGGGCACTGCCATAAAAGTTCCCATCTTTTGAAATGGAATATTTTTCATTCTTAATCAGAAATTCAAAACCATCCTTGTCCAAACAAGAGACAGAAATGATATTCCTATTTATGGTAGGTACATAATAGCAGTTCTTCAACTCTATTATTAGCCCACTAGGTAGAGTTAACTCATAGGTTCCTACGGCACTGGCAGCACCTCTTTCCCCATTGGCAACACATAGTTCAACCTCGTCTTTCCCCAAAGGCCTACTTCTCTTAAGATCATTTACATTTGAACAAATGTGAGATCCACATCTGGTATCAAGTACCCATGACAAAGAAGTAGTAAAGTTAATCTCTATCACATATACACCAGAAGTAGAGATCTCTATCTCTTGCTTCTTCTTCCATTATTCCCTCCATCCTCTCCATGTTTTCAGCGCAGAAGATTCTGACATTAGTTTGGTGAGAGAACCCTTCTCTCCCTCACCTTTGTCCTTAGACTCTATTCCATGGATCTCTATCAATGAACTATCCATCTTCTTAAGCGCACATAGAGTGGACTCAAAGGATGCCGGTATATATGGATTGTACAGAACACTTGTCACAATCCTCAACCAGTTATGGAATTTATTCTCAATTTATTTTCCCATTTTAAAAGATGAATCTTTTGCCATTTGAATAAAATTTGACAGTAGTTAATTAGGCCTTTAATTAATTACCGCTCCCAGTATTTTGATTCAAGTTGATAGCCCTCACCATCAATTCAAAAGATTGCAGCGTACAATCTTCTAGTGGGTCAAGATCCTAAAATCCTCTGAGTCATGGACCAGCTAGGGCTGTCACCCACAACTCAGATCTTCTAGGTAGGCAACTCTTGCCAATTGCATCATATGAAACTCTTGAAAGATGTCATGCGCAACTCCTTCCCATGATCACCTCCATGCCTCAAGATGCTAGATCCTATCTAGGTCACCTTGTTAAGTCCGACCCAAAGCCAACACGATGAATATGCACCCTGCTAGGGCAGACCCACATATCCATCATTCACGCTTCTAAGAGATAGGTGGTGTACCACGCTAGGGCGTGCCCACACTTGGTCGATCAAGCTTTTCACGTGTGTCGCATTTGGAAGCCATCTAAAACTTTAATATTTAATTAGGGATTTGGTTTTTATAGGTATATATACATATCCAATCACCACAATATATAGTATGTATCATATACATGCTATATCCCACAGAAAACATGTGAAACGATAAAAGTGATGATTATGGCCATCCTAATGTGATTCCTCAAGCCAAGAGGAATCACGGTCATCTAGGTCTACATCACATGCAACCTGTATAAGATGAACTTTGTGCTATGACGTTCTGGGTTTGATCAACTCATTTCCATGATAGATTGGCTCGCCATCAGGCTGGTCATCTAGGTGCCACCAGCCGATCGGTTGGCTCCTTCAACCGATCGGTTCATCTGGTCGTCGTGCTTCTCCTTATGGCTGCCACTTGATCGTCTCGCTCCTCGAACCGGTCATCAAGATGTCCGTCGTTATTTGACATAACAGGAAATAAAATTCTATCATATTTTACATTTGAAAAAGAAAACCCTGAGTTACATTCGGAGGGAGCAAAGGTAGGGAAGAAATCTCGAGTTATCTCGAGTTACATCAGGAATAGGAGATAGGGAATTGGTGCACAGACCAAAATGCAAGCAACCACATTCAACCAAGCACACATACATACGGTTTATTGGCCATAACCATACTATACATCCACCACAAAACTCATTTAAGGGCGACGCGTATCAAGTGCATTCATATTACATATCATATATGTATATAGGGATTTGTGGATTTAGGATTGGACATGCATAAAGCCAATTTTATTCGCATCATATGCAATAAATAAAGGCGACAAACCAAAATCGATCACATCGATAATATTAAAGCATAGAGCAGTTGATGTGGCTCTGATACCACTGTTGGGTTTTAGGGGAGACAGAGAAGGCAGCGGAAACAAAAATTTTCTTCTCCCCAAACCCAGAATAAAGGAATCACGTCAATGTTTATACAATAAGAAAGACACTTTGTAGAGGCATACCTTGTCCTGAGGCTTTCTCAGAGACGATACCTCACGGCTTGCGCGGTCTTCACCTCTGATCTTGGACAGTGTCTATGCAGCTCCTGGTCTCACTAGTACTATCAGGATTGACATCTGTCCTCCGAGACGTAGAAGTCTCCTGCCTCTGCAGTCGTTCACACGGAGTGCCTGAAACTCTGATCTCCTTGTCTCACAAGGAATCAGAAGGAGTCGCACCCTCCTGTCGGCGTACTAGTCACCAACAAACTCTCCTGCAACTAGTTGCTTTTCTGCAGTTGTCTTTCCCTTGTTGTGCCTCCCTTATCGGGTAGCACTTGCTCGAGCTCTCTCGGTTACCAAAACCAGAGAGAACGACAACTTTGTAGAGCAACTGATGTTCTGAGTTGTACTTTGAGAATCCCCCAATACCCCTATATATAGGAGGGTCATGGGACAGGGTTCTCTACCCCGAGAAATGCGGGACTAAATAGGAGTAGAAAGGTTTGAGATTTTCCACAAAACAACCAACTGCGCCAGCTGAACTGATCGTTTTAACCCTGAAACAGTCATTTGGTGACCTCAACCGATCGGTTTACACCTAAACTGGTCGTTTGGCACCCTGAGCCGATCGGTTCATCACATGAGCCGATCGGTTTGTGGTCCTGGTCCAACTCAAATTGACTTTCATATTTGTTTCCGATTAATCAAACATTAATCCTTGTCCAAATCGAATTTGTACAAGTGAAACAAATTGTATTTGCAAAATCGATTTTCCAAACGATCTCCGTTGGTCACATGAGCTGACCAGTTCAACAATTGAGCCGATCGGTTCACCAACCTGAGTCGATCGGTTCATCTCATGAGCCGATCGGCTCATTAGAAGTGCAAATTGTGCAAAATTAGTCAATCGTAGTTTTAATCAATCGGATACTCTAATCAATTGGTCCAACACCTTGAACACTATGATTTTAAGCTATCAATCAACTGAGTGTTTAATTGAACTACTAAACTCCTTTAGTAATCAATCTAAACATCATTTGTGGAAAAACTCCTCTTCTATGTTAAATCCTATGTGTGTGACCCTGCAGGTCCATTTCACGTTAGCGGTGAAAGTCCATAACACTTATGACTTCACAAGCAAAGAGCGGTGCCTAGTCACACATCAGTGCTACCCAAGTGAAATAGAAAGTTGGAGAACAAATTTCAATCCTAAAATCTGTGAATGGTGTTGCAGTGAATGTATAATTCCTTTGTCACTAATGTCCTGAATGAACTCAAGGCATGGTACAGTCATCCTTTCAACGTTCATCCATTTTCTTGATCTCAGAGCATACTGGGTGAGATGTATGTGACATCAATATCACATATTGATTCATACATGCATGTGCATGCCTTTCTCAATCCTACTCATCAAGTGGCTATGGACATTAAACTCCCTTAGGAGGAACAAATCCCATATCTATCACTCACCCCTCAAAAGCCCCATGTGTCAAAACCACCCAATCATCACCTTTATAACAACCCATGTTTCAGGATTGTGTTTGATGATGTCAAAGTGTACCCAACGACATGTGTTGAGTGTAGTGATTTCAAGTTGAAGAATCACATTCACCACCATCACTGTGAGAGCTGACTGTGACTACCAAATCATGGTTCCATGTGTCACTCTCACAGTGGGTCTGTCCAGTACACTTGTTCTCTAACAAGTACCTACGTGCTTGGTTTGATATCACCATATCATGACTAATGAGACTGTGTCATCAACCAACACACAATCTAGTCTTTAGTGTTATTGATGTATATGGTTATTTCCACAATAACAACCGGCTAGGGACTAAACAAGAATGTATACTCTTAACATTCGTATGATCTCATCGTTTAGGTCCTGAACATAAAAGCATACGTCATTGAGTAAACAATTCTTTAGACATCTATCATATTACACTATCATCTCAGAAATAGTTAAAACATATAGATCGGAAATTGCCTTTATTATTATTCAAATCGTTTACAAAGTATCCCATTACAATCATCACATGACTTGCTCTATGGACATACATACCAACAAATTAGGTCTAAAATTCTCCTACTAACCTTTGTGAATGATATCATAGATCTCCCCCCAACCACAAGGACCCTCCCTCTGTGCCTATTAAAGGAATTACTAGATTCATTGTGCAAATATTCTTTTGAGAAGTCTAAAACAATACATGATAATGATATCTCTCCCAAAGAGGAGATACACATGTAGTGTCCTATACATATAGGAACAAAGTTTTTAAGAGACTGTAGCAGTTACAACTCCCAGATTTACCTCACCTAACCATATTTAATTTATTCTCTTAATTTAATTTGAATCCATTATATAAGAAATTCAGTGAATATTTCTTATTAGTATGTAAACTCTACCACATAAGGTTTCCTTAAAAGTCTCAACAAAAGTATTTACTTAATAAAAGATAGTAATCCTGACATATTGGCAGAATTATCTGAAAAGCTTTTGGTAATGAAACATTTACTCCTTATATTTCAAAATGCATTACTCCAAACTTGATGATCTATATGACATGAAATTTTAGATAAATATTAACCCAAATAAATCTCATTCTTGGTAAGAGAAAAAAGAACTTAAGATTTATTTATTTGACCCAAAAATTTATATATATAAAAGGAGATCATTTCAATGATGACAAAAATTGAGATTTACTAGATCGTAAAAACATCCTCAAGTGCCATAAAACTTTAAATATTCAGTATATGTCTCACATAGGATTTGGTGACATCGTCTTGTGTGGAAATAATCTATTGAATGTATGAACCGCACAATCATTGTTGTTTCAATATAATTTGTTAGTTGTCATATTATCATTGGCATATCTCAAGCACACACCCTACATAGGACCTAATTGTCTAATATATCACCTCATAAGGTTTCCAAACACATATCATGGTGCAATGCATTTTTTGGAAATGGGTAAATATATTGCCAAAAAAGAAAGTATAGCAAGCTATACACTAAAAACCAAGGCATCTGGTGTAGCCCGGCCCATAGAACCTTAACAAAGAAAGAAAGAATACCAAGATATATGCTACAAAATAAGTTGTTTGGTGTATCCTGACCCTAGTATTATGAATCTAGGATGAACATGATTTTAATTCATCCATCCAAATCAAAAGTTCAACCAATTCTAGATTTATAGATACCAAACACAAACCCTTTTATGTGTACGAGAGGGTTGAGATCATGAGTTTGGACACAATTTTGACCACCCAATACTCACTACAACATGTGTTAGATTTGTGTGGTTATAAAACACTCATTGGAGCATGTTATTATCCAAAGAAAACTTGTGAAAAGGAATCAATCAAGAAATATTTATAGATTTGACCCTTTTCTAAACCTGGATTGTCCAAACCTACTAACCTAGGATGGGCCCAGTTTCACGTCATCATCTAAAATCAGATCGATCTTGTTGAGACCTTTCTTTTGATCAACATAAACTCAACCATTAGAGAGAAACCCTAAGACAAAACCCAAAATTATGAAACAAAAGAAATTATTCTCGACAAATGTGATTAATACAATATACAAATAACAAAGATAAGTGTTTACTTTGTTTCATAAAACCTCATAAACCAACGTCAAATCAAGGAAAACATGTTTTTAGTTATCATAAATCTTTTTGAATCCATTAAAACCAGAATCAAATCTTATCTCTCATATGTAGTTTGATTTACATGTTTTACATTTACATGAAATAACATACTCAGTATACTACTCATCTTGGTAAAGAGAGAGTACAGGGACATGCTAGACTAGATTATTCCATTTACTTCTTTGTCACAACCTCTCAAGTGGGCGACTTTATACCTAAAATGTTTGAAGAAACCTCATGAGACTCACTAGATCACCCAGTGAGTGGATACCTTCCACTCAAGCTAAGTACATGCATCAACGACATATTAAATATATTGAACTTATAAGAATCATGCAGATATGACTAAGTCTAACATATCATTCTAGTATGTAGTAGATCTATCTTATGACAATAATCTAGTCAATCAGATGATGTATTCACATTTTCAAATACCAACTTGAAAAATCTTTAAGATCGTGTCTATGGACAGATCAGTAGATGTCAATTACTTCAGAATGCCAATCTAATTAGAGGAATAACAAGTCAAAATCTAAAAAAATACAATAGACACATAACAATATCATCATCTTTGTGGCATCCCACCATTTGACTAGGAACAAAACCTATATCCCTAAAGCTAAAGTACACATAAGACGTGTCTACCATGTAGGAATGTTCAAATGACAAGAAAATACAAATCTTATTCATAATAGAAATTAAATCCCAGCATCAACCACTTGTGGACATTTATGATCAGATTCCAAACTAGACAAATAAGAAAATGGAATGGATTATCTTTATAAAATAATGATTGATTTCCAGAACAAGAAACATATTCAATAATAACAGATCTATCAGCTAACTATAACATGCATGTAAGAAACATTCAACTTATATTCTATATGGCTTGTCATGTTTTATTCATTTTCTCTTAAACTACTTGGCTTGTACCTCACCAAGTAGAAGTTAGCCACACCTAATTCTCATGTCAATGACTCACCATCACCAATTTAGGGTTTAGCCAACCACCCTAAGATATCAGCAGTAGACCTTGGTCCACCATAGGGTTTCCTAAAGAGGCCCAGGTCCTCATCCCAAGCACATGAGATTGGAATAAACATAACAGAATATCGCATATCATCATATTTCACATATTTCACAAGTCTCATTTCATCAGAATCTACACCTCATGGACATAAAAACTTCATAACAGAGGATTTAGGGCTAAAATCACATCATATGACTTACTCCTAAATCCTGGTGGTCTAACCTTTTAAGGTCTTGATCCACACTCCAAAAATCTATCTCATAATTCTCTAATTACTACAAGGAGAAATGTTACATTTCCCTAATATGTACCTCAAAGAAAACTCATGATGTTTAGGGCACCAAACTAGATGTATCATCATTTTACTAGTTATTTAATATATTTACTCATCTTAGAAAGAATTCAACTCATCATTAATCAAGCATGTGTACTCTCACACAACTAGACTAATATAAAGCATATTAGGGTCAACCAGAAAGATAATGATTCAAACAAGAAGCACAACAAATCCATAATTTCCAGTATAGATGTTTCTTTCCATTTATAAATCATCTCATATCATTCATCATGAGTGGGCTACTAACCTGAGACATAATTTCATTGTCCATAATTTTCCCTAGATAGGGTTTCTCAAATATAATCAATTCATGTTAATTCAATCTCAATATATTTCTTATCAATTCATTGCATATCACAATTTTCATCAAATATTCACATGGAAATTAGAATTAGCCAAAATATAAGCATATAGACATCTTGTATCATTCATCATTGTCAAAAAAAGGTTTATCATAAAACATATACTTATTCCTTCTTATTTCAATAAATTTTATACATCTCAAAGCATAAATGTGCATAACACACTTAATACTCATCTTTTACTATTTATGATTCTTCAATCTAATTACTATTCAATATATATGTGATCTCATTAAAAATTCATCATATTGGATCATTCTCATAATACAAGTTTTCTACAGTCGATAGAGTGTTGAATGCATTCTTATGGACCAATTCCAATCCTTGAACTTCATCTTCTAATTGAGTTAGATTGTACTTGTCCTTAATCTCTTATTTTAGAGTAGTAGTCAATATTATCACATAGCTCATCATAGTAGACTTAAAATCGGGTTCTCAGATCCAGCTATCAATTTCCTTCATTTTCTTTCACGCATAATCATTAGTCATAACTTTCTTCATATTATTTCCACAACTATTCCTGGATTCAATCATTCTAAATTTACTTAATGCATAATGTTACTCTCTCATTTAAATCCTTCATAGTCTTTAGTTTATTTCATTCAATTTAGTTCAACTCAAATATATTTAAAGAAAATAGATGAAATACTTCCTCATACTCATTTCATTAATATAACATTTATTATTTTTCAACACAATTCATTTCACGCTTTTTCATTTCTTATGTTGCATTTAGATACATGTAACATATTCAATCTTAGATGTAACCTCCATATAATCTTTTTTCCCAAGTTTTCCTTTCATTTCTGTCCTTTATGATGTTTAATTATTGGAATTTATAGTGGTTTGGTGAACATTTATTCACTATTTGTCCCAATAAAAGGGTTTATGCACAAATACATCAGTGAAAGTCTATTTAAGGACCTTATTTAGGTGTTATAAACCTTAAACTAACTTTTTATGTATTTTGAAATCATAAAATGAGCCTAAGTTTCAAATTTGGTTCAATTTGAATGTTGTTTGTGCAAGTTATGCAATTTTAGGAACATTTTGGACTTTTATGCAATTTACCCAATTGGGAGGTTTTCTTTGCAGAGTATCACATGCATTATAATCCTTAGATATTCCCTTACCATTCTCGAGATTTTGAATCATGGGGTACCTATTTGTACCTTGGTTTGAAGGTGTTTCTCTCCAAGGGCATTTTAGGGATTACCCTCTTTATAAATGAGCTTATCTTTAAAAGCTATCAACCAATGGGGTTATTTCTTTGATTGGAGGACGGTGGGGATGGCCTAGAAGTCTCCATGGGCTTTTAGAACTGAAATTTGATATTCAAGAAACCTCTATGAGCTATCCTCTTGCATGGCCATGAATCCTTAGGCTATGGACACATAGAAAGTCTCATAGACACCTCATGCTTTCCCCCTTCTTTATAAAGCAATATCTAGCCCTTCCCACCTCCCAATTTGAAAACTCTTGTTCTCTTTGTCTTTACTATAGCTTAGACCATCATTCCTACCATGTTTGGCCATGAAGTTGCTACTCCAAGGTAAAAAAGGGTGCCTACCTTGGTGAAGACAACTCCTAGGGTTATGAATTTGCTCTATTTAGGGTTTCTAAAGCTCCTTCTTGGTGATTATGACCAAAACTAATAAGTTTCCTCCTTCCCTTCCCTATTTTCATATTGTTTGTCTTCCTCCCACCTTCTTCTAGGTCGGAACCATGGCCTTCTGTGGTGAAACCCCACGTAGAGCCCTTAAACACCTTATTTACATGTTCTTTTGCCAGGGTATTTCACCTCTAAAGTGGAGAAGGTACTTCTTACTCGAGATAGGAGCTTTGTTGGAGAAACCAGCCTCTCTAGCTCAGAATTCTTGCTGCTTGACCCTATCCACCTTGGAGGCCAGTTTTATAACCCCCTTCTCATATATTGCTTACTACATGCTTAAAACTCATGCTTCTATGTTTGAAATCAATGATCTCTGTCTCTATTTACCATGTTTTTCTAGGGTTTTGGTTTCTTGCTTTTTTACCTTCTTTAGAAGCTCTAGTTTGGTTACCTATGCAACTCCAACCCTGATCTTGGGTCAAATGGTGTTTTCTCTCTCTCACACACCCTCTCTCTCAAAGATTTCTGACTTGTCATTTCCTGATTGGTTCAAATTGAAATGCTTTCAAAATATGACAAATTAACATATTTTGGAATCAAAAAAATAATCTTTACCTATTAGAAATGCTTTCAAGGTCTGATTTTGAGGTTTATTAAGGGTGATTTTAGAAATGAATTTCATTCATAAAATTCATAAAAATTACATCTTAATCATCACAACCCCAAAATCAACATAAAAATATATTTTCTTAATCACGAGAACTTAATAAGTTCATTGGTGATGTTTTTAGAGTCTAAATCTGAGTTTTTCTAAAAAGGTTTAAAATTAGGGTTTCTATACATTAATGTGCATTATGTACTCTAATACATGTTAATACATTTAAAATAGGCAAAGTGGAACTGGGACTCAATTAAAGTGGTGAAAGTTAGTAATTGATATCATAAGAGAGGTATGTGCACTCTTACACCCTATGTTGGGATATTTGCAAATCAACCCTATATTTCCCTAATGAGGCTTTAATGAACCCTATTCCCTCTATTCATGATTCTTTTGTTAAATTGCCTCAAAATCAGTAACGATATTCTTTTTTTGGGTCTTGTACCCCACTGCCATGTTTCAAATATATGATGATTTTACTTGTCGTGACTTCTTTTCTAGCATGTTGATTTTATGGACTATTTATCTATAGTATTGGTACTTATGTACATCCACCCATAGATAGGGCATGTGTTAATTCACCCTAGGGAATGTCTTATTCTCCCCCATAAAAATATGTGTAGCTGACTGGGAATGTATTAATTCCCCCCACCTATAGGTTGAGGTTCAATAACCTCAATCCTACTTTAGTTAATGTAGTTAATATTAATTATGCATGTAAAATCTTTTTAGTGTTTTTCTTGTTATGGCAAGCATCTATTTGATTATACCTCATACTCTTGATATTTACATCTTATGATGAAATCTTAGCCTTTACTTTCATGTTATTTCCTTATCTTTTGTTCTTGTTCATTATTTGACACATGTTTTGTTTTCTTTCCCTCTTGTTGTGTGATTTCTCAACCACCCAAGTTTAGATCAGGTGTTGAACATGATCAAGGAGAACATAGCTTCCAACATGGACCTAGCTCTTAGAGATGTTGCTTGGAGACAGATTTGAAGTAGTTTGGACTTCCCTCTACTTAGATCCTTATGTTGTATCATACATGTAAACACTTATGGGGTATTATGATGTATTTTTGTAATCTTTGTAAAAATTGAATATATTCATTTATTTAATTCTGCTGCTACACTTTGGTTGTTTTGAATACCATTTATTGAAATTTGAAAATTTTACACCTATTCCAGCATATGTTTGAGTGTGTTCGAAATGGATGTTTTATTCTTCAAACTTTTAGTAGGGAGTGGATCCCCTCTCGGGTCCCACTCCTTATAGAATGGTATCAGAGCCCACGGTAGTCAAAAACTGACTATTTCAATTTTGTCTCCCTATTTAGAACCCTTTCCTCATATAGTTCCTCTTTTAGTGACATGTTTGCCCTAGAATTGATCTATGCTACACTTGAGATGATGAAAGATTGATCTAGGATCATAAGAGTTTCACATTAGAAACATGTTTAGTTAACCATAATGTGATGAGCCTGTTAGGTAGATATTAGGGCATAAGTTGAAAGAAAAGGTGTCTAGAAAGGATCAAGGTTCGGGGGCTGGAAAGATTTTCCTCCGCACCACTATCTTGGTTTATGAGGACTCCCAGATCCATATGATATATGTCTGGCCTAAGCTGATACTGATTGTCCAAAATAGCATGCATGTAGACAATAGTAGCCTTAGGTACCTAAGTTGGATACTCCTGAGAACCTAATATGTTGACCTTGACTTTCAGGTGTAATGACTTGTTATAGGATGGATACCCAATATAGTTCCCTTATGTCCCCTAGAACCACATGTTTGGATAGTCTATCTCTAATAACCTAGACTTTAAAGTTTGGTGTTTAGTAAGCAATCAGAGTGCGCAGTGGAAGTGTGATGGATCTTGTACATGGTTTACTTATACTCACCCTTTTACCTCTAGATTAGTTTGGCTTGGTAGGTCAAACCTTTAAAGGGTGGAGAGTAGTTGGTTTGATGATGTGTTGGTAGTTAGATTTTGAGGATGAAATCCTTTTTAAGGAAATGGAGACATGTAACATACCAAAATCTAGCTACACTAACTCTAGAAACCCTAAATCCATGATTAGGAGGATATTTTGCTTGGATCCTTAGTATTGACCAAACAAGTTATATTTGTAACCCCACATGTTTTCTGGTATCCTAAAGAACATATAATGGTCATATAATGAATAATCCACAAGTTTGAACCCTAATGAATACCTAATGCACATAATATGAGTAACTCACATATTAATACTAATAGTGGGTGCACATGATGCTAACCATGTCTTGGACCGATAAACTTAAATGATACGATAAGCAAGATAATTGTAACTAAATATTGGACTTAATGCATACTAAGAATGTATAGATGATGAATAATGATCATAATGGCCTAAACCATAAGTTGTAATCATCTAAGATTAACCTATATATCCTTAATGACATTCTTGATACATTAGTGACATTAGGTGTCATAATCAGATAACATACTTTAATAGACGTAAATGATATATTACACCTAATCATAAATTAATAAGATCATCGGTATGAAATGCATATCACCTTGTTCTCTAATACACACCTAATTAATCACCTAATCATTACTTAGTATGTGAATCAAATCATTAATATGTCATATGTCCCACCTTGATCACTAAAATATATATATAATGATTGTTGGTATGTATGCCCTGAGAGCCAATCATGGGATGATTGGTGGGATACATTATGATTGATTTGATAAACATCAAAGGTAAGCTTCCAATTCTTTCAGTCATATGAGATAGTGATAGAACATATTGAATGTCTAGAGAATGACAGTACTCAATGACGTATGCCTTCAGGTTCAGGACCTGAATAATGAGATCATACGGATGCTAAGAGTTTGTACATTCTTTTTGTGTCCCTAGTCGGATGTCATTGTGGTAGGTAGATAGACAGCAATGACACACAAGACTAGATTGTGGTGTTGGTTGATGACAAAATCTCATTAGTCATGATATAGAGATATCAAACCAAACACATAGGTACTTGTTAGAGAACAAGTATACCGGACAGACCCACCATGAGTTTGACACATGGAACCATGACATGGTAGTCACAGTCAGTACTCACAGTGATGGTGGTGAGTGTGATTCTTAGACCTGAAATCACTGCACTCAACACATGTCGTTGGGCACACTTTGACATCATCAAACGCAGTCCTGAAACATGGGTTGTTATAAAGGTGATGATTGGGTGGCTTTGACACATGGGGATTTTGAGGGGTGAGTGATAGATATGGGATTTGTCCCTCCTGAGGGAGTTTGATATCCATGGCCACTTGATGAGTAGGATTGAGAAAGGCGTGCAGGCATGTGTGAGTCAGTGTGTGATACTGATGTCATAACATATCTCTTCCAATCTACTCTGAGATCAAGAAAGTGAATGAATGTTGATAGGATGACTGTTCCATGCCTCGAGTTCATTCAGGATATCAGTGATAAAGGAATTATACATTCACTGTAACACCATTCATGGATTGTAGGATTGAAAGTTGTTCTCCAACTTTCTACTTTCACTTGGGTAGCACTGATGTGTGACTAGGCACCGCTCTTTTCTTGTGAAGTCATAAGTGTTATGCACTTTCACTGCCAACGTGAAATGGACATGCAGGGTCACACACATAGGATTTACCTGGAAGAGGAGTTTTGGTCCACAAGCAATGTTTAGATTGACTACTAAAGGAGTTTAGTAGTTCAATTAAACACTCAGTCAATTGATAGCTCAATATCATAATGTTCAAGGTGTTGGACACATCGATTGGCGTATCGGATTGATTGAAATTGTAATTGACTGATTCTGCACAATCTGCACTCCCAACCGATCAGCTCATGTGATGAACCGATCGGCTGAGCTTGGTGAACCGGTCATCTCAAGTGTTGAGTCGATCGGCTCAAGGACAGGGTGAACGATTGCTTCAAGTGTTGAAACGATCGGTTCAACTATTGCAACCGAGCAAGTTGGGAAAGTAAGATTGGTGAGAATTTTCCTTGCGTTTCACTTGCCCAATTTGATTGGAACAAGGATTGGTATTCGATACCAATTAGAAACAAAAGAAGGAAAGTCAATCGGGAACCGACCAGGACCACCAACCGACCGGTTCACTTGTGAACTGACCAGTTGAGGTGTCCCAACCGATCAGTTGAGGTGTCAACCGATCAGTTCAGGTCCCCAACCGACCATTTCAGTTGTAAAACAATCGGTTCAGGTTGCGAGTTGGTTGTTTTGTGGAAAATCTCGAACCCTTCTACTCCTGCTTTTAGTCCCGCATTGCCCGGGATAGAGAACCTTGTCCCATGACCCTCCTATATATAGGGGTATTGGGGGCTTCTCAAAGAACAACTCAGTGCAACCAGTTTCTCTGCAAAGTTGTCGTTCTCTCTAGTTTTGGTAACCGAGAGAGAGCCCGAGCAAGTGCTACCCACAAAGGGAGGTGCAGTAAGGGAAAGGCAACTGCAGTTGCAACTGGCAGCAGGAGAGTGTGTTGGTGACTAGTACGTCAACAGGAGGGTGTGACTCCTTCCAACTCCTTGTGGCACAAGGAGTGTAGAGTTCCAGGTGGTCCGTGTGGACTACTTCATAGGCGGGAGGTTTCTGATGTTCGGGAGGACAATTGTCAACCCCGACAGTCCCGGTGAGAGGAGGAGTCGTCAGTCCTGGTGCGACCAGAAGTTGCACAGACACCATCCAAGACAGGAGGTGAAGACCGCGCAAGGCGCGAGGTATTTTCGCCGAGCAAGCCTCAGGACAAGGTATGATTCCACAAACCATCCTTTCCTATTATATAGACGTTGACGCGTTTCCTTGTTCTGGGTTTGGGGAGAAAATTTTGTTTTTGCTGCCTTCTTTGCCTCCCCTAAAACCAACAGTGGTATCAGAGCCACGTCAACTGCTCTATACTTTAGGAATATCGATATGATCGATTTTGGTTTTTCGCCTTTATTTATTGCATACAATGCGAATAATATTGGCTTTATGCATGTCCAATCCTAAATCCACAAATCCCAATTACATATATGATAGGTATTATTAATGCACTAGATACGCGTCGCCCTTAAATGAGTTTTGTGGTGGATGTATAGCGTGGTTATAGCCAATAAACCCTATATGTGTATGGTTGTATGTGGTTTCTTGCATCTCGGTCTGTGCACCGATCTTCCCTCTCCTATTCCTGATGTAACTTAAAATAATTCGAGATTTCTTTCCTACCTTTGCTCCCCCCGAATGTAACTCGGGGTTTCTCTTTTACAATGTAAAATAGGATAGAATTTTATTTCCTGTTATGTCAAAGAACGGAGGACATCAAGACGACAACTGAGTCGATCGGTTCAAGGCGTGAACTGATCGGTTGACATTCCAGACGATCGGCTCAAGGAGTGAGTCGATCGGTTGATGACCGGTTCGAGGAGCGAGACGAGTGGGTGGCGGCCATGATGAGATGCACGATGACTGGACGAACTGATCGGTTGGAGGAGCCAACCGATCGGCTGGTGGCACCCAGACGACCGGCCCAGAACGAGCAAGTCAATCATGTGATGAGTTGATCAAATTGGAAGGCAAAAGCCCAGACTTCATCTTGTACAGGTTGCATGTGATGTAGACCTAGATGACTGTGATTCCTCTTGGCTCGAGGAATCACATTAGGATGGCAATAATCATCGCTTTTATCGTTTGTGCATGTTTTGTGTGGGATATAGCATGTATATGATACGTACTATGTATTGTGGTGATTGGATATGTATATGTATATAAAAACCAAATCCCTCATTAAATATTAAGTTTTAGATGCCTTCCAAATGTGACACACGTGAAAAGCTTGATCGACTAAGTGTGGGCATGCCCTAGCGTGGTGCACCGTCTATCTCGTGGAACTGTGAAGGATGAATGTGTGGGTCTGCCCTAGCAGGGTGCATATTCATCGTGTTTTCTTTGGGTCGGACTTAACAAGATGATCTAGATGGGATCTAGTACCTTGAGGCATGGAGATGATCATGGTAAGGAGTTGCATATGACATCTTATCAAGAGTTTCATATGATGCAATTGGAAATAGTTGCCTACCTGAGAGATCTATGTTGTGGGTGACAGTCCTAGCTGGTCCATGGCTTAGAGGATTTCAGGATCTTGCCCACTAGAAGGTTGTACGCTGCAATCTTCTGAATTGATGGTGAGGGCTATCAATTTGAAGTAAAATAGTGGGAGCGATAATTAATAAAAGGCCTAATTTTATCGTCAACTTTTCAAATCAATCAAATAAGTCAAAAATGAGTTTTTGGACTAAAATTGCATATTTCCTTTTGTAGTAAAAATGACAACAAACAACAATCACTTCTCTTTGCGATCGGTCCTTGAAAAGGACAGACTAAATGGGACAAACTTCCACGACTGGTATAGGACATTGAGAATTGTTCTCACTCAAGAGCGAAAGCTCTATGTCCTGGATACTCCAATTCCAGAGGAACCGGCTCCTAATGCACCAAAGACAGAAAGGGATGCTTACAAGAAGCATTCTGATGATGCCATTGATGCAAAGTGCTCGATGTTATGCTCCATGAACCATGAGTTGCAGAGACAACATGAGAATATGGGTGTCATTGAGATGATTCAGCATCTCAGGAACCTGTATGAAGATCAGGCACGACAAGAGAGATACGATGTCTCAAGGGCACTGTTAAAGTGTGTCATGACAGAAGGAGATCCAGTTGGTCCTCACACACTCAAGATGATTGAGTATGTGGAGAACCTGCAAAGACTGGGATTTCCACTGAGCCAAGAGTTGGCTACTGACCTGATACTGCAATTGTTGCCAGAATCTTACAGTCAGTTTGTGATGAACTACAACATGAACAACTTTGATAGGCCACTGTCAGAGTTGTTGGGCATGTTGAGGACAACCGAGACATAGATGAAGAAGGACAAGCCTAAGTTTGTGATGGTGATCACGAGCAAGAAAGGCAAGTCCAAGCGCAAGGGCAAGGGCAAAGCTAAGAAAGGTTTTGATGCTATCCAGGAACCCAAGACGACTTCAGCTCTCAAGGCCAAGGGAGGCGTGATCAAGAAAGGCAATTGCCACCATTTTCAAAAGCCAGGACATTGGAAAAGGAATTGTCCTCTCTATCTGGAAGAACAAAAGAAGAAGGAGGAGACAGCTGTCTCTACTTAAAGGTGTCATGAAAGTAAACTTGTAACACTTTTTGAGGTATATGATACCAAGATGTAAAGTGTAAAGCACTCAATAAATGGGGCAAGTGTTGCCGCCATAGATAGGAGTACTTTAGTTTATTTTCAGCCTAAAAGGCATGTAATACAGTTATGAGCTGGTATTTCATATTTGCCAATGGATAGAAACACTTTATTTTTGCATATTGTATGACAATGATGACAATTAATAAAGGGATGTTTCAATTTATAAAGATGTGATCTTTGTGGCAATGCCTTATTTATCTTGTGGTATTTGATATGCATAAGATAAAATGATACCTAAAAGTTATAGATAACTCAAACAATCAAATTAGCATCAATCATGAGAAATTCATTTCTAGTTTCCATATGATGGATAAATCTA
Source organism: Alisma plantago-aquatica (assembly GCA_963693085.1). Lineage (NCBI taxonomy): Eukaryota > Viridiplantae > Streptophyta > Magnoliopsida > Alismatales > Alismataceae > Alisma > Alisma plantago-aquatica. The sequence continues at coordinate 633,377,090 of OY856412.1, read as the reverse complement.
GACTCTTTTGGTTAGAGAACCAATAAGAGACATGAATATCTTGGACATGATTAATCAATCTTTACTAAAAGTAGTGGGAGAATAATTATCCTATTAGGTATAATACATGTGATGTATTTATATACCTATTGGAAGAAATGCTAATACTTCAAATGGTGTTTAGAGAAATACCAATATGAATATCTTGAAGTGTTCAAGATTATCATAGATGAAGTACAAATTTGGTAAAGTGTTAATTCTTGATGAGATCAATGAATGAAATACTTGGACCAAATGTTTGAAATCCTTATGAGTGATTATGATAGTGTATCATAGTGAACTCATGATTAAGGCATGGTGATGTCTAAATCAAGAAGGAATCATACTCTAAGGAGTTAGAGAATGATTATCAAGTAACTGAATTCTTCTTAATAAAGAATACCCCTCACTAATAAAAGAAATTAAGAATCACAAGGGTTGTGAGTTCTTATATCCTTGACAGATACACCTCAATTATCTATGTGATGAGTTGTTCATGTGATGAGTCAACTATCTAGATAAATATGAGGAACCAAATTTTGAGTTATGGTTTATGACCATTACATCCTAAATAACATCCATGTCAACCATAAGGTATGACCTTGATGGTAGCACTCATTGGATGAAATCCATTAATGCAAATGAATCTTAAGTGTTAAGACACATGGATAACATTTTGATAAGGATGATGCTTGTTGATTGCAACTTAATGACTGAGACATTTGGCATATGGATACTAAAAATCGCATTCCTATGAGGAATAAAACAAGGATGTGTACGTGACACAACCTATAAGGTTTATGGATCCATTAATCCAAATGAAGTTTATAAGTTACAATGGACTAATCAATGTGATTGATTGAGTACAAGCAACTCAGAATTGGATCTTTACTTTGATGATATAGTCAAAGGGTTTGAGTGATATGTCAAATATAAAGAAGGGATCTGTGATTTAGTGGGAGCGTATTCACATTCCACATGTTGATGTGAAATGGAAATGTTCTAGAATGGAAATCCAAAAGTGGAAATTATCTTTAAGGAAGATAGAGATATTTTCCTATATGATAGGAATAGAGATCTATAGAGATAGTTCTCTAAAACCTCTTGATCTAAAAAGAGAAAGCATACATTGGCAATATGTACTGAAGGGTTTAGTGTACACAGATTCAGTGGGAGAAAACTTGTCCATGTTACATGGAGTTAGTATCCCAAGGCTAAGTGTCCAATTCTTATGAAGAATGGGAACACTAAGAATAGATATAGATCTATCATGTATGTAATCATCCCATTATCTTGCATGGCAAGAACAAAATGCATTCATCATCTTGTATGTATGACATGACAATTTGATGTGCTCATCCTGTTAACTCGTATGTGAGACATGACGAGTGGATGTCTGTCTGCTTCCAGTAAGGGTTACTGGAAACCATAAGTACTTGAGAAGTACTAGTTCTATGGAGATAAGGAAGAGTTTGATGTAAAGAGTTACATTGATGCGAACTTCTGAAAGGACAGAAAATTAATCGCAAAATATATATAAGATATATAAAAGTAAAAGTTTGTTGATAATTGGAAGTGTTCCAATAAAACCATTTAAAAGGAAATGTCGAGTATCTATGTGTTAGAGAACAGCAGTGGATACTATATGGATCTGGAAGTTCATGAGATGAATTTATAGATATTCTGCTCATTGATGACAAGTTTGGAATCCTTGATCATGCAATGTGGCTAAAGGTTAGCAAAGAAATACTAGATTGCATATTACGGCAACTCCATCTCATACGTATGACGTACAGCGAAGAGATCAGAGACATGCAATTTATACTGACTTTGGCAAGGTGTTGCCATTACTCACTATGTTGGCACTAGAGCACAGTAACATGTGGGACATGTTTGAAGATCACTATGAATATGATTCAAGGGTGATTGGCTCACAGTGCAAGTGGGAGTCTGTTGGTATGTATGCCCTGAGAGCCAATCATGGGATGATTGGCGGGATACATTAAGATTGATTTGATAAACATCAAAGGTAAGCTTCCAATTCTTTCTGGTTCAGTCATATGAGATAGTGATAGAACAGATTGAATGTCTAGAGAATGACAGTACTCAATGACGTATGCCTTCAGGTTCAGGACCTGAACGATGAGATCATACGGATGCTAAGAGTTTGTACATTCTTGTTGTGTCCCTAGTCGGATGTCATTGTGGAAGGTAGATAGACAGCAATGACACACACGACTAGATTGTGGTGTTGGTTGATGACAGAATCTCATTAGTCATGATATAGAGATATCAAACCAAACACATAGGTACTTGTTAGAGAACAAGTGTACCGGACAGACCCACCGTGAGTTTGACACATGGAACCATGACATGGTAGTCACAGTCAGTACTCACAGTGATGGTGGTGAGTGTGATTCTTAGACCTAAAATCACTGCACTCAACACATGTCGTTGGGCACACTTTGACATCATCAAACACAGTCCTAAAACATGGGTTGTTATAAAGGTGATGATTGGGTGGCTTTGACACATGGGGCTTTTGAGGGGTGAGTGATAGATATGGGATTTGTCCCTCCTGAGGGAGTTTGATATCCATGGCCACTTGATGAGTAGGATTGAGAAAGGCATGCACACATGTGTGAGTCAGTATGTGATACTGATGTCATAACATATCTCTTCCAATCTACTCTGAGATCAAGAAAGTGAATGAATGTTGACAGGATGACCGTTCCATGCCTCAAGTTCATTCGGGATATCAGTGACAAAGGAATTATACATTCACTGTAACACCATTCACGGATTGTAGGATTGAAAGTTGTTCTCCAACTTTCTACTTTCACTTGGGTAGCACTGATGTGTGACTAGGCACTGCTCTTTGCTTGTGAAGTCATAAGTGTTATACACTTTCACTGCCAATGTGAAATGGACCTACAGGGTCACACACATAGGATTTACCTGGAAGAGGAGTTTTGGTCCACAAGCAATGTTTAGATTGATTACTAAAGGAGTTTAGTAGTTCAATTAAACACTCAGTCAATTGATAGCTCAATATCATAATGTTCAAGGTGTTGGACACATTGATTGGAGTATCGAATTCATTGAAATCACAATTGACTAATTCTGCACAATCTGCACTCCCAACCGATCGGCTCATGTGATGAACCGATCAGCTGAGCTTGGTGAACCGGTCAGCTCAAGTGTTGAGTCGATCGGATCAAGGACAGGGTGAACGATTGCTTCAAGTGTTGAAATGATCGGTTCAACTGTTGCAACCGAGCAAGTTGGGAAAGTAAGATTGGTGAGAATTTTCCTTGCGTTTCACTTGCCCAATTTGATTGGAACAAGGATTGGTATTCAATACCAATTAGAAACAAAAGAAGGAAAGTCAATTAGGAACCGACCAGGACCACCAACTGACCAGTTGAGGTGTCCCAACCGATCGGTTGAGGTGTCAACTGACCGGTTCAGGTCCCCAACCGACCGTTTCAGTTGTAAAACGATCGGTTCAAGCTGTGAGTTGGTTGTTTTGTGGAAAATCTTGAACCCTTCTACTCCTTCTTTTAGTCCCGCATTGCCCGGGATAGAGAACCCTGTCCCATGACCCTCCTATATATATAGGGGTATTGGGGGCTTCTCAAAGAACAACTCAGTGCAACCAGTTGCTCTGCAAAGTTGTCGTTCTCTCTGGTTTTGGTAACCGAGAGAGAGCCCGAGCAAGTGCTACCCGCAAAGGGAGGTGCAGCAAGGGAAAGGCAACTGTAGTTGCAACTGGCAGCAGGAGAGTGTGTTGGCGACTAGTACGTCAACAGGAGGGTGCGACTCCTTCCAACTCCTTGTGGGACAAGGAGTGTGGAGTTCTAGGTGGTCCGTGTGGACTACTTCAGAGGCGGGAGGTTTTTTCCGCTCAGGAGGACAACTGTCAACCCCGACAGTCCCGGTGAGAGGAGGAGTCGTCAGTCCCGGTGTGACCAGGAGCTGCACAGACACCGTCCAAGACAGGAGGTGAAGACCACGCAAGGCGCGAGGTATTGTCGCCGAGCAAGCCTTGGGACAAGGTATGATTCCACAAACCATCCTTTCCTATTATATAGACGTTGACGTGTTTCCTTGTTCTGGGTTTGGGGAGAAAATTTTGTTTCCGCTGCCTTCTCTGCCTCCCCTAAAACCCAACAATGACTTCAATATGGATAAGAAGTAATTGTATTCACATAAATGTGCATAATCAATAATAAGAAGCGAATAAATATGAGAAATATTAATGATGGAATTAATGTAAAAAAGTATAAGTAATTAATGTGACTTTATTTGGATCCATAATAACAAATTGAATAAGATGTCTTATTTCATAAAAAATAATCTAATATAATTCAAGAAGGTGATAATGGAGTCTAAAACAAATTATTAAAGATAATGATCAGATAGAGTAATGCATATTGAGATAATTGAGTAAAACCTAATTACGCTATAACTCCTAATGAGATAAATAAGAAATATATATGACTTTGTGTATAATAAAAAATATAACTCTTTTGGAAAATAAATAAATATAACATGACACAATTGTAGCCAAATTGATTACTTTCAAGAGTGGGCACAATTGTAGCCAAATTTATTACCTCCTTACAAGGTGGGATGATCATAAAGTATGCAAGGACTATAAAGTGATTCCTGACGAAGAACTCATGACCCAACATAGGTTGGTGGTTTTGGATATACACATGAAGATCAATAAAGGCAAACATAACAAAAATCAAGATAGAAGGATCAAGTGGTGGAATTTTAAAGGAGAAAAGAAATTGACCTTTCATGATAAACTCATCAAGGAGGGAACTTGGAACTTAGAGTCTGATGTCAACACTATGTGGCATAACATGAGCTCCTACATAAAAAAATTGCCAGAGAGGTTGGGGGAGTCCAAAGGTTGTGGGCCTCCACAAAAAGAGACTTGGTGGTGGAATGATGAAGTACAGAAAGCTATTAAACTAAAAAGGGAGATCTATAGGAGCTTGCCCAAATCTCGAGATGATGCAATGTTCTAGAGATACAATCAAGCAAAGAAAGAAGTGAAAAAGGTTGTTCAGGAAGCAAGGTCTAGATACTTTGATGATATTTATAAGAAGTTGGACACTAGAGAAGGGGAAAAAGATATATATATATATATATATATATATATATATATATATAATGGCTCGTATTAGAGAAAGGAAAGGAAGAGACTTGAGTCAAGTAAAATGCATCAAGAATGAAGATGGTAGAGTGCTGGTAAAGGACGATGATATCAAGAACCAATGGAGAAATTACTTCCATAAGCTTTTCAATGGAGATACTGTAAATAATGTTAGAGACTCATGTGATAGGGATACAAGAGATATCATTTACACACGATGAGTTTCACATTTTGAGGTCAAGAATGCCTTGAAAAATATGAAAATGAGAAAGGCATGCGGAGATGACAATATTCCCATTGATGTATGGAAGAGTATGGGGGATGAAGCAGTTATGTGGTTAATAGATTTATTTAACAAGACCATGAAGACGAAGAAGATGTCAGATGAATGGAGAAATAGTATTGTAGTCCCCATCTACAAGAGCAAAGGTGATGTTCAGAGCTGCACAAACTATAGAGGTATCAAGTTGATGAGTCACACAATGAAGCTTTGGGAGAGGATTATTGAGCAAAGGCTAAGATCTATAACGCAGATATCAAACAACCAATTTGGTTTCATGTCGGGTAGATCAACAACATATGTTATTTTCTGATAAAGAGGCTTATGGAGAAGTATAGGGAAAGAAAAAGAGATCTTCACATGGTTTTTATCGATTTGGAAAAGTCTTATGATCGAGTACCTAGAGAAGTGTTGTGGATGGTTTTGAGGAAAAAGGGTGCCAATCCAATACATTGACTTGATTAAAGACATGTATGGTATCTCTAATGCAAGTGTGAAGACTCCTAGAGGTGAGACACCAACATTTCCCATCACAGTTGGGGTACACCAAGGATCCACACTCAGCCTACATCTATTCATTCTTGTTATGGATGAGTTGACAAAGAATGATCAGGATGATGTTCCTTGGTGTATGTTATTAGCTGATGATATTTTATTGATTGACGAAACTAAAGATGGTTTGAATGATAAAGTTGAACTTTGGAGAAAGGCACTGGAATCAAATGGATTGATGATAAGTAGGAGCAAAACTGAGTATATGCATTGCAATTTCAGCCAATCTCACAGTGTGAATGGTGGAGCCAAGTTGGACGGAGTAGATATACCAAAATGTGATAAATTTCATTACTTGGGCTCTATCATTCAAACATATGGAGATGTCCAAAATGACATTTGTCATAGGATCACTGTAGGATGGTTGAAATGGAGGAGTTCAACTAGAGTAGTATGTGATCGAAAGATCCCTCTCAGACTAAAAAGCAAGTTTTATAAAACTACTATACGGTCAGCCATGCTCTATGGGAGTGAATGTTGGGCAGTGAAGAAACAAGGACTCAACAAGATGAACGTGGTTGAAATGCGTATGTTGAGATGGATGTGTGGGAAGATAAGAAAAGATCGCCTGAGAAATGACTATATTTGGAATAAAGTGGGGGTGGCGAGCATTGGGGACAAGTTGCATGAGGGCCAACTCAGATGGTATGGACGCGTGCAACGCAGACCGACTAATGTGCCTATATGAAGTAATACTATTGAGGCAAGCACAATTAATATAAGAAGAGGAAGGCCTAGATTAACATGGGAAGAGCTTATAAAGAGACATTTTGAATCTCTACATCTCAACCAGAATATGACCCATGATAGAGCTGAATGGAAAAGAAGGATCCATGTAGCATACCCCAACATAGTTGGGATTGAGGCTTAGTTGATGATGATGACCCAATTAAAAGAATAATAAGGATGATATAATATAATGATGAATATAATATTAATAGGCCTAAAATGTTAACTATTTATATCTAATAAAAAGAAATATTAATAGTTGAACCCTTAGTGATCCATGAGAATGCTACCTATGTGGAGTTGCTTGAGAAGATTCTGAACTCCCGAGTTCAGTAGTTGAAAAACAAGGAGTTAGAGTTAGTGAAAGTTTTGGTGGAAGCTGTAACGCCCGGGCCCACTGCCCAAGGCTCTAGTATAGTTTCAGGAATGATGACTATCCCCACAGACCACCACTAGCCTTAACTGCACACTTTGTCCTTACTCACGCGCATGCCAGGATCAACTTCCCGACAGGTCACCCATCCCAGTACTATTCCAAGCTGAGCACGCTTAACTATGGAGTTCTTAGTGATGGGCTCCCGAAAAAGGAGGTGCACCTTGGTGATATGGGTAGTCCAATCATTCCTTTTAAGATCAACTTATCCAAGGCCTCAAATCCTGGGATGTTACAATCTCTCCCACTTAGACTCTTGACGTCCTCGTCAAGGCTCAACTATATGGCCTCATAATCTGACCCCATTTCAGTGCAGACCCACAATGGCCCATGGACACCCAGCTCCCGATCATGTAATACCAGTGCAAGGGTGGCTACGTCAACCATGGGCAGCCCTTTCCTACATGCTTGGACCGCACGGCTCAAGACTGGCATGCCATGCCCATGCAGGCCCCACCTACTGGAGGGGTTATGGCTCTGATACCATTTGTAACGCCCGGGCCAACTGCCCAAGGATCTAGTAGAGTTTCAAGAATGACGACTATCCCTACAGACCACCACTAGCCTTAACTGCACACTTTGTCCTCACTCACGCGCATGCCAGGATCAACTTCCTGACAAGTCATCCATCCCAATACTACTCCAAGCTGAGCACGCTTAACTATGGAGTTCTTAGTGATGGGCTCCCAAAAAAGGAGGTGCACATTGGTGATATGGGTAGTCCAATCATTCCTTTTAAGATCAACTTATCCAAGGCCTCAAATCCTGGGATGTTACAGAAGCTTTATGAAAACAACCTGGGATTTTAGTGTTGGGATGTTGCATACTCACACTATTCTTTTTGTTTGAGATTTTGGGGACGAAATCCTTTTCAAGGGGTGGAGTCCTGTAACATATTAAATCTTAGATGTAACCTCCATATAATATTTTTTTCCAAGTTTCACTTTCATTTCTGTCCTTTATGTCCTTGATGTTTAATTAGTGGAACTTATAGTGGTTTGGTGAACATTTATTCACTATTTGTCCTAATAAAGGGTTTATGCACAAATACCTCAGTGAAAGTCTATTTAAGGACTTTATTTAGGTCTTATAAACCGTAATCAAAATTTTTTATGTATTTTGAAATCATAAAATGAGTCTAAGTTTCAAATTTGGTTCAATTTGAATGTTGTTAGTGTAAGTTATGCAATTTTGGGAACATTCTAGACTTTTATGCAAGTTACCCAATTGGGAGGTTTTCTTTGTAAATTATCACATGCATTGTAATCCTTAGATATTCCCTTACCATTCTCTAGATTTTGAACCATGGAGCACCTAGTTCCACCTTGGTTTGAAGGTGTTTCTCTCCAAGGGCATTTTAGGGATTACCATCTTTATAAATGAGTTTATCGTTAAAAGTATCAACCAATGGGGTTATTTCTTTGATTGGAGGATGGTGAGGATGGACTAGAAGTCTCCTTGGGCTTTTAGAACCGACATTTGATATTCAAGAAGCCTATATGAGTTGTCCTTTTGCATGGCCATGAAGCCCTAGGCTATGGACACATGGAAAGTCACATAGACACCTCATGCTTGCCCCCTTCTTTATAAAGTGATATCTAGCCCTACCCACCTCCCAATTCGAAAACTATTGTTCTCCTTGTCTTTATTCTAGCTTACACCATCATTCCTACTATGTTTGGCCATGAAGTTGTTTTCCCAAGGTAAAAGAGGGTGCCTACCTTGGTAAAGAAAACTCCTAGGGTTCGTAATTTGCTCTAATTAGGGTTTCCAAAGATCCTTCTTGGCGATTTCAACCAAAACTAGTAAGTTTCCTCCTTACATTCCCTATTTTCATGTTGTACGCCTTCCTCCCACCTTCTTCCAGATCAGAACCATGGCCTTCCATGGTGAAACCCCACGTAGAGCCCTTAAACACCTCATCTCCATGTTCTTTTGCTAGGAATTTTCACCTCTAAAGTGGAGAAGGTACTTCTTGCTCGAGATAGGAGCTTTGTTGGAGAAACCAGCCTCTCTAGCTTGGGACCCTTGCTGCTTGACCTTGTCCACCTTCCTAGAGGCAAGTTTTATAACCCACTTATCATATATTTCTTACTACATGCTCAAAACTCATGCTTCTATGTTTGAAATCGACGATCTCCATCTCTATTTACCATGTTCATTTATGGTTTTGGTTTCTTACTGTTTTACCTTCTCTAACAGCTCTAGTTTGGTTACCTATGCAACTCCAACCTAGATCTTGGGTCAAATGGTGTTCTCTCTCTATCTCTCTCTATCTATCTATCCATCTCTTCCTCTCTCTTGAAGATTTCTGACTTGTCATTTCCCGATTGATTCAAATTGGAAAAATCATATATTTTAATCTTCTTATCAAAATTTGACAAATAAACATGTTTTGGAATTAGAAAATTAATCTCTACCTAATAGAAATGCTTTCGAGGTCTGATTTTGAGGTTTGACAAAGGGTGATTTTGGAAATGAATTTAATGCATAAAATTCATTAAAATTACATCTTAATCATCACAACCCCCAAAATCAACATAAAAATATATTTTCTTGATCAAGAGAACTTATTAAGTTCATTGGTGATGTTTTCAGAGTCTAAATCTGAGTTTTGCTGAAAAGGTCTAAAATTAGGGTTTCTATACATTAATGCGCATTATGTACTCTAATGCATGTTAATACATTGAAAATAGGCAAAGTGGAACTTGGACTCAATTAAAGTGGTGAGAGTTAGTAGTTGATATTAGTAAGAGAGGTATGTGCATTCTTACACCCTAAGTTGGGATATTTGCAAACAAAACCCTATATTTCCCTAATGAGTCTTTAATGAACCATATTCCCTCTATTCATGATTCTTTTGTTAAAATGCCTCAAAATCAGTAATGATATTCTTTTTCTTGGGTCTTGTACCCCACTGCCATGTTTCAAATATATTATTCTTTTACTTAACATGACTTCTTTTCGAGCATGTTGATTTTATGGACTATTTAGCTATAGTAGTAGTACTTATGTACAACAACACATAGATAGGGCATGTATTAATTCTCCCTGGGGATTGTCTTATTCTCCCCCATAAAAATATGTGTAGGTGACTAGAAATGTATTAATTCTCCCCTCACCTATAGGTTGAGGTTTGGTAGGTTCCTCAACCCTACTTAGTTAATGTAGTCAATATTAATCGTGCATGCAAATCTTTTATTATTTTTCTTATAATGGCAAGCATCTATTTGATTATTCCTGATACTCTTGATCTCTACATCTTATGATGAAATCTTACCCTTTACTTTCATGTTATTTCCTTATCTTTTGTTCTTGTTCATTATTTGACACATGTTGTTTTCTTTCCCTCTTGTTGGGTGATTTCCCAACCACCCAGGTTTAGATCAGGTGTTGAACATGATCAAGGAGAACATAGCTTCCAACATGGACCTAGCTCTTAGAGATGTTGATTGGAGAAAGATTTGAAGTAGTATGGACTTCCCTCTACTCCTTATGTTGTATCATACATGTAAACCCTTATGGGGTATTATGATGTAATTTTGTAATCTTTGTGATAGTTGAATATAGTCATTTGTTTAATTCTGCTGGTACACTTTGGTTGTTTTGAATACCATTTATTGAAATTTGAAAATTTTACACCTATTCCAGCATACGTTTGAGCGTGTCATGTCAATTGTTACATTAAGATGTAATGAGTTTAATGCACTTTTATAAGTGTAGGCTAATATACCTTGAGAAAGGGTTACGCCAAGTTAATAAAGTATGATGTAATCAACATACTAGTAAGGATGAGAGAGAAACTCATACTTTGTGTTAATAATCATTTAATGATAAATGATGAGAATAAATAAGTATGATTGAATACTTAAGATATCAATGTATGCTCCTAGATGTGTGGAACAATGAATTAGGGTTTGGATTGATAATATGAACTTGAAACCCTGCTCGGATATAAAGGGAAACCCTAACCCTAATAATGGGAAGGTTGTATTTCTCTTATTGAATAAGCCTTGTGAAACATGTTAAATACTTTTATAACAAGTATAATGCTTATGTGGTCTGATGACCTAAAAGATAATTGTTGCCTAGTGAGAGGTGACAATATGTTTAATGGGCCTTGTGAGCCATGTGAATAATTATTGCCTAGTGAAATATGACAAGATGTTTAAATGGGCTTTGTGAGCCATGTGAATAATTATTGCCTAGTAAGAGGTGACAAGATGTTTAAATGGGATTTGTGAGCCATGTGAAATTCTTGTGCAACAAGTATGATGAATACCTTGGTCTGAGGACCTAGAGGTAATAGTTACCTATTACAGAGGTAACAATGCTATGTGGTGATCTAAAGGTTTGAATACCCAGATCCAGTAATCATGATGATGATGATGTGAAGGGATGATAATTCCCAATAATGTGATAAGGGACTGAAATCCCAAGTGTTATGCATCTAAATGTGTTCTAAATATTTGTAAAGTACTTGATAGATGTATTATAGATTTCTTTGTAGCATTTGTTTATGATTGATGCTTATAACTGTTGGATCCTAGATGGGTGATTAGATGCCCTAGAGTAGGGTGAATAGAGTTGAATGCACTTAAATAAAATTCATTATACCTTCAAGATAAATGATAATATAAGGTTGCTAAAAAGGTAATTTAAGTGCAACTAAAACATACATAGCAAGGGAGAGAGAGATTGAGCAAACACAAGTAGACAAGCTATTTAGAGTGATTCCACACTTCAAACTAGAAGTATGTCAGTCCACTTACCTAGAGAGGTCAACCTCTAGGATTTCCTAACCATTGCATTCTTATATTCATTCATAAGACTTACAATACATGACCAAACAAAGGACTTGCCTATCCAATACAAAGAGTCTTCAACCTTACCAAGGACTTACCCACTTTGCAAGGAGTCTTCCGCCTTCTTCCAAGGACTTACCTACTCTTTCACAAGTCTTCAGCCTTGTAGGAATTACCCACTCTTCTTGGATCTTCCGCCTTTGACTTCACCTTCACTCGGAGAAGCTTCCACCAAGGACTTACCCACTTGAGCAAGGAGTCTTCTGCCTTCACCAAGGGCTTACCCACTCTAGCTCCAAGTCTTCAGCCTTGATCTTCACCAAGGGATGCCTTCCCTTGTTCTTCTTCACCTCTCTTAGCCAAGAGAGAGAACCTTCATCTTCATGATTGGAATGAGAGATGGGGAGGTGGTGGAAGTGAGAGCCTCACAAGATATACATGTAGGACTAGCTCTCTTACAGATTTCCTACTCACTCTAATGGATGTAGCAAGTGATTAAGCTTAGAGAGAGAGAGAGGATGTTGTAGGAAGCACTCAACTATAAAATAGGAACCTCACATAGAGTTTTGCAATGAATGCTCAACCTTAGAATGAAGCCCAAGGGGTCTTATTTATAGTTGGGGATGCCTCTTAGCCTTTGGGAACACTTGAGAATGAAAACTAGTCATTTTATGGCTTGCAATGGATCTATTTTCACTTGTTGCAACTCCACAATGGCTAGAAGCACTTTTCTGCACTTTTCCATACAGTGTAATTGGTCGAGTTTCTATAAAGGTAACTCGACCGATCAAGTAAACGACAAGGCCGATACTCAAATGATCGGTCAAGTTTGTCCTGACAAAACTCGACCAACCATTAGGAATCGAAATGGTCAGTTACTTGATCGTTCGATTTCTGTGTAAACACAACTCGACTGATGCAATCTGCAGAAAATTGATCAAGGATGATCAGTTGAGTTTTCAGGCTGGGAAACTCGACTGACAAAGTGCCTATAATCAATTTTCAATGTTGCATTTAAAGTGATCTAACATTTGATCTAAGTGCTCCTGATGTTTTCTAAGCTTAATTACAAGTCATACAATCATTACAAGTGATTTACAACATGATTCTAATGGATTTACATCATATTACAAAAATGTGCACTTGTATGACTTTGACTTGTCTTTTCTCCAATTTGAGATGTGCAAGTTAGGGCATTTGGAGTGTGTCTATACCTAATCTGAAAACACTCAAGTAGAAGCATTAGACACCAATGTGTGGAATGTTTAGTCATCATCAAAACAAAGGTTTAGTCAATTTAGACATGAGTCAACATTGACCTAATTGACCTTGAGTCAACATTCTCCCCCTTTTTGAAGATGACAAACCATTCCATAAATGTATTGAAAGCTTTCAAGTAAAATCATACCTTCGGAGAAACCTAGGGGTTTTAATAGAACGGAGTTTATATGCTCCCCCTCAATTAATGCGCATGGAGTTCTCATACTCCCCCTCAATTGATGCTATTTCTCCTGCATGGTTAGCTTTCATAACATTTGTAGAATACGATGTCTTCTAATCATATATGTTCTACACATATATGTCTTCTCCCATTTACCTTCTCCGCTTTACGTGGACATACTTCTCCTCTTCATGTAAGACATGCCTTCTTCCTCTTTTAAAAGAAGACATACCTTTCTCCCCCTTTGTCATTTCAAAAAGTGGGGTTATGAAGAAATAAGAAACATCACTTGTTAAAGAGAAAGGAGATAACACAAATATATATAAGGAGAGTATAAGAGCACAGATAGGGGCTTGTCCAAGCATAAAAAGAAAAGCAAGTTAAAGCATATACTTGAACAACCCACAAATGTAAGATAAGGTGTTGTAGAAAAATAATAAAACATAATTTTGACCCTCAAGATGACGTAATTTGACTAGAAACCATCAGAGCTCATCGCAAAGAAATGAGTCTTGCTCAGAAGGTTGTTTCTGCATGAAAAACACTAGTCTTGCACCAAAAACTGAAAGTGGAGCAAAATCTGCATAAAATCCAAAAATACTCCAATTTCTACATATAATGTAGATCTATGTACCCTACATCACAATGTTATGCAAGCAACTCAAGATAGTAGATATGCAATTCAAGGAACAAGCTTGAGTATGTATGAGACAAGATACAAGCATAGCATATAGATGAGCAAAGATGCCAAATATAAACAAGGTTACATGTATATGAACTACTAGTAGATGATATCACAAGTTAGTTATACTAGTAGGATCTAGATCATAGCAAGAGATACCAAAAGATACACAAGATAAAGCAAGTTATGACTAGATGTAGAGATATATCCAAACAAAGAGATAAGCAATTTTAGAAGCATGAAAGGATATAACTCACATAGATATGCATCCTTACCATAAGATGATTACCCCTAAGAACCTCAAGGTTGTATCAAAACAATATATACACCTAGATAGATGTAGCGAGTTAGAGCACAACGGAAGTAATTTAAGACACAACCAAGAGATCCAAAGAGTTCATCATCAAAACCTGCAAAACAACTCAAAGCAAGTAATTGCAAGATATAGATATACCAATTTAGAGCAATTAGAGAGATAGAGTTTTAAGTAAGATAGGAAATTTAGAACATGGCAATATGAATATATAAAGGTACCAAAGGAGTGCCAAAGAATAAGGATATTGGTTGAGAAAATCTAGTTGAGAGGGAAATTCTCATTCAATAAGACAAATGTATATTCTATGCACAGTGTTATCGGTCGAGTTTTGTGCATTGACAACTCGACCAATGACAGCTTTTGGCAACACCCATTGGTGCCTATCGGTCCAGTTTCAAATAGGGCAAACTCGACCGACAGATCAGCTATCAAAAAGCACATATATTTCATAGAAACATATTTAAAGGCATGTTAAATATACAAACCATATCCAAACATGTTTGAGCAAGTTAGTAATACACTATAGAAGCATTAGAAATAGTTTTTGAGCAAGAGTGTGAAAAGAAACACAAATTACCACTTTTGACTCAAAAACCATATGTATAGTGCACACTAGCTTGACAAAAACAAGTTAGAAAAGGTTATAAGCAAGAGAAACATTACCTTTGTGCTTACCATTCCTTTTTCCACTTGTTGTCACCCTCTACACATCTCACCTTTCTTATTTCATGTGGATTGATAAGTCAATTTGCAATTCAATAACTCAAGTCAATCCATTTGTAAGTACCTACAAGAAGAAAGATGAAATGGTCTCCAATCATATTTTTGGATCCGGAGGGGTTAGCTTAGCAACCCAAGTCCTATTGCTCTTGGGTGCTTTCCTAAAAGGACAACAAGTAGAATAATGAACAATTTCATTGCAATAGTTGCATGTGCCCATAGTCTTGGAACTAGAGAATTCTCCATGGAATATTGGAGGTCCTTTATCTTTGTTGTTCCCTTGACTACCATCATACCCCAAACCATGTCTACAAATTTGTTTGATAGTATGATGTAGGATATCATTAAGATTCTTTTTACCAACTAAGAATCTTTGCAAAGAAGATCTCAAACCATCATTATCATGCATAAGAGAGGTAATAGTAGAAGATAATTGATTAATATTATCTCTAGCATGCAAAAGATCATTTTCTAAGCAAAGAGATTTAGTTAAATAAGAATTTCTATCAATATGAAGAGCAGCAACATCATTCTCTCTACTAGTAGGACTAGAACAAGATTCATGCACATTGATTTTAGCAAGCAAGGAGGCATTTTCTGTTTCTAATTCTTGCAAAACAAAATCTTTGTCCTTGTTTTCAGATTTAAGAACATTAATATCATGCATGAGAGAATCAACAATTAAAGTATGCTCTTCATTAGAACTAGGCATGAGAGGTTGAGCTTCTAGAAATCTAATCTTATCAAGAAAACAAGCATTTTCAAGTTTAAGAGAGTCTACTTGGATAATACAAGCATTTTTATCATCAAGTAAGCAAGAATTAGTATGTTCAAGATCATCTAGTTCTACATGCAAATTATCAACAATTCTAGCAAGCTTTTTCCTTTTCCTTTTAGAAGACTTAAGAGAGGCACGAGTATCATGAATAATAGTAATCAAAGATTCTTTATCTAAAGAGTTTATATTTACCTCACTTGAGTCCTCACTTGTTGATGCTATAAGAGCAAAATGGCATTCTCCTTCATCACTAGAGCTTGAGCTTGATCCTTCACTTGAATCTTCACTTGAGCTTGAGTTGGAGGAGCCACTTGAGCTTGAGTGCCATTTCTCCTTCTTCTTGTGAAGATGGGTCTTTTTGCCTTGTGGGAAATCTTTCTTGTAGTGACCCTTCTTTCCACATGTGAAGCAACGGATGGAGGAGGACTTGCCTTTGTAGAATCTACCCTTGGAGTACATGGCATCTTCTTCAACTTGAGAGGATGGAGAAGCTTGACCAACAATAGTCTTGATTTGAGCTTTGATTTTAGTCTTATTCATTCTCTTGAGTTCTTTCTCCTCTTGTCTTTCTACTTCCTCCCTCTTGTCAAGTGTAGCTTCATGTTCTTGTAGATTTCCAATGAGCTCTTGAATAGGAATATCCCTAAGAGACCTTGCTTCTTCAATGGAAGTCACCTTGGGTTCCCATCTCTTGGGGAGAGTTCTAAGGATCTTTGAGTTGATCTCTCCACTAGACATAGGATGTCCTAGAATAGTAAGACCATTCAAAATGGTGTTGAGCCTTGAGTACATGTTGGCTATCCTCTCCTCCTTTCCCATATTGAAGTTCTCAAGCAGCCCTTTGAGCATGTAGACTTTGCTTTTCTTCACTTGATCTGTCCCTTCATAAGTGATGCAAAGCTTTCTCCATACCTCATAGGTTGTTTTACATGAAGAAATCTGGTTGAACTCGGTGGGGGTCATGGAGGCATAGAGGATGTGCATGGCTCTAGCATTCAAGGTTGCTTTCTTCAAGGTAGCTTCATCCCATTCTTCAATCTTTGTCTTTGGTAGCATGTATGGGTTGTTCACCATTTGTCACATCTCAATACTTGATCCTTGGATGAATAATTGAAGCCTTCTACTCCAATAGAGGAAATTTCTCCCATCAAAGATTGGTAGGCTGATCGAGTATGTCCCTCCTCGGTAGTCACCCATCTTCTCCTACTTGTAGAAGTATGCTTGGAGAAGACCCACTCTGATACTAATTGTTGGATCCTAGATGGGTGATTAGATGCTCTAGAGGGGGGTGAATAGAGCTGAATGCACTTAAACAAAATTCATTAGACCTTCAAGATAAATGATAATATAAGGTTGCTAAAAAGGTAATTTGAGTGCAACTAAAACATACATAGCAAGGGAGAGAGAGATTGAGCAAACACAAGTAGACAAGCTATTTAGAGTGGTTCCATACTTCAAACTAGAAGTATGTCAGTCTACTTACCTAGAGAGGTCAACCTCTAGGATTTCCTAACCATTGCATTCTTATATTCATTCATAAGACTTACAATACATGACCAAACAAAGGACTTACCTATCCAATACAAAGAGTCTTCAACCTTACCAAGGACTTACCCACTTTGCAAGGAGTCTTCCGCCTTCTTCCAAGGACTTACCTACTCTTGTACAAGTCTTCATCCTTGTAGGAATTCTCCACTCTTCTTGGATCTTCCGCCTTTGACTTCACCTTCACTCGGAGAAGCTTCCACCAAGGACTTACCCACTTGAGCAAGGAGTCTTCTGCCTTCACCAAGGGCTTACCCACTCTAACTCAAAGTCTTCAGCCTTGATCTTCACCAAGGGATGCCTTCCCTTGTTCTTCTTCACCTCTCTTAGCCAAGAGAGAGAACCTTCATCTTCATGATTGGAATGAGAGATGGGGAGGTGGTGGAAGTGAGAGCATCACAAGATATACATGTAGGACTAGCTCTCTTACAGATTTCCTACTCACTCTAATAGGATGTAGCAAGTGATTAAGCTTAGAGAGAGAGAGGCTGTAGGAAGCACTCAACTATAGAATAGGAACCTCACATAGAGTTTTGCAATGAATGCTCAACTTTGAAATGAAGCCCAAGGGGTCCTATTTATAGCTGGGGATGCCTCTTAGCCTTTGGGAACACTTGAGAATGAAAACTAGCCATTTTGTGGCTTGCAACAGATCTATTTTCACTTGTTGCAACTCCACAATGGCTAGAAGTACTTTTCTGCACTTTTCTGTACAGTGCAATCGGTCGAGTTTCTATAAAGGTAACTCGACCGATCAAGTAAACGACAAGGTCGATACTCAAATGATCAGTCGAGTTTGTCCTGACAAAATTCGACCGACCATTAGGAATCGAAATGGTCGGTTACTTGATCGGTCGAGTTCTGTGTAAACACAACTCGACCGATGCAATCTGCAGAAAATTGATCAAGGATGATCGGTCGAGTTTTCAGGCTGGGAAACTCAACCGACAAAGTGCCTGTAATCAATTTTCAAAGTTGCATCTAAAGTGATCTAACATTCGATCTAAGTGCTCCTGATGTTTTCTAAGCTTAATTACAAGTCATACAATCATTACAAGTGATTTATAACATGATTCTAATGGATTTACATCATATTACAAAAACGTACATTTGTATGACTTTGACTTGTCTTTTCTCCAATTTGAGATACACAAGTTAGGGCATTTGGAGTGTGTCTATACCTAATATGAAAACACTCAAGTAGAGGCATTAGAGACCAATGTGTGGAATGGTTAGTCATCATCAAAACACGGGTTTAGTCAATTTAGACATGAGTCAACATTGACCTAATTGACCTTGAGTCAACAATAACTTGTTTGATGCTAAAAGAATATTGTAATGCACTTAATATATCATTAGAAACCATAAAATGTTGCCCTAACCATAGATCCATCAGCGTCAGGATTTGTTGAATGGTGAAACGGGTTTCCCGCAGCATAACACGGAGTGCATATTTTTTAATATGTGGGGGCATAAGTACAGACGACCATGTGTGAGATGATCCCCTTACATACTCGAAATAAATGGGGATTTGGCTATATGTCATATCCTGGCTCGAGTGCGACTATGGTCGTAGACTCATTTGAGCATAGTGAATTGGCTCTTGGCTTAGAGTATGGTTGTGTGCCATGAATTAGTAATTTAATAACTGGGGATGGTTGTTAGTAGATGTTCCCCTAAGAGAGTGCATGTTGACGTTGCAACTCTGAGCGAAGATTCCTTGTACCCTGGCACACTCTTTTTGCATATTGACACGAGATGTCACTGCCAGTAGTCTCGTACTAACCGAGACATGTGAGGTCTTGGTAGTCAGCTCTTCCAATGACCTTGTATGGTACCGACTTGTGAGAAGTTTGTGGTCGGTTGGAGATGAACGTGGTATACTTCATCTCCTTAGGGCATAAGTGTGATTGTAAAATATGATCAGCCGTGTAGTATATTTGCTTAAGGATCGAATATGGAAAACATTGTTTGATGCGCAATTCAGTTATACATCTTAGTTGATAGATGTTATTTATGTTTCTTTACATTCATTGTAAGGTAGATAGATGGTTTATTACTCTACCAAGGGTAGATGCATCATTTTCTTAAGTGAAGAGATTACTTTATCATGTTCATACAGTGATTAATCCTGCTTGTTAATATAAAAGAACCTCTGCTCAATTTTATAATGCTTATTTGTGATAATAATATGGTCGATGGAGAGTTATATCTCTCACTGGGACAATTATCTCACCCCGTGGGATCCACAATTTTTAGGTGGACGTACACGAGGCGGTAGAGACCTTTCTGTAGAGGAGGAACAACAGCTGGGACAACAGTGACAACTCAGGTTGAGTGTATTGTCTGTCGTGTCTTGTAGATAGAAGTCTTATGTGTCGTATTTGTACTCTCAGGTCCTTGGAGTCGGTTCGTAATGGTTTCATGAATGATCTAAGATTTTGGCTTGTAAGCCTCGAGGTTTTATGTTGCTCCAGTAAGTGTTTTGATAGAGAAACTGTTATATGATTGTCCTCGAGATGAAAAGAAACAATGTTGTACAATGTAAATCATGATATGTATGAGTTTTGGATCTTTCAGTAAGAGTTTTCTGGAAGAGGATCTCCTTGCAAAATAGTTTTAAATTTTAGTGATTTTTTGCTAATCCGTTGTTTATGATTATTCTGCATAATTAATAATGATTTGGCTGTCGGTTTGATGGCGGTTGTTACAAGTTTGGTATCAGAGCTTAAGGTTCACTAAGTCTACAAAAACATAGGACTAAGGTGTTGAGTCTATTCTAGTGTCATCCAGTATACCCTATAGTGACTTACACTTATGCAGAAGAAAGGGTGAAGTTTAAAAATGACTGGAGAACACAAGGAACACGTTGTTGAGAGCAATGTTGATTACACTAGGAGTGGGTGCAAGGGATCAGGCAAGAGAAGAACGAGTGCCTAAGAATTCCCATCTTGACCCAATCAGGATAGAGAATCATGCTTTTTATGCTCTTGTTGGGCAAGTTAAGACAACGGTGATGCATATAGTAGACGTGATACTAGCATTACAACCTAGGTTCACTACTATAGAACCTACCTTTAGTGTCAATTATTTAAGGCCTTTAGTGTCGATTTCTAAGCGACACCTATGTGGGCGACACTAAAAGCTCACCCATTATGCGTCGGTTCCAAAACCGACGCTCAAACTCTTCGCACGCCACCGAAATCGCGTCTGTTTCCTATGGCGCGAAGGTATAGGTGTCGGTTATTAGATAAGAAACCGACACCATATACCTTCACGCCACAGAAAGGGCGCCATCTTGGCCACTACCAGCGTCGATTATTAGATAATAAACCGACACCATATACCTTCGCACCACAGAAAGGGCGCCATCTTGGCCACTATCAGCGTCGGTTATTAGATAATAAACCGACGCCATATACCTTCGCGCCATAGAAAGGGCGCCATCTTGGCCACTATCAGTGTCGGTTATTAGATAATAAACCGACGCCATATACCTTCGCGCCACAGGAAACATGCGTTGGTTATTTATATAAAACCGACACTATAACTTTGTGTATCGGTGTTATACAAATAACCGACGCATATTGTTTTGTTTTTTTTCTGTCAGTCTGCAGACCTGCTGTGGCTGGTCACAGGATGAGAAACCTGCAGTTAACTGCAGGTTTTACGACATCCATTGATATCAGCCAACAACAGGCCACAAACCTGCAAATTTAACAACAAAAATATTCACACATGCATTTAGAAATACAACCTGCAGTTCCATTTTATTTTCACACATTTAGAAACATTCATGTAGCTAGCAATCTATAGTTCCATTCATTCACATTCACACATGTAGAAACATTCATATAGATACCAACACTTTCATTCATTTTCACTCAGACACATGTAGAAACATCTAGACATGTAGAAACATTCACACATATATTATAATTCAGAAATTCATTTACAAAATATCATTCTTTAGTCATTATTCGCTATCAACATCCCAATTATATTTTAAAACCCCCACTATTTGTATGGCTGTTGCCCATACTTCTCTTACTTCATTTAATTCTCCCATCGTATAGGGAACATGTACATCTGGTAAGTCCGTTCCTGTAGTGGGGTCAGCTTTAAACACCTGTAAAGAGAATGATGTATATATATAATTAATGAGCTATAAATAAGATTGATATATTTCATATTATCTAATGAGACTATATAATACCTGAGCAATACAATCGATGTCCATACAACATGACAGACTAACACATATATAGTACATAACAACAGCAGCGTCGAATTTACATACAACACTAGCTTAGTACATATATAGTGGGACTAAGGTGACGATCCCACCTGCTAAAACAGGTTACCGACAACTACATGTTACGACTGGGAGGTCGTGATTCAGCAACCGTATTCATTAGCAGGAGGACAAACAGATCCACCTGCTAATGCATACGGTTGTTGAATCACGACCTCCCAGTCGTAACATGTAGTTGTCGGTAACCTGTTTTAGCAGGTGGGATCGTCACCTTAGTCCCACTATATATGTACTAAGCTAGTGTTGTATGTAAATTCTGCACTGTTGTTGTTATGCACTATATATGTGTTAGTCTGTCATGTTGTTATATGAATCTGAAGTACTTGTGTGTGCTGCACTATATGTATTGTATCTGTATCCTGCTTCTCTTCATTGGGGCTTCTTTTGCTGTTTCATGGCTTGCTGCCTATATATCTATATAACCTTTGGCGAACGCCTGCATATCCTCTTGGACCCATTGTGTGGTCGTAACATGTAGTTGTCGTTGAGCATCGCTGATAGCCTAGTTAGTTATCACATTGATTTGGTTAGTAATAATAAAGGTTAATCTTGAATAGGTGAATACATAAAAACGTATATTAATTAAATTGGGAGTGGCGCTTAATACCTTGAATTCATATGTTTTTCTTTGGGTAACAAACTCCTCCCAGTCTTTGGGGTCCAAGTAGTTCCATTGCTGTGTGGCTTCCTTCTTCCTATATTTATTTTTCAAAGAGAATACAAACAAAAATTATTAGTGTAGAGTTAGTGAAATACTGATCAATGTCTAGAATTGGAATCAATCAAGAACCTATTCTCAGCATCGCGTATGTAATCTCGGGTGAGATTGGTCCTATAGTTCTTTAGCACCCTCCCACAATGTTTAGCATTTGTATTAACTAGAAGATAATGAAACATCAAATCAGAAAATGATATTGTATTAAAAAAGTAAACATTTAGCTTCAATAAAAAAATATAAACATGCATGCCTCTAAAATTGTGATCTTTTATCAATTAACAATCCTTCATTGTGATCTCCGCGCACATATAATTCATCATTAGCTTCAATATTTTGTGGAGTTGACAACCCAACTGAGAATGGACTGGAGTCATCATATTTATCATAGTACTCTTCTTCATCTATAGGATCTTCAATGAACTGTCTTTTACCATGAAGAACAACCGACCATTTATCATTTGCAGGATCATCGATATAAAATACTTGTTTCGCCTGTGATGCCAATATGAATGGTTCAGCCTTCTCGCCAATCTTTTCAAAGTTCACTAAAGTGAAACCCAATTCATCCACTATAACTCCTTTGGTGTTATCAACCCAATTACATTTGAAGAGCGGAATTCTGAAATCTATGTAGTCAAATTCCCATATCTCTTCAGTGACACCGTAATATGACATTTTAGCTTCACGTGGACTCTTATCCTTTGCACTTGCAAAAAACATAGTCAATGCTTGAAGGGTGACCCCACTATTTTGGACGACACTCTTATCATCTTGGCGCTTTGTGTAATATGTGAATCCATTAATGTCATACCCTTCATAAGACATAACAGTCAACTTTGGTTTAAAGGCGAGGCATTTGATAGTTTCAGTAATATCATCTGGTGTTTGAGATAGTTGATGTAAGACTTTATCTTCAAACTACTTAATAAAAGTCTTGTTATGCTCTCTAGCAAGCCACATTGTATTGGCTCGAGGAAATTGTCTTTTGATAAAATTGGTATGTTCCTCGATATAAACGTTCACTTCGTCCATGTTGTGTAAAATATACAAATGACCTTGTTCCAACTGCTCACGGTTGATTACTTTCACACGTGATCCCAAAATTCCTTTGCCAAATAGCTCGTCAATATTCTTGTCATTATCAGGAGTGCCATTACCACTGAGAAAGTCATTGCAGAAATCCATAACCTCTCTCGCCACATAACCTTCAATAATACTCCCTTCAGGCCGATAACGGTTTCGAACATCACCTTTAAAAACGCTCATGTATCGTTCAAAGGGATACATCCAATGCAAGAAAACTAGTCCCAAGATTTTCACTTCCCTAGTCAAGTGGACAACAAGATGTACCATGATATCAAAGAACGAAGGAGGGAAATACATCTCAAGCTGACATAGGGTAACAACCACTTCTCTTTGCAAATTATCGAGAGTCTCAGGGTCAATAACTTTGCTGCAGAGACTGTTGAAAAAGAAACAAAGTCTGGTGATTGCAAACCTTACATGCTTCGGCAATATAGATTGAATTGCCACAGGCAATATTTGTTGCATTAGAGTGTGACAATCATGAGATTTAAGACCTATCAACTTCAGATCTTTCATTGATACCAATCTACGGATGTTGGATGAGTAACCATGTGGCACCTTAATGGTGTGATTCCGCTAGTGGTGCTAACATACTACTCGATTGAATAGATGCGCCCCACGAGGTCAGAATGCACGGTGGATGGGGGTTTGCTTTCAAAATTTATAAGACCTAAACTAACACACCTACGTCTACTAAAACAACTACACCCGCAAGCGCATGGGGTCGTGTCGTAGTATAGGAAGGTGGCAAGTATAGGGTCGATCCACAGGGAAAAGAGGGGGCGCTAGAGCTAGGTTAGTTTGGCTAGGTTCCTACTGCAGAGACTAGGGTTAAGGGTTTAAAGGTTGATTTGATTGTTAACTAAGGATGAACAAAGAAGCAATTAAAGGCAGGAATGAAATCTAAGTTAACCCTAGACTAGATTAAGACTAAGCAGGCAAGAAAGACTAAGCTAGGTATGAAAAGGCAAGTTACACTAAGGCAAGCAAGAGAGCAATTAAAGAGCTAAGCTAGCATGAACAAGGCAAGAACAAAGCAAGAAGCTAACTAAGCAAGGAACGAACTAATTAAGCTAAGAAATCACAAAACTAGGGTTTTAAGCAGTAAAGAGATGTGTGGGCTGTTTAGGGATATGAACTTATCAACTAAGTTGGGGGTGACATATGAACATTAAGATTCCATTTAGATTATCCAAACCAAACAACAAGTTAGAGTCTAATGGATTAACCTAAGCTACTAACTGGCCATGGATATGCTAGGTTGTGTATAGAGGAACTAGTCTCTAACACAACCCACTACCCTTACGAGGCTCAATTGGGTTAGGGGTTAGGTTCAATCCAATTAGAGTCTAATCAAGTCTAGGTTTCTACATTAGACATTCCTAGGGAAATTAGGGGCCGAGGGTAGTAATGGGGGGTGAAATTAGGGTTTTGGGCCCCAATTCCCCCACATTCTAGCCTTGAGAAGGCTCCATGCTAATTGCACTAGAATTATCCAATCTAGCTACTTAGATCTCTCACTTAGGTTTAGGGAGATTGATTAGGATGTAGGAAGATGGGAGGCAACCTAGGGATCCAAGAATTGGACCTAGGGGCAAATCCCAAAATTCACACATATAAGCAATTTGCCTAAATTCCTAAGTGATTTCACACACAAACCAACAAGCAATTAATGGAGAGTGAGATATAAATAGAACATAATCATTCACAAATGGAATTACAAAGTTTACATGTCATTTTCCCCCAACATGGTATCAAAGTAACATAAAATCCCCCAAACAGCCCACCCAAGGGGGCCTAGCTACACATAGAAATGGAAAAAGCAAAAAGAGAAGAGAAGAAGATAGAGGTGGCCATGGAGCTCGAAGTAGTGGTTGTCAATCCTCTCTCCAGCAGCAGCAGGTCGACCTCCTCCTTCTTCTTGGATGGAATGGAGTGAAAAGGTGGTGGGAAGTGGATGGAAGGCTTAGATATGGGGGGTTATGTGGTGGAAATGGTGAAATGGAGTGGATTTGAGGTGGAGGTGAAGGGGAATGGAGTGGAGGTGACAAAGGGGCGAAAATGGAGTTCTAAGCAGCCAACCTTCGACCCTCTGCCGCCACTAGGGCATATATAGGGATCTAGGGGGTCTAGGGTTAAGTTAGGGGCAAAATTGGTAAAGCAGTGAAAAATTGGTGGATTTTGTGAGTAACACGGCCATGGTAGGTCACCACGGTCGTGGTGGGTAGGGTTGACCACGGCCGTGGTGGATGGGCACGGTCTTGGGTTTATTAGATTGTGGATATCACAGGGATAGGTTCTTGGATGGCCACGGCCGTGGGGAAGTCACCACGGTCGTGGTGGGGACCTTTGGCCACGGTCGTGTTGAAAACCACGGTCGTTTTGGCCATTTTCATCAATTTCTGGGGGTTTTAGCCATTTTTTGTGCTTGGGGCATGTCCACCACGACCGTGGGGGGTGTACCACGGTCGTGGTGGTGTCTCTCCCATGCTTTTGAGCCTTGAACTTGATCATCCATGGAGGGTATTGCTTCAAAACTTTCTTTGACCACTTGGGGTAGGTTGGAAGTGGTTTTGGCTTCATTTTGGGCTCCTCCAAGCCTGCGGAAACCCTAGATTGGACCATCCTCTTTCCATGCCATCAAGTAGTGGACAAAGTACCTATAAAACATGCAAAAAGCCTCCATAAGTGCATTTGATACAAATAAGCATATTGGGGGAAATAACATGTAATCTAACAAGTATAGATGTGGCTGAAATGCAAAATGACACAAGATGAAGCCCTAAAATAGGGCTGAATCACCACCCCAAACTTGAAACATACTTGTCCTCAAGTATGCTCCAACTCAATCTCTCTAAAAACTTTCACAAAAAGAAATGACAAATGCAATATAAAAGACGATTGTTGCTGAATGGGATCAAAGATGACTAAGTACATGCATTTCACCTCTCTCCTCTCCTTCTTTCACAATCCAATCATGAAAAGAGCACAAAGCATATGAACTTCAAATATAGCACATAGAATACACAAGTTATCCATATTTCTTCCATTAAGTTCCGGGTAAACCGTTTCATGGTGGCGTTAATCAAGAATGACTAGGAGTATTGTTTCACATTCATGCATTCAATCTTATATCTCAAATCACACCAAATGACCCACGTGGCTGCGGAAAAGGGTAAAATGAGCTAAGTTTGATGTTTCCTAGCTCAATGGGTATGAAAGTGGAAGAAAGGGTTGCGGTAAGATTTTTGGAGTGTTTTTACACACTCATCTTTTCTTTATTTGAATGCTCTTAAACAGGAGCATCCTTTTATTTTCTTTTTGTTTTTCTTTTCTTTTTCTTTGCCCTTGGTGTAGGTAGGGCACAGGGTGGATAGAGTGAAGCGGGGAGATAGAGATGTGGTCACCCCAAACTTTTGGAGGTGGCCACGGCTAATGTGTGCACTTTTGGCATCCTTTTATGAGGCGGAGAGGTATGAAGATGATGAAAGAGTGGTCGGGTCAAAGGGGGGTCACTTGGCATAATCTTCCACATAAGACGTCTTTCATGAACATTAATCCAATACTTCATCCTAGATATCACACCACATGAATGAACAAGATGAAATCGATATATCAATTCAAGTGATTCCACAAACACTAAGCATTCAAAGCTTGCTCGAATTCATAATTCAACCAAATCATTCACAATCATAAGAGAGGTGATGCACATGTAAAAAGTCAAGAGTTGATACCATTTAGCAATAAACAATGATAAGTCACTTGCATTTGTCAAAGGTCATCATTTTTACTCAAAATAGTAGAGATTGGGTCAAAACATACTTTTAGGCAAGAAATCTCAAATTTGGGCAAAATTGGCCAAAATGGTGCCAAGTTGCCTTCAATCACTTCTAAACTCTATATTATTGAACTTAAAACAGTAAACAAGCAAATACTAGCTATAACATGCAAGAATTACTAAAAATCTACATGATATGCAATGCATGGCAAAAAGAGAAAATTTTTAAAAATTACGCAAAAATGGCAAGAATGTAAACTACATGGCATGCAAGGATGCAGTGAAAAGAACAGGAACAATAAAACTGAACTGAAAGGCAAAGGTGGAACAAAATGACTAAAAGAGAGAGATAGGGTGGTGCATACCGCCCTACCACCCCAAACTTTTGAATCATGTTGTCCTCAGCATGAAACTAGAGCTTAGGGATAGTAGGGTGAAGATCATGGCTGGTGCGGAGTGTCAAAATGTAGGTCACCCAATTGTGGCTTGTGGTCGACCCTCGCCACGGTCGTGGTCGATCTTCTAAAAACACTGTAACTTTGGCCAACTTGATGCAATAATTCCCACGGCCGTGGTGTGATACCACGGTCGTGGCCTTGTCTTCTCGCCACGGTCGTGGCGGATCTTGCAAAAACCCTGTAGCTTTGGCCAAATTGATGCATTAATTCCCACGGCCATGGCTGGGTGCCATGGTCGTGCTTGGCCACATGTGCCACGGTCGTGGTGAGGGTGCTTCTTCAGTTTTCTCACTTCAAGAACTTGAACTTCACTTTTATTTGTTATTCAGCCGCATATTTGATTTAAAGACCATGATGTGCTTCTATACCCTCTCTCTCTATTGTCTAGCACCTGCCATATCATCAAAACTCAAAGAAAGCTATTAAACACAAGTGTGTGTGTGTTTTCTTGGAAAGTGTAAAACAAAAAGCAAAAGTATCAAAAAGTGTAGATTGGGTCAAAAATTCCCAAACCTAGGTGGGTTGCCTCCCACAAGCGCTGAGTTTCTTGCCTTCAGCTAGGCTTCATGGTGATTCTTCAAAATTCAACCATTTGGAATCCTCATGTGCCCATTCTTGCAAAACATGCATCCTTCCTTTGCACTTAACCTCGGTCCCTCATCTCTTTGATCACAATAATCATCATCAATGTCTTCACCCTGTTGTCCTTCTCTCAAATGCCCATTTGGACTTGTGAAGCGATCATGTCCAACATCCCTATCTCGGACTCGCCGGGTTGGGGTCTTGTACATGTTGATGTTAATTTTCATGTCCATGAATGAGACTGTCATGGTGCCACTGCGCACATGAATGTCGGCATCAGCTGTAGATAAGAACGGCCTTCCCAAGATGATGGGAATCTTCCTATCCTCCGGCTCCATGTCAAGTACAATGAAATCTGCCGGGAACACTGCGCCTTTTTCTTTATCAATCATCACCAATACATCATCCACTCTACCTCTAGGCACTTTTATGGATCTATCCGCCAACTGGAGAGTGCAATGTGCCGGCTTCAACTTGCCTAAGCCCAGCTCGACATAGACATGGTATGGCATCAAATTCACACTAGATCCCAAATCAAGCAAGGATCTGTCTATGCGATGTCCCCCTATGTAACTAGGTATGAGTGGTGCTCCTGGGTCCTTTCTCTTCACGGGAAGTGAGTGTTGTATGATGGAGCTCACTTGTTCGGTCAATCTCACTTTCTTTGGAATCCTCCCCGTTGACCTTCTTTTCATAGTGCATAGGTCTTTGAGACACTTGGCATAAGATGGAATTTTCTTGATTGCATCCAAGAGTGGAATGTTCACTTTCACTTGGCGAAACACCTCAAGAATATCAACATTGTGCTTTTGCCTCCTTTTCAATTCCGGTGGCTCATCTAGTGCTTCTACGAACGGAGGATCACTAGCTTTTGCCATACTTGCATGAACATGAGGCGGAACACTAGGGATAGTGGGACCTACAAAAGTGATATGTGGTGGATCACATGGAATCCCAAACTCAGCATGCGGCATCGCAACATCATCTTCAGCAATATCAATCACAGTATCACCACTTGGCTGCCTTTGCTTTGCTTTATCAACCTTTCTTTGACTTGCGGGCTGCTCAAGGTTTTTCCCGCTCCTTAGAACTGTCACAGCACTACCTTGCTCATGGTGGAGAGGGGGAGCATGTTGTGGCTGTGGAGGAGGTGGAGGTGGTACTTGGGGTTGAAATTGAGGTGGGGAAGGGAATTGAGGGGGAGGAGAGAATTGGGGTTGGAAAGTGAAGTTTTGGGAAAATTGAGGTGGTGAAGGTGGTGGAGGAGTGTAAGGCTGGGGATAGCCTTGGAAGGAGTGAATGGGATGAACTTGCATGGGGGGTGGATTATAGAAAATTTGAGAAGAGGGCATGGGTCCACTTGCTTCATTGTAACTCAAGGTGGGTTTTGAAGCCAATTTTTCTTCTTGAAGAGCAAGTGCGGAAGATAGCTGCTCTATTCTCTCTTCTAACCTTGCAACATCTCTTTGAACATCTTCAAACACTTTCAATCTAGAAAGAACCTCTTCCTCAAACCTTGAGCTGTATGTGGGACTTTGTGGTTCCTGGTAACTATAGGAGTGAGGTGTCTTCTTTTCTTCCCCATAGAACTCAATCGAATTGACCGGGTGGCAAGGAGCATTTGTCACTTGGTTCTTCATGAAGCTCACCATGTCACCAAGAATCTTCATCACTTGCGGGCTTGATTCCTCATGAGTAGGGGGTGTCACACCAAAGGCATACCCTCTTTCATTCATCATGCTAGAAGCTCGAATTCTTGATCCTTCAGCCAACTGCTCAAACAAAGGCCATATTTCCTCAGGTGGCCTAGCCATGAAAACTCCCCCACAAGAAGAGTCAACTGTGTCTTGGTCCTTTAGAGACAAACCAGAGTAGAATGATTGAACTAGCTGCCACAAAGGGATCTCATGGTGAGGACACTCTCTCAAAAGCTTCTTGAATCTCTCCCATGCAGTGTGAAACTGCTCATTTCCCATTTGACTAAAACTGGTCATGGCACGCCGCATTTGTGTCAACCTTGCTATAGAGTAGAATTGTCTCAAGAAAGCATTCTTCATTGTTTCCCAACTCATGATGTCCTTTCTTGAGTCATACCAATCTTTAGCTCTATCTTTGAGGGAGAAAGAGAACAAGGTCAACCGGATTGTATCATCACTGGCCGTCGGCGTCCTGAAGGTGGAGCATACTTCAAGAAAGGAATCCAAGTGCTTGTAGGGGTTCTCACTCTCCGAGCCGTAGAAGATGGGAAGGAGCCCAAGAAGACTTGGAGGAATAGAGAATTGCTCCCCTGGCATTTGATCAACCCTGCTAGCAATTGGCGATTTATAGTTGCTAGGCATGAAGTAGTCTTGAAGCGGCTTGTGAGGTGCATTTTGGCCTTCCATCTTGTTTCCTCCCGAATGGCTTGTCACATGCACAAAGCACAACCAAACAAAAGAAAGCAAGTTAGTAAACCAATATACACAAGAAATGCAAAGAAAAATGAATAAAGAATAGCAATGATGAGGGCAGTAGGAAAAGTCAAAGCAAAACTAATTAGCTAGGCCGAGCGCCTCTAATCCCCGGCAACGGCGCCAGAAAGCTTGGTGTGATTCCGCTAGTGGTGCTAACATACTACTCGATTGAATAGATGCGCCCCACGAGGTCAGAATGCACGGTGGATGGGGGTTTGCTTTCAAAATTTATAAGACCTAAACTAACACACCTACGTCTACTAAAACAACTACACCCGCAAGTGCACGGGGTCGTGTCGTAGTATAGGAAGGTGGCAAGTATAGGGTCGATCCACAGGGAAAAGAGGGGGCGCTAGAGCTAGGTTAGTTTGGCTAGGTTCCTACTGCAGAGACTAGGGTTAAGGGTTTAAAGGTTGATTTGATTGTTAACTAAGGATGAACAAAGAAGCAATTAAAGGCAGGAATGAAATCTAAGTTAACCCTAGACTAGATTAAGACTAAGCAGGCAAGAAAGACTAAGCTAGGTATGAAAAGGCAAGTTACACTAAGGAAAGCAAGAGAGCAATTAAAGAGCTAAGCTAGCATGAACAAGGCAAGAACAAAGCAAGAAGCTAACTAAGCAAGGAACGAACTAATTAAGCTAAGAAAGCACAAAACTAGGGTTTTAAGCAGTAAAGAGATGTGTGGGCTGTTTAGGGATATGAACTTATCAACTAAGTTGGGGGTGACATATGAACATTAAGATTCCATTTAGATTATCCAAACCAAACAACAAGTTAGAGTCTAATGGATTAACCTAAGCTACTAACTGGCCATGGATATGCTAGGTTGTGTATAGAGGAACTAGTCTCTAACACAACCCACTACCCTTACGAGGCTCAATTGGGTTAGGGGTTAGATTCAATCCAATTAGAGTCTAATCAAGTCTAGGTTTCTACATTAGACATTCCTAGGGAAATTAGGGGCCGAGGGTAGTAATGGGGGGTGAAATTAGGGTTTTGGGCCCCAATTCCCCCACATTCTAGCCTTGAGAAGGCTCCATGCTAATTGCACTAGAATTATCCAATCTAGCTACTTAGATCTCTCACTTAGGTTTAGGGAGATTGATTAGGATGTAGGAAGATGGGAGGCAACCTAGGGATCCAAGAATTGGACCTAGGGGCAAATCCCAAAATTCACACATATAAGCAATTTGCCTAAATTCCTAAGTGATTTCACACACAAACCAACAAGCAATTAATGGAGAGTGAGATATAAATAGAACATAATCATTCACAAATGGAATTACAAAGTTTACATGTCATTTTCCCCCAACATGGTATCAAAGTAACATAAAATCCCCCAAACAACCCACCCAAGGGGGCCTAGCTACACATAGAAATGGAAAAAGCAAAAAGAGAAGAGAAGAAGATAGAGGTGGCCATGGAGCTCGAAGTAGTGGTTGTCAATCCTCTCTCCAGCAGCAACAGGTCGACCTCCTCCTTCTTCTTGGATGGAATGGAGTGAAAAGGTGGTGGGAAGTGGATGGAAGGCTTAGATATGGGGGGTTATGTGGTGGAAATGGTGAAATGGAGTGGATTTGAGGTGGAGGTGAAGGGGAATGGAGTGGAGGTGACAAAGGGGCGAAAATGGAGTTCTAAGCAGCCAACCTTCGACCCTCTGCCGCCACTAGGGCATATATAGGGATCTAGGGGGTCTAGGGTTAAGTTAGGGGCAAAATTGGTAAAGCAGTGAAAAATTGGTGGATTTTGTGAGTAACACGGCCGTGGTAGGTCACCACGGTCGTGGTGGGTAGGGTTGATCACGGCCGTGGTGGATGGGCACGGTCGTGGGTTTATTAGATTGTGGATATCACAGGGATAGGTTCTTGGATGGCCACGGCCGTGGGGAAGTCACCACGGTCGTGGTGGGGACCTTTGGCCACGGTCGTGTTGAAAACCACGGTCGTTTTGGCCATTTTCATCAATTTCTGGGGGTTTTAGCCATTTTTTGTGCTTGGGGCATGTCCACCACGACCGTGGGGGGTGTACCACGGTCGTGGTGGTGTCTCTCCCATGCTTTTGAGCCTTGAACTTGATCATCCATGGAGGGTATTGCTTCAAAACTTTCTTTGACCACTTGGGGTAGGTTGGAAGTGGTTTTGGCTTCATTTTGGGCTCCTCCAAGCCTGCGGAAACCCTAGATTGGACCATCCTCTTTCCATGCCATCAAGTAGTGGACAAAGTACCTATAAAACATGCAAAAAGCCTCCATAAGTGCATTTGATACAAATAAGCATATTGGGGGAAATAACATGTAATATAACAAGTATAGATGTGGCTGAAATGCAAAATGACACAAGATGAAGCCCTAAAATAGGGCTGAATCACTTAACATTTACCAAGCATTCACAAAAAGCTTTCTTCTCCTTTCTAGACAATATGTAACAAGCGGGAGGTAAGTATGTTCTTTTATTACCCATTTCATGTAATTCTGTTAATTCTGACCTTATTCCCATTTCACGTAGGTCCAGTCTGGATTTTATCCCATCTTTAGTCTTACCTGGTATATTTAACAGAGTACCAATGATGCTATCACATATATTTTTCTCAACGTGCATTACATCGATACAATGTCTGACTGTCAAAGAACTCCAATAAGGAAGATCCCAAAATATTGACTTCTTCTTGAATGAAGAATTGTCACTCCGTGTAGTACATTGTGATCTCTTACCAAATTCATTGACAAAGTCTTTTACTCTTTCATAAACAACCTCCCCTGGTATAGGTTTAGGTGTACTGCGTTCCTCGTTCAATCCATTGGATGCTTTGCGCTTCCTACGATACGGATGGAATTTTGGAAGAAACCTTCGATGACTGAGATATACATTCTTACCACCATGTTTTAGTCGTGTTGAATCAGTTTTCTCTTCACATATAGGACACACTTTAGCTCCTTTGACACTATATCCAGACAAATTCCCATATGTTGGAAAGTCATTAATAGTGCAAAACAACATAGCATGCAAACGAAATGTCTCTCTTCGTGAAGCATCATAGGTCATCACACCTTCACCCCAGAGTTTCTTTAAGTCATCAAGAAGAGGTTCAAGATAAACATCGATGTCATTTCCAGGTTGTTTAGGGCCCGATATCAACAACGACAACATTACGTACTTATTTTTCATACACAGCCAGGGAGGAAGATTGTATATAACAAGCATGACTGGCCAAGTGCTATGTTGGCTGCTCAATGTCCCGTATGGATTCATCCCGTCTGTACAAAGCCCAAGTCTTAGATTCCTGACTTCTTCACCAAATTCAGGGTACAATACATCAATCTTCTTCCACTGTGGGGAATCAGACGCATGTCGTAGGATCCCATCATTATTTTTTTTAACATCTGCATGCCACCTCAAATTCTTCACATCTATCGGATTGGAAAACAAGCGTTGAAACTGTGATATTATAGGTAGATACCACATCACCTTGGTAGGAGAACCAGTTTTGGACTCCCCCGAAGTCGTCAATTTATACCGTGACGCACCACATTTTGGACAATCTTTCAAATCCGCATAGTCCTTTTGAAATAATACACAATCATTTGGGCATGCGTGTATCTTCTTGGCATCCATTCCCATTGGGCACAACAATTTCTTTACCTGGTATGTTGAGATTGGCAGCTCGTTTCCTTCAGGAAGCATTTCTTTCAACAAAGACAGCAATGACGTGAAGCTTTTGTCGCTCCATTTATTGTTAGCTTTCAACTTATACAATCTCAACACAGCGTTAAGCTTCGTAAACTTAGTACAACCTGTGTATAACGACATCTCAGCATCATACACAATGTTTCTAAAAATGGGAGGTGGATCGGTGTGCTCTACCCCACAACTATCCAGCATCGCATCAACGATGTCTACTGGAACTGGTTCATTCACATCTACGTCATTGTAGGCAATTTCTTCTTCCACACAAGCACTGCTATTGACGTCCACTGGTTTCGGGTTTGAAATCTCTCTATGCTAGTGCCATTCTGTATAGCCTTGTATAATCCCGTTGCACATGACATGAGTTTTGATTTCGTCACCAGTGTTGAATTTCAAGTTGTTACCGCAATGCCTACATGGACAGTAGAACCTATCTCCAGGTTGTTTCCTATGTTCCTTGGCAAATCTAATGAACTGGTCAAGACTAGAAATAAACTCTGGGGTGCAGCGATTGCGAATGGACATCCATGATCTATCCATTCTATGATCAAAGATAAAACAAGTATATATTAGGACAAGATTAGGGTCTAGGGTTAACAAATACATGTGATGTCATTATTATATATAATAAATGTGTACCACCTATCCATTCTTGAACACCTAATCTCACTAGTAAGTGTATAATGTGTATTGGGTTTTCAAGAAAATTTTGGCAGCATTTCCCCGCTGTTCTCCAAGTCCATATATACTTAGAGAACAAACGGGGAAATGCTGTCGAAATTTTCTTGAAAACCCAATACACATTATACACTTACATCCTAAGCGAGATTAGGTGTTCAAGAACAGTCCCAAACTGGGGACTATCCAAGATTTACTCCTAATGAGTAAATCTTGGACGGGTTTCTAGGCCAACAAATGATGTGTTGTCATTCTTATACCTAAAATCCTAGTTCTTCAAGTTAGGGTGATTATTGATGTCTTTACAGTTCATCATTAAGCAAGAAGGGTGATTAGGATTCTCACCAAGAACGGGTTTTGATTTTCTATACAATTTTATAAAAAAATGCACATGTATGCATATATATACTATACTTAAGTTAAAGATATAAGTAAACTTACCCAACATATACCATATGAGTAAGTATGTCATAATAAAATAGACTATACAATATGAGAAAATAGTAGTGTAATCATGCAAATGGGAACATTCATGGGAACACACGCTTCAGTTATAAGCATTCATGTAGCAACTTTCAGTTCCATTCATTAATCTCTTTTTACATCCACACACAGGGGTGTACCCCTAAACAATAACTAAACAAAGGGGTTGGTGTACCCCTAAACATGCACATAATTTAAAAAACTATTAATACAGACAAGTCTAGATAGATAGACAACTAAATACTACACCAACATGGTCCCACATCAGTAACTTCGAGGACTTATCATTGTGGCGATCTTCTCCTGAAGTTCAGAATAGAAAGCAGCTATGAGTATTGATTGCTTTCAAACAAAAAGTGTAAACACAAATTTTTTGTGTTGACAATTATATTTGTTAATTGGACTTACCGTGGTCTTTTTGATGATGAAGCTGTGTCACGAAGCTCCTCACTGTATTTAGACAAATCTGAACTGACAGGGGCCTCAGATTCAGATTCGTCCGAGCTGATATGCGACGACGTGTGCTCATACCGTAGTAGATGATCGGGGGTCTCGCAGTTGCTGTTGGTTATCCAAACTTTGATGGAATTATGACCAACTGGATGGAGAAAAAGCCTGTTGCAACGGACCACATGCATCTCTCCAATCCAATCACGCCAACCGGATTTTGATACAATATTTCCCACTAAATCATACTCAACCTCGATAACATGTGAATAATTGCCAAAAGTTAGGGTCACTTTACCAGGCATGTAGTGTCTTCCTTTTAGAAAACGCCAATGTTTGGGTATGACCAATTAGTTTAAGGAACGATCATCTAGGATGATGTCCAATTGTTCTTCAATAAGGAACGTTAACATTGACATAGAGGCCCAGTTCATAGTGACTGTTATGGGTGGACAGAGACTGCATAATATTAGTATTAACAAAGTGTAAGTTCTTCAATAGGGAACGTTAACATTGACATAGAGGCCCAGTTCATAGTGACTGTTATGGGTGGACATAGACTGCATAATATTAGTATTAACAAAGTGTAAGTACATATAACGATGTTATATATTTTCAGAAAAAGTTGTATAACATCAGTTAACCTTTTATTGCTTGTCATAACCAACTTTATTGTGGTAGACATGATAGCTTGAAAAGAAGTCTACATATGTACTTCGAGAACAAACGAGGAAATGCTACCGAAATTTTCTCGAAAACCCAATACACATTATACACTTACATCCTAAGTGAGATTAGGTGTTCAAGAACAGTCCCAAACCGGGGACTATCCAAGATTTACTCCTAATGAGTAAATCTTGGACGGGTTTCTAGGTGCTTACTAAAATAGAACCATTATATGGAACTAATCCTACATTATACACATACTTTTCCTGAGTAAGATAATGTGCACTTCATGGAATTATTAAGATCTGAATATATATAAGTTGTTTCTACCTACTTTGATGGGATTTTATAACATTCGAGTCTTCCATTTAAGGCATTAGATGCATATATTGCAGTCCATTGTGTTGAGATAAGAATCCCATGTGATACACACGATTGAGAATCTTTCATGATACTAGGAAAATACACAACTAGATATTCATTTAGGTGTTAGACATTCATTTAGGTGTTCCTGATAACTCGCAGGTATGCACAACTATATATAAAACAATAGACTTGTCACACATAAAACACCCTATACAACTATAAAACAAAAAAGTATTAAGATATGCATGATACAATAACTATTTTGCATCACATTACAGCAGACTTATCATTGATACCTTACTAACTTATTTCTACATTTACATATCATCACTTGATCAAAATTACATGTATTGTATAGATAATAGAGGATTCAACTCAGTAGAAGCACAAAATCAATATCTAAACCCTAAACACAAATAAGTAAATAAATTTAAAAAAAAAATAAAAAAAAACGCCCAGCAGCTGCTTGGGCGTGCCTTGGCACCGCCCAAGCAGCCGCCGGAGCAGAGGAAGAAGGAAGAAGGCAGGGCGGGTGGGCATACCTTGAGGGCAGAGGAGAGCAGTGGCCGTAGCACAACAACCACCGGCGGAGGCGGCGGCAAAGAGAGGAGAAGCGCCGGCGAGGACACGGAGCAGCGGCGGCGAGGGCACGGAGCAGGAGCACGGACGGCCGCAGGTGAGCACAGAGGGCAGGAGCAGGAGCAGGAGCACAGCCGTCGGTGAGCACGGAGTAGCGGAGAGGGCAGGAGCAGGAGCACGGAGCGGCGGAGGAGGAGCAACGACCGGCGGGGGCGAGCAAGAAATCACCGGACCTAACTGAAATCGGGAATGAAACTGGGAAAGGGGAAGAGAAGCTCACGCTGGTGAGCTATTAAGTTGACAATAAGCGTCGGTTATTCTAATAAACCGACAAATAAACCAACTGTGTCGGTTCTATTCCAAAAACCGACACCTATACTATATTATAGTTGTCGGTTTTTAACTAAAGGTCAACCGACACCTATTCCTGTCTCGCGAATACCCTTTAGTCGTCGGTTATTTATTTATGAACCGACGACATATGTCAAATTTTGGAGGTAATTTTTTCACTGGAATTTTGGTTTTGGTGGTTGATTTTAGGTGTCGGTTTTTTATTAATTAACCGACACTTAATAAAAGCGGTACCCGTGTCTGGTCGACCTTCACAGATTGTATGTCGGTTTATGTTATAAACCGACACTGTAGAGTTTAGGTGTCCATTTATGTATACAACCGACACCTTGAAAAGTGACTTTATAAGCCATTTTTGTAGTAGTGGTTCTTTATGTTTTGAAAGGGATCCTGAATGACATAGTCATGTTGGAACAGTGGAAAATGTGGGAATGATTGACATATAGCATGAAAGTAGACTCTTCCATAAGTATAGACAGATAGTACATCTGTGATGGAAATGCCCAAGAAGGGGAAATAAGCTAAGAATTAAGATAAGGTCTCTATGATTCTAGAGACGTTGGCATAGTTGTTTTAAAAAGTTAAAGTTTTTGGTGCCACCAGTGCATTAAATGCCTAGTGTACCAGGGAAGTAGTTGCTAAGTAAAGGCAAAGGTCCTAACCTTCCACCTGTAAGAACTTCTGACTTAGCTTCTACATCGGTAATAAGAATAATAAGACCATGATATGAGGACAAAACATGTTATAGATACAGACTTGTTGAGCATACTAAACTCTTTTGTTTAAAAAGAAGGGAGAAAATGACCCAACAACCGAGGAAGACTCGACATGGCTTACGAAAGTTACAACTCAATAGTGTAAAAAGGCAAAAGCAACAATATGAAACAACTAGACTCTATGTGTTGAGTCAACCTGAAGCGGTAGATGACCGCAAGGGGTAACAGTTAGATAGAGCTTTTTCATTTTGATATGCCTTCTCTTGATTTTATCTGATAAGCATAAGAAGGATTGTTGTTATTGACTTCTCTATTGATTGCCCTATGGGAACACATGGAAGAAATGATGAGAACTAGAATTTATATTATGTTCAGTATTCTTTTGAAGGCTTTATAATTTCTCTTATCTGTGTGAAAGAGGATGAGGTATAGAAGTGATGCCTGGAGAAAATCCAGGAATGCTAAGTCCTATGTTTTTGATGATATGAAAAGTAAGGATTATGATAGTAAACAGAGTGCATACTACCTAATCTCAGTATTTGTACACCCTGGCCAAGTATTCAACTATTGAAGATAAGGTAAGTATGGGACTCTTAGATTGTTATCTTTCTGATTACTCTGATCAAGTAGTCATTTTGAAACAATCTAGTGAGCATAACGAAACTAGAAATATGGCATGGATTTTTTTATCACATCCCAAGTGCAATAAATTGGAATCTGAGGTGATCTTAGATCAATTTGTGTGTATGAGGAAGTAAAAAGTATAATCCTTATGATAAGAGAATGAGAACAAGGGAGATGATCCTTGTTTGATAAAGTATGTGTGAATAGTAAAGATCTTTTCCATAATGTGGAAATGGGAAATGTGATAAAATCACAAAATGTTCATAACATGTTAGATAATAACAAAGAAATGAAT
Organism: Alisma plantago-aquatica; assembly: GCA_963693085.1. Lineage (NCBI taxonomy): Eukaryota > Viridiplantae > Streptophyta > Magnoliopsida > Alismatales > Alismataceae > Alisma > Alisma plantago-aquatica. The sequence continues at coordinate 633,337,341 of OY856412.1, read as the reverse complement.
GATGATATGTAGTCATCCATATAATTCCTATGCAGATGGCAAGGAACCTAGGATGAAATAAGAATAAATGACTCATGAATAGTTGAAAGTTCATGCAATATTCTTAGGAGATGATAGTGTCTCATCATTGATAAACAACCCTGGATAATGATGGGGTGATGAAAGGAGTATGTTTCTTTGTATTCTTTCCTTTCAAGGACATAACAATCAAGTGAGTCTTATGACACCTGATGTGCATAAGATAGAAGTATTCTATTGATGGATACTTGGAAAAGTATCAGTTCATCTTGGACTTTGGTCCCAAGGTAAAGATATGTGTAATAGGTAATGCCCCAAGATGAAAGAAAGACCCTTTTTGTATGTTTGACTTTGGTATTAACAACATAGAGATGGATATGATGAGGATGTGATGTGTTTTCGACACATGTGAAGGATACCAAGGTAAGGAATTTAGGTATCTAAGATGTGCCAGGTGGTATGGGAAAGTGAGAATATAACTCCTAATCAGATGATTTATGTTGGTTACCTGGAATGGTCAACTATGAGATCAGTCTAGTTACATAAAATAATATGGACATCATTTGTTAGGGGTTTATGCTTTGCATAAACATGACATCGATAAGGATGTACTTATTGAAGGAACAATTGTAGAATCATTGTGGGAAAAGCTTACCAAGCAAAAAATAATTCCTTGGAATATCCCTATCTATATCTATTGAGGCAACTTATACATAACATCTAGAGATACCTCCGAGATAAGTTCTTCTTTGACAAGTAGCCTCTCCTTATGATAAGAAAATAAACAACTAATGGGATAGTTGGTATAAGTCATAAGAAAGTTTAGTGTTGTGTCACGAGATTAGAATGGCACAATAGATGTATGATAAGACTTGTAGTTCCAAGTGGGTGACATAATGTAACTCTGGTCTTTCCTTGGAGGTGAAATGCTAAACTAAGTGAGGAGTATGGACGACTCCCAAGGTTAAGGATCTTATCACACAAGTTGTAAGTTGAGAAGGTGGAAAATCAGTAAGGTTTGACATCTAAGTTAAATAAGGTATGTATAATGTTTTTCTGACTAAGAAAAGTGTTACCTGACACAGAATTGACTCTACAGTCAGTAATGGAAAGGATAGTTGAGTATGTGTCATATGTGACAGATTTTATGATGATATTTAATGGAAGGAATTTGTGTTGGTAAAAGTTCTATGGCATCTCCATGACATAAATATGTTATGTGGAGACTTGATGATATGATGCATGAATGACAATTGTCTTCCTTCATCTGGGATTTTGGGGAAGAAATCCTTGTAAGGGGTTTATAACTTGTAATGACCCTGACCTGGGCTATGAGGTAACCCTAATTTTTTTGGCTAAGTAAGTTTCTTATAACTTGAATATAATCCTATAAGGTGTTTTGTTATCATGTGACACACTTATGTTCCAAGTTTGGTCATGATTCAATTATGTTTGAGCAATGTTCCTTTGTTTTGGACCAAAGTGCAATTTACCCAAGATGAGGGGTTATATTGTAATATGTCACATGTTGAACGTGTCTTAAGTGTTTTAGAATCATAAGAAAAAGAATGATGCTAAGTGGTGGCTTTTGGAAAGCCTAAATTCCAAGTTTGAACTTGTTTGAATAATGTTAGTACCTTGTGCACCAATTTTGGTACAAATTATAATTTACCCAAAATGTAGGGTTGATATACAAATTACCACCTCTAGAGTGTTAATATTTCCTATATGTATCATTTATAGGAGATAGAATGAATTAGACACCATGTTTGAATCATTTATGAGTGGTATTATTCTTGGTGATGAAAAGACCAAGAAAGGGGTTGAATGGAAACCCTAATTTGAGCTTGTATTGAGTGTATCGAGTTGTAGTGTTAAATGGGAGTCCCTATCGGCCAAGGAGTGAAATAGGATACCCCCATATTGTGTTGTTAACTCTTTTCCTTTTCAAAAACAAGCTAATAACCTCAATAAAGCAATGGATATTGTCTTGCAACTTTCCTTGGGAAAGGTTGCATTGAATTGTGAATATAATAATGTGAGTGGAAGTGGCTTGTCCTAGAAGATAACCAAAGGGGCCAACCCTTATCCCTTGCATTATCCTCAAGTTTTTATTTTGTACGGAAAGATAAATATGGAAGGCATGTATGTACATGTGACAATCCATGCATGGCCATGTGACACCTACTAGTAGTAAGGTGATGACACCTCTTACACTCTCTCTCATGAACCTCAAGTATATATACCCTTCCTTTCACCCCTTAGTAAAATTTTTCGAATCCTACCACATCCATGCTCTTAGATATCATGCACATAGTCTTAGTATCATACATAGGTGAAGTTTTATCGTGCATAGGCCTTGGGTATCGGCCATAGCAAGTGGTATCAGCCATAGCATGTTGATATCGGCCATAACAAGTTGATATCAGCCAAGTGAAGTGATATTGGCCACAAGTGAAAGGGATATCAGCCAAAAGTGAGGGCATATCGTGCATGAGTAGTGAGGTATCATGAAAGGTGTTAAGGACCAAGAAGGAGCTCAAATCTTAACCGTAAGGTAAGGCCATGATCATCTTCAACCTTGTATTGAAGCATGGATCTAGGGTTATGATCTTCCTTTCTTTTCTTCTTCACCAAGTTCTTAACTATGGTGATTTCTTGTATATGAAGGAGTTGTGAACAAGCCTTGTACTTTTTATAAGTCATATTCAACCTTAAGAACGTGAAGTTTTGGAGCTTGGAGCTTTGAAGTTGTTCTTGAGGGGGGTTATATAACTTGAACCCAAACATGTTATTATTCACCATCTTTCTTGCTATATCGATGATCTACTTTCAATTCTGAAATTTTCTTGAATACTTGATATATATTTGAGTTCTAGTAGTTTCTTAAACCTGTTATCCTTGTACTATAACAAGTAGAATGAAGGCATAGAGCTTGAAGATGATGGTATCACCTTATAAAGTGATATTGGGTTCAAGCACATAAGCAAGCACCTCTAACCCGATATGGTGATGTACCTACACCACTAAAACAATATGGATAAGAGTTTATACTTTCTTGGACGATATGGTGATGTAGTATACACCTTTTGCAAAATATGAGGTTAAGCATACACCTCTTTTCCCGATATGGTGTGAAGCGCGCACACACCTCTTAAGTGATATGGTGTAAAGCACACATACACCTCTAAAGTGATATGGTAAGCACACATACACCTATAAAGTGATATGGTAAGCACACGTACACCTCTAAAGTGATATGGTAAGCAATCACACACTTCTTTGCCCTACATGGTGTGAAGCACACACACACCTCTTTTCCCGATATGGTGTAAAGCACACATACACCTCAAAAGTGATATGGTAAGCACACATACACCTCTAAAGTGATATGGTAAGCACACATACACCTAAAAGTGATATGGTAAGCAAGAATACACCTCGTGCCCGATATGGTAAGCACACATACACCTCTAAAGTGATATGGTAAGCAAGCATACACCTCTTGCCCGATATAGTAAGCACACATACATCTCTAAAGTGATATGGGTAGCATGCATAAAATAGAGAGGCAAGACTAGTATTTCAATCAATTTTAATAAAAAGGCAATCATAGCAAGTGGGGTACAAGTACCCATATAAACAAGGTAGTCCAAAAAGTACATGGACATAATGAGTCAACACCATGAAATATAAATGTTCAAGAATACAGATTTCATAAGGAATAACAGTTCAAGAGATGCCTCATTAAAAGAAAGTAGGTTTTAGTCAAATAATACCCAAAATAAAATAGAGGATGTACATACCTCATGACCAGTCCTAGATATTCATTGACACCTCCTAAGTTCAGGGTTAGGGCTGTCTTAACCTAGTCACAATATATGTGCATTCAATTAATATAATATGCATTAAACCTCTTTCTTAAAAATTGACCCTACATTAGGTTGGAAATCTGGTCCTGAAACCTATCCCAATAAATCAGGCGTATTTTTCTGATTTCAAAAACATATTTATTTGTATTTTTCTACTAAACCAATAATTAGTTACGATTTTTATAAGTTAAAATCAATTACTGATACAAGGAAAATGAATTGCGAATTGACCGGAATGCCCCTGAATGTAAATGCAAATCGAGGGCTTACTGTCACGCGAACTACAGAGAAAAAAGGAAACTATGTTTCAGTCAATCAAGTCAAATGAGACTAAAATTACCAATATGCCCCCATGGGTGTGACATTGATATATTGGCCACCATGGGCTGAACTGGACTTTCGTCCCAGGGATTGAAACCATGTGTTCAGTGCCATGGCTACTCCACAGAGCTCGGGCCAAGGTACGATTCTTCGATTCATGCATCTAGATGAGTGGGAGGACATTCCATTGACTCCGCCTCATCACACCGGACTCAAAGAGCTTTTGCTCTGGTCCTGTAATGGCCGGGAGACAAGAAGGAAGGTGCTTTTGACATGATCCAGATGATTAGGTGCTCGTGGTCAGAAACCAATAGAGTAGGGGAGAAAACGACGTTGACCAGAAATTATGGCCTCAAGGGAGCCGGATCAGAGATAAGAATAGAGCGAGGGTCCTCTCGGTAGCTTATGCCAAGTTCTTAGGGTCCAAGGACCAAAGCTCGTGTACCAGTGACGGTTCCGAACAGGAAGAATGGCGGAGCTTATCGACTGAGTGAAACAGACCAAACGGTGGCGAGCTGAGTACATTGAAAGAAGGAATGGGTATCCAAGATGGTTACCTCAACGCCGATTGAACCGAGGTGGCTCTAGGATCTGTAGCTTCGAGTTTTCTCACCAGAGAAGATGACCTGCCTGCAGCCTCTCCCAAGTGACCTCAGGCAAAATCAAGCGACGAGCTATGCACGGACGGACACCACAAAGCGTCTAGTACCGGACGTAAGGAAGAGAGGGCATTGGGGTGGAGCGGCGACATGTCTAAACATTTGTAGCGGCGGCTGCTGTCGAGTAGAAATAGGCATTTTTGCCTTAGGGTTCCACAGAGGCCAAGTAAGGGGTCATTGGACTCAGCAGGGAGGATCGAGTCAGATGGTGAAAAAATCGTGAGGATTCATCTGGTGTAGAGAGAGAGCGACGAGGTGGAACCAGTCACAGGGAAGCAAGCTGCACCTGGCAGTCTCGCACGCGGGCAAACCGGGGGTGGGAGACGAAGTCCAACTTCCATCTACCCGACCCGATAAGGATCTGCGTGACCAACTTAGAATCACATGCAAATAATCAGAACTTAGGGGGGAAATGAGCGTGACATTTGAATAAATTGCATAAAGAGTATTAAACTTGTATATTTATCTCCTAAATTGCTATAAGGGGTGTATATGATATCCAATTAAGCTCAAATTATGTAGGTTAGCTAATTTGGGTGTGAGGAACACAAATTTGGACTTATTTTTAGTAGTTGAGATTGTTTGTGTTGTATTTTCCCCATTATATGCTTAGTCACCTAATTAGGGTTTTACTTATACTAATGGTCAAATTGAGTAAACCCTTTTTAGTTGTCTTCAGTTCTCTCACTCAAAATCTAAACATCACACTATGGTATTGAATCCATATCGGGACAAAAGTGTGGTATTATTATCCACCAATTTCCTATAATTTCAATTATTGGAGTTATTGCATCCTAAGATTCCATGATTATTAGTTATTAATGAGTCAAGGGTTATAAGGTCCCCATCAAAGTTAACTCTAGCTTAAAGTAGTGAATTAGGCTTACTAAAAGGTATGTATTCAAAAGAATGTCAAATAGAGAGGAAGAAGGAGGTTGGTTACCATATATACAGGTAGGGCCCTAGAAGAATGCAATATTAGCCTATATTCCTAGATTTGAGTATGTTACACATACACCTCTAAACCAATATTGGGTTAAGCATACACCTCTTGGACGATATGATGTTGAGCACACATCTCTAAAATAATATGGTGGGTAACCCAATACACTAGATGACAAAAGTGTTAAGGTGGCTAATACCCTACTGGTGTGGACAATATCTTCAAGAGAGGTGAGGACGTTACACTCATGTATGGTGAAGGTGATACACCATATGATTGGTAAGGTTGATACCTTGATGGGTAAGGGTATGAGGGATATGATGATGTCTAGTCCGATATGCACCTAACCCAATACATGTGTTCAACTTGACATACATGATTCAACCCAATACACCTTTTAAAGGTGAGGGAAAAACACTCTTAGGAGTGATGAGTGTAACACCAAGTAATGGTGTGGCTAATACCTTGATAGGTGACACACCTATAGTGATTGATAATGGTCAACCCTATATCAATAATGCCTAAACCCGGGATGAGTCCATATCACCTAATGATAGTTGGATAATTCAAGTGTGAGACTTATGGCCAATATACTACATGATAAATGTGATGAGTTAGTGCATAAAGTATTAGGATGGGAAATACACTAATACAAGATAAGTTGATGAACTTAAATAAGTTAAAAGTGATGAGGGAAGTGATACATCAAGGCATGATAAATATCACATCCAACACCTCGAGGTTGATACACCTTGATGCACCTTAAATCCAATATACTTGGGTGAGTAACACATGAAGTGTGTCATGTCAATTGTTACATTAAGATGTAATGAGTTTAATGCACTTTGATAAGTGTAGGCTAATATACCTTGAGAAAGGGTTAAGCCAAGTTAATAAAGTATGATGTAATCAACATCCTAGTGAGGATGCGAGAGAAACTCATACTTTTTGTTAACAATCATTTAATAATAAATGATGAGAATAAATAAGTATGATTGAATACTTATGATATCAATGTATGCTCCTAGATGTGTGGAGTAATGAATTAGGGTTTGGATTGATAATATGAACTTGAAACCCTGTTCGGATATAAAGGGAAACCCTAACCCTAATAATGGGAAGGTTGTATTTCTTTTATTGAATAAACCTTGTGAAATATGTTAAATACTTGTATAACAAGTATAATACTTATGTGGTCTGATGACCTAAAAGATAATTGTTGCCTAGTGAGAGGTGACAAGATGTTTGATGAGCCTTGTGAGACATGTGAATAATTGTTGCCTAGTGAGAGGTGACAAGATGTTTAAATGGGCTTTGTGAGACGTGTGAATAATTGTTGCCTAGTGAGAGGTGAAAAGATGTTTAAATGGGCTTTGTGAGCCATGTGAAATACTTATGCAACAAGTATGATGAATACCTTGGTCTGAGGACCTAGAGGTAATAGTTACCTATTACAGAGGTAACAATGCTATGTGGTGATCTAAGGGTTTGAATACCTAGATCCATTAATCATGATGCTGATGATGTGAAGGGATGAGAATTCCCAGTAATGTGATAAGGGACTGAAATCCCAAGTGTTATGCATCTAAATGTGTTCTAAAGTTTTGAAAAGTACTCAATAGATGCATTACAACTTTCTTTGTAGCATTTGTTTATGATTGATGCTTATAACTTGTTTGATGCTAAAAGAATACTATAATGCACTTAATATATCATTAGAAACCATAAAATGTTGCCCTGACCATAGATCCATCGGTGCCAGGATTTGTGGAATGGTGAAACATGTTTCCAACGGCATAACCCAGAGTGCATATTTTTGAATATGTAGGGGCATAAGTACAGACGGCCATGTGTGAGCCGATCCCCTTATGAACTTGAAATAAATGGGGATTTGGTTATATGTCATATCCTGGATCGAGTGCGACTATGGTCGTAGACTTAGTTGAGCACGGTGAACTGGCTCATGGCTCAGAGTATGGTTGTGTGCGATGACTCAATAATTTCATAACTGGGGACGGTTGTTAGTAGATGTTCCCCTAAGAGAGTACATGCTGACGCTGTAGCTCTGAGAAAAGATGCCTTGTTCCCTGGCACGCCCTTTTTGCAGATTGACATGAGATGTCACTGTCAGTAGTCTCATACTGAGAGAGACAGGTGAGGTCTTGGTAGTCGGCTCTTCCAATGACCTTGTATGGTACCGACTTGTGAGAAGTTTGTGGTCGGTTGGAGATGAACGGGGTATACTTCATCTCCTCACGGCATAAATGTGATTATAAAATATGATCAACCATGTAGTTTATTTGTTTAAGGATCAAATACAGAAAACATTGTTTGATGCATAATTCAATTATACATCTTAGTTGATAGATGTTATTTATGTTTCTTTACATTCCTTGTAAAGTAGATAGATGGTTTATTACTCTACCAAGGGTAGATGCATCATTTTCTTAAGTGAAGAGATTACTTTATCCTGTTCATAGAGTGATGAATCCTACTTGTTAATATAAAAGAACCTCTGCTCATTTTTATAATGCTTATATGTGATAATAATATGGTCGGCGGAGAGTTATATCTCTCGCTGGGACAATTGTCTCACCCCGTGGGATCTACAATTTTTAGGTGGACGTGCACGAGGCGGTAGAGACCTTTCTGCAAAGGAGGAACAACAACTGAGACAACAGTGACAACTCAAGTTGAGTGTATTGTCTGTCATGTCTTGTAGATAGAAGTCCTATGTGTTGTCTTTGTACTCTCATGTCATTGGAGTCAGTTCGTAATGGTTTCATGAACGATCTGAGATTTTGGCTTGTAAGTCTCGAGGTTTTATGTTGCTCCAGTATGTGTTTTGATAGAGCAACTATTATATGATTGTCCTCGAGATGAAATGAAACAATGTTGTACAATGCAAATCATGATATGTATGAATTTTGGATCTTTTAGTAAGAGTTTTCTGGAAGAGGATCTCCTTGCAAAATGGTTTTAAATTTTAGTGATTTTTTCTAATCCACTGTTTATGATTATTCCACATAATTAATAACGATTTGCCTATCGGTTTGACGGTGGTTGTTACAGCTATATACATGAGGGATGAGAGAGAAGGGTAAAAGATTGGGTGTCAACACCCTAAGGCACCAAAGGGACACTAGTCCACCCAAGAAACTAACATGCAACCACATGCAACCACCTTAACCACACATGTACAAGATGGTGATATAACCTATGTTGGGTGTCGACCCACTTGGGCCCCCGACATGTGGTTTCGGTGGCAACACTTCATGGAGGTCGAAACAATAGCAAAACATCAAGTCTAGGTCAAAACAAGATCATCACCATCAAAGAGGTAGAAACACAATAAGACCAACATCTAGGTCGAAGCACATCACCCCAAACCATCATGGTCGTAACAACATCATGCTAAGACATGTGTTTTGGTCAAAACACATCCAAGACAACCACTAGGTCGCTACCATCACCAAGGTTCAACAAGATCGAAACAAGGCAAACCCTAGGAAACCTTAATCACCACCAAGGATGCCACCACTCAAACAAGGCTCAGACAAGGCACCCCCTTATTTCTTTCTCCTCTAGATGATGTCAAGAAAGAGAAGGAACAATCTAGAAGTGACAAATTGCACACTCACCCCCTACTTTGGGTAAATTGCAATTTACACTGAAACTGGCACACAAGGCACACACATTATCCAAACAAGCTCAAACTTAAAACTTAATTACATCTCAAAAGATTAAAGAAAGATTTTAAGCACTTCATCAAGCCAAAACAAATAAAATTGACTCAAAACACAGTGATGGGTCTTACAATACATTTGACCAATTTCTAACACCGCTAAGTTATAGTGACCGATGTGTGATGAACAAACTAATGAACATATTTCGTAGAATATATGTTTCTCACCAAGACACACTGTTTCAGATACAATAAAGCGTCCTTGTGCTAATAGCCCCACAAACTTGGCATGCTAATTTTGAGATTTCCGTCAGGTCCTAGGAAAAGGGAGCTTCGAATCCTGGGTGAACACATCCACGTCCTAGGAAAAGGGAGCTTCGAGTCCTAGGTGAACACATCCACAAATAGACTGTACGACCACCCATGTATTAATGTAGTGACTTATGAATATGTGAATAATTAAGAGACAATCTACACCTTGAACTTAATCTCTGTTGTGCAATTGCCTCAAACCCACCGGGTCGATCGCAAAGCACAATGCAACAAACATCTTAAAATTAATCTTGGTCCTGAAAACATGCACAAAAGTCGTTGATTTTCGTATAAGAGAACACATGTAAAACGTCAGAGAGGATCTATATAGATACCTTTGTTTGAAATAGTATTCCAATGTGCAGATCTCGAAGCAGCTTTCAGATCACTCCATCACGGTAGACACAATTTATAGGATCTGCAGTTTTAGCTCCAGCAGTGTACTCTAGCATGAAGCATTTGGGTTTTAGCATCAACAGACGAAGTCCAGATAGCGAAATAGGTTGGGAAAAAAGTCGGTGCAACAGAGGTTTCGTCAGCTGCAGAACGATCGTGGGAAAATAGTTTTGGTATGTCCTCTGCTTCAGTCGCAGAATCACGGTCTGGTTTAGTTCTTTTTCCATAATTTTAGTTTCCGTAAGCAAACGTGGCAACTGATCATACACACAACTGTCTTTTAGGTAAAGCGTAATCCAATCTGTAATTTTCTCACGCCGACGAGCAGAGATAACTCCCATTTATTATAGGAACTAGTTAACACACACGTGTCCATGCATGCGAAAACTTAATTATATGTAGTTCTTATGTAAGGAAATCACATTAAATAAATTATTTACTCTATGTTGGGAAAATCATCATGGGTTCGTTCAAGTAATATGAAGTAAAATTTGTATACCAAATTACAAACACCCAATCATAGAATAGTATATTAAAATAGGACTCTCTTCTCACAATTTTTTAACTTTTTTTCATCCATTTTCTCAAAAAACACATGTCAAGCGAGTGATTGGTGGGTAGAGTGAGTTTCAGTTATTGGGAAGATTTTGCAACATAATATAATGATGTGTAATACGAATTAAGAAGAATACATAAAGTACCGAAAAAAGAGTGACGACTTTATGGATACGGTGGTTGAGAAATGCTCGTGGGGTAAAAAAATAGAAGGTTGAAAAAAGAGTAAATAAAAATTATTTCGGTTTTGATCTCCGCTAACTAATCTCCACGATTTGCTCTCTCTCTTCAACCCTTCCTCTCTCACATTGATACGTGTAGGCAATTGTGGCTTGTTGGAGGGAGGTGATAATGGTTAGTTGGAGGGAATCGTGGAGGTGTAGTTTAATAGGAGAGAAGTATTTTGGTGAATAAAAAGTAATTAAAATAGAAAAAAGTGAGAAAAAAAAAGTGAGAAGAGATTGAGTGAAGGAGAGAACGACAACTCAAAATGATAACTTCTGATTGGCCGATGGGGTTCAAAATGGCTATATTGTAAATAGATGGAAAAACTCCCTCTTTTTATAGTAGTATAGACTAGTGAACGCACACGCGTACATGCACGTGACATATAAAATTTGTTAGAAATGTGTGAGCAGAGGACTCGTCCGTGAAAGGATCCCTACGGTAAAAGATATTTGTGTTGGTTGTTTGAAATGAGAGAATCAAGGAACCGTTTTCGTGGAATGAAGAGAGAAATATAGAATTAAAGATAATAAAAGTTAATAGGAGAGTGTGTGAATAAATATTTGTAGGAGCAAAATTCTTAAAAAAAAGGAGAGAAAAGAATGAATCAAGGAGAACGCAACATCAACTCAAAATATTTGTAGTATATATATATATATATATATATATATATATATATATATATATATATATATATATAGATAATGATTATTGTAAGTCCAATCAGTCCATGAGTTCATAACTTCATACATGGGCTAAATCAAATAACAAAAATTTTAGGCCCGAACAGAGTTAGCTCTCTGGACAGGAACAGCCCTGCCTCCAGGTGGCGAACCAGGCGGAGCCACGGCCACTCTCACAATCTCGGTAGCGCCGCGCCGCCGCGTGGCTATCCCCGGGCGCCAGCATCGCACAACCGCTTGCTGGTACTCTTGCTCATCATAGTAAGTGAACACGCGAACCTAACCTTATTCTTCGGCTGCAACTCAAACCTTCCCACGCCAACCAGCATACCCCGGAAAGATGCCGCCGCCTTTTCGTTCGCCAGCATCTCTTCTCTTCAACCCGGTCCGCCGTCGGATGTGCCGCCTCGTCCACTCCTCCTCGGCCGTTCGCCGTCCCGAGTCTTCGTCGGACACTCTGGAGCAGGCAGGTCCCCTCGCCTGCCGCCTCGCGTCTCGGTCTGTGCTCCGCTTCCGCGGGCCCGACGCGGTGAAGTTCCTCCAGGGCCTGCTCACAAACGACGTCCGCTCGCTAGCCGCCAGACCCCCTGCTGGTGAAAACCCCACCTCCCCGTCTCAATTCCCAACTCCCAACGTCGAGTGGCGTGCCCCGTCGCCCATCTATGCTGCGATGCTCACCCCTCAAGGCAGGTTCCTCTACGACCTCTTCCTCTATCGCCCGCCCCTTCCGGAAGAGAAGCTCGACGCGGCTGGCACTGGGCCTGGGAAAGAGGGGGATAGCGAAAGTGCGGCTCAAACGTTGCTCGCTGATGTCGATGCTTCCGTTTTGGACGAGCTGGTGGAATGCTTCAACAAGTGAGCTTTAATATACCCGGTCGTTGTTATGAAATTGATAGTTTGGCTTTAGGGCTAGTTTGGTAGGGTGTAGTCTGGTTCGGTGTAGTCCGGCTGCAAAGTGTGAATTTTATGTGTAAAATTGCATTGCAGATTCAGAGTTTGTCACCCGACTACACCCAAACATGCATGCCCTCATCTTTTTGATTGATCCTTAACTGTGAAGCAACGGTTATAGCCATTGCCTGTTTTAACTGCATTGCATGCTTGTGTTTATTTCACATCTATGATTTCTTGTAGCTGTATCCTTTTTGTTTGTCTTTGCTTTGATGTTCTGTATTCAGGGCTTAGAGCTTAGATATTTAACGGTATGTCATAAATTTTGCAATCAAATCATAGGTTTTCCTACTCAAAAACTTTTAAGGCCAAATTTACAAGTAAGATGACGTTCAAATGGAACCGATGCCTTTGAGGAGAGAAAGAACGTCCCCGTCCTACTAAGCTGTAAATCTTATGACCTATGGGGATCTTTCCAATGAAATATTGTCCTCATCCAAGCTGCATTTGCACCTAAGTTGGGATCTACTAAATTATACTGCTTTTCCATTCAGAATGTTTTGGGTGGCATTGTCACTAACATATCATAAAGCATCCTCCTCAGCCCTCCCCAAGTTATTCTAGGTCCCCTCACGCCCTTCTAAATCTATCTAACCCACTTCAACTGGTGAACAAGTCACAAGATATCGAAATTGTTCTGATTATTCAGTCAAATTCTTATATCTCAGGATTTTAGTTACTTCGACCAGATTGAGAGCTAGAATGTATATGCCCAAACTATATGAGAGGACGGTCCCAGTAGATTGCCATCATTAGCTGAATTTTTAGATAATTAGATACGTATCAACTTTAGAAGTTTCTATCTTCGCCATCTTCAAGCTACGGCTGAAAAACACATAACATGTATATATGTTTTGGTTCCTGATCGCTTATCTTCTGTGCCATGTTCTTTACCAATGTAGGTACCGCTTGAGGTCAAAAGTAGAGATAGAAAATGTTTCCAAAGAACTTTGTTGTTGGCAGCGTTTTGGTGGCAGCCTTGGCAAAGTTGGGCATGATCCAGAGGCATCATCTATTGGCTGGGGAGCCTCTGCTGATCGCACCGCTTCATCATCTGCCGAGGGGAATAACACTGGCTGGCAGTGGTATAAGGATCCTAGGTTGGATTGCCTTGGTTTCAGGGGCATCTTTCCATCAAACACAATCCGTAAGAGCACACTGCTACATATCTCTATTATTTAGTGTTCTTAATTTGGTAAGTGAAGGAATGGTTATCGTGCCTATGCAGCACCACTAGTTGAATATGACAAGGGTGTGGAAGAAGAACATTACCTTTCATGGAGATTGGAGAAGGGAGTAGCAGAGGGTTCACTTGAAATTCCAAAAGGTATAAGTTGTATAATCCTACTTTTTACATTCATATCCCTTTAATGAACCTTCCGAACTGGATAGAAATTAGAAATGCTACAACTTCAACCAAATAGAGGAACCATATCGTAATTAAAATGCCAAGTGTGGAAACTATAACTCTAAATGTGCATTGTAAAACAGCTGTGCATACTGCATATTAAGCTTCTTCATGTACACTATGTCAGACATGAGTTGTCCTTGGGAATGTCATAACTGGTGGCTCCACTTAACAAGCATAAATCAAACTAGTCAAAGACTAAAATGTTCAAATTATGGTAGTGTACTGTCAGGTTTTATAGTTTAAGATGAATTATAATGGCCTAAATGCTCAAATCCACCCTATAGGTTTTAATATCTTGAGATCATATGGAGTTGTCAGTAATGACAACATGTGCATACCCATTCCTTATCCGCATCATCCCTCAGGCTTTTGGCAGCATCAGCTCCATCAAAGTTATCTTTGCAGCAATCCATCTCCATTTTAACCACTTTCTTCATCTGTACCAAAGACATAGCGTGTCTGGGGCTACAGTGGAAGTAAAGGTGGCATGCTGGTGGTGACCGGGCGATGCTTGAGCAAGGGGTTGGGGCGCCAATATTGATAAGTGGATTGATGTGGTGGCTTAGGTCACAGTGGTGACTGGAGGGAACGATGACAGTAAGGATTGACCAACTGGGGTTGGAAAAAGGTGCATGCTAATATGCTGTACACACTAAACCTGCTACTGCTTGTCAATATACACCTAGTTTCTGTTAATTAAGGAGTAGCAGATAGTGCATACCAGCTCAGCTCATATCTATATACAGTTTTATCAAACATGTACATCGAGGGATCTACTGCAAAATGCTCCTTATTCTAGCATTTGCGTAACAAATAGGTGCTAAATTTGATAGTCAGGTGTAGTATCTAAGTGAATGCTAGTATGCATATCATAACCTCTACCATATTCAACCCATTACTATTGTCACCTAGGCCTCCATCCCATTGCACACCAACGTAGATGAATGCAATGGCTCTGTAGGTGGTGATGGCTGAAAAGGGACTTGTTAAGTTATAATTTGGGAAGCAAAAAATAAAATAAACTTAACAGTGTGGATAGTACTTCGGTATGTTAAATGCTGAACCCAACTTATAAAATAAGATTGATCTTTTGTGTATAAACTCTTTCGTTATTATGAAGCATAATCAGATCCTCTTCTTTAAACAAATGACATTTTCAGGATCTTCTCTAATATAGGTGATGCAATTCCACTTGAATATAATCTAGTTGGCTTAAATGCAATCAGCTTTGACAAAGGCTGCTACGTTGGCCAAGAGTTTATCGCCCGGACACACCATCGTGGTGTAATCCGCAAACGTTTGCTTCCACTAAAATTTCTGGACAATAGTGGAGAAGGTACATTAGCTGGTACCACACTCTATAAACTATTGTCTGAGTTTAATATGCTATTGTTTGTTCATCAGAGGTGACGGAGAAGGTTGCTCCTTGTTCAGTAGTTGTGGATTCCAGCTCAGGTAAAAAAGTTGGTACAGTGACGACTGCACTTGGCTCTCGTGGAATGGGTGTGCTGAGGCTGGAGGAAGTCATAGGGTCATCGTCTCTAGTTATTCAAGATGAACAGGAATTGAAGGTGAATGTTGTCCACCCTGAGTGGTGGCCGTCAGAGTGGACTCAGGAACTTAAGACGCAGAGCGCTCTTGGTTGAGCTGTGATAACCGATAACCATGCTTTTTGTTAGATTTTATGCTCTACTGCATTTGTTCCCGATTGTAACAAATGCTATGAGAAAATGGTCTACCAAGTCCTTTCGTACTTGAATCTTATCTACTACCGAAAGTACAATAATATGAGATAGTTGTGCTCCTTTAAAAAAAATAGTTGTGCACAACTTTGAGAAAGAAGGCTGTCTATTTGCAGTAATTGTATGTGTTGTATTTTATCCTCCGAACTGTAGT